>OX123197.2:916074-1039397 GCA_944739405.2 Euclidia mi | reverse complement strand
TTAAATATATATATATATATATATATATATATATATATATATATATATCCCCTTCATCACAATGTTGATCAAGCGTGCCATATAAGTAGTTTTTGTTTGATCCGTTTTCACTTGTTGATCCGGTCATGATTTCTTGATCCATTGCGAGCGCCAAAGTCTCATGTGGCTCCCTTCGGATCAACTAAAGCCAACGTCGTTGCTAATAATAATTACGCCATTTTTATACAAATCCACACTTTAGATATTTTCGATTTACTTGATCCGATTCAAATGGGCCAATCGCAGCGCAGTATTCTTCACGGAGGGCAGTAATTGGTTCTTGGTCACTTTTATGTATTATTATTCTGTATTTCTTATTAATTCTCATAACTTGCGGCATTTCTTACATTAACTTGGTTTCTTTGTCCATTTTTCCAGCACTTTTTTTTACTTCGGAGTTTATGGTTAAATATTTGTAGTAGGTACTAGGTAGGCACATACCTACAAGAAGAGCCCGTGACAAACATAAATAAATAAAACAAAAAAAATATTTTATTTATTTTATTTATTACCATTTAATTTAGGGCACGGAGGGTGTGACTTTTTGTGCCTGGTCACCCATCTATAAACCAGACGGTGACGAACGCGTTTTACCTCGCAAATTTTGCGAGGATTAACCTTGCCAATCGATAGATTCGAGCGGTCGCCACTTTGCCATTTTATACACCACATGTGCGTACTTATTTGAATCCAAAACTTTTTAATATAGACCTGCTGGTCAATATTATGTGGCTCCAGGATTATGATACTTGAGTATTTTTGTTTGAATACTTTAGCTTACTATTTGACGCATAATTGTATACCATAATCTGTTTATTTATTTGGCTTCTTTAAGGCACACATATACCCGTCAATCAATACTTAATGGTTTCACATTACAATTATTTAAATTTTAGTTTGCCATACATAGGATGATCCAGTGAATTTATATTCATTACGTCCATGCATTGTCAAATCCGAAAGCATACTATATTAATCCGCTTTAAATATGAACTGATACTGATAATCTTATGCACAATAGCTTATATGAATATTATGTGGCTCCATTACGTAAGTACGCCACGCCATATCTGCGTACTTATATGAATTTGGGTCGTTTGGCTGATATGAAATATCATCATCATATCAGCCAAACGACGTCCACTGCTGGACATAGGGTGACCGGCCACAAAAGATCACATCCCTCCGTGCCTCGTAAAGCACGTAAATCATCGGTTTCGGTTATCATCTTTGACAGTCGTTAGGGCAATCCGTGCCCTCAAATATCTGGTCTAAACCATAAAATATGCCTACGGCTTCGGGTTGTAGAGGTCAGACGGCAGTCACTATGTGAAAAAGCTAATATTCTGTCAAGTCTAGGCAACTGTTATGAAAATGTTTCTGAAATTTATTTCGAAACACAATACCCACGATGGAGTTCCTTCGGACATCTTTTTTTATTAATGTGAAACATTTACAGAATAGAAAATAATAGTTTATTTGTTGGAATACTGTTGACAAAGTTGTTTACTGTTTTTAAGTCCATAGTATTTTGCCGTCACCGGCGTACAAATGTTCCTTTTACATTAAATATGATCTTAAATACTATAGTGCTATTACATAAGTCTTACTGTTCATCACACTGTATGACACATTTTAAATTAAAGGTCAACATTAATAAAATTTGCACGTCATAAGTTCTATTTAATAATATAGATAGAGTACTAATATCATCATTTAAAAGTGATAGGAATTAAGTATTTGGTAGAAAATTGTGACTGGCAGAACTTGTAGCTTTGGTAGAAAATTTGGCAGAATCTGTGGTAGAAAATAGTTACTTTGAAAGAAATGGTTATTTTGGATGATATGGTTGTTTTTGTATGATTAGTAGTTTTAATGGAAATTGTAGTTTTGGTAGAAATTGTAGGTTTGGTAGCAATAGTTGTTATGGCACAAATTGTTGGTTTGAGATAATGGTAGATTTGGTAGAAATGTTAGTAATGACACATATTGTAGACATGGTAGGTTTGGTAGTTTTAAAAGAAATTGTTTTTGGTAGAAAACGGTAATAGTAGTCAACCAAAACTACCATATTAACGGAATAACGTTCTGACAATGATGATTGGTAGTAGGTGGTTTATTATTATTACAATGTCCGCTATTGTATATAAACTTCTTTGGTGTCTAAATGTTGATCTGATTGTGTAAAAAAGTGGTCACAATAAATTGATGATGCCTTTTGCAGTCCAATAAAGGACTTAAGCCTCTCCACGAGGTAGTTTTGGTAGTAGGACAGTAGTAGATAAAACAACGCGCTTATAATGTCTAGTTGGTGTTATTAGTATTACATGGCTATGATTAGCTGCTTACTATCAGGCGGGCAGACAGTAGTTCGTTTGCCACCTCTACTGTATAAAAGCGGTCAAGTGCGTGTCGGGCCTCGTTTTCACGTTATGTATTGTACCCATGGGAGCTACCCGTATACATTACTTTTTTCAAAATAAATTATTGTACAGTTTTGTCCGCGTGGTTACAATGCATAACCATGGCAAATTTCAGCTCTCTAGTGGTTATAGTTTTTTCGTAAAACCGCGGATGGACAGACGGACATGGTGCAACTATAAGGGTTCCTTTTAGTTTACTACGGAACCCTAAAAAAGATTTATAGCTAGGTATTCATGACCAAATCCTTGTGTGATAAGCATAAACACACGTGTTAGTTCTATGTCTGGATGTAATTTGTGCATAATTATAACATATATTGTTTATCTGACTGCCTCATTGTTCTACGGATAATTTACTACTGCTGATCATAAGTTCCGGGTCGGGTTTGTTTCCTTGGTAGGGCTGACAATTTTTGCTAAGATTCTTAATAATTAGTTTCGACCCCGATCGTCAGAAAAACAATTCCAAGTCATGGAACCCGAATGTCATGAAAATCTAAAGAAGTCATCATTTGAGGCCAGCTCAGCTAATTGAGAGTGCCTGAGTGGATTCTGATAAAAATTTGAACAGTGCCTTTCAACCTGCTTCTTTTCCCTCCTTCTCTTCCTCCTGGTAGGCAGTGAGTTGGATGTGTTTCTTTGCTATTTCTTTTGTAATGCTGAGAAAACGCAGGCATATGTATGAGCAACAGATAGCTTACCATCAAGTATGCCGCTGACTTGTCAGCCACCGATGAATGCAATAAATAAAATTAACCAAGTCTACTAATAATCGTGCAATTAATGAACTTAATCCTGGAGCTTCGTAGTATTGATCGGTTGGTTAGATAGATAGCTGGTAGTATTATGACTGGATTTAAATAAGTATACAGATATAGCATGTAAAGTATAATGTGGAGCCACATCACATTGATTTGTTTTTATATAAGTTTACTGAATTCAAATAAGTACGTACGATAGAGCATGTAATCAGAGTTAGATAATACGTAAATCTACAACATAATGCTAGCAAATAACTCCATGGCTGCTATAATTTCACTCGTGGATCTAACAATGCATGGTTATAATAAATATAAATCCTCTGGATCAACTTATGTATGGAAAATAGATAGGGATTTCATCTAATGATATTAAATATCTATGGGCCTTATCCGAAGGCGCAAGGTCACTCAGAGGGCAATGGAGAGAGCTAATCTTGGAGGTTTCCTGTGCGAGATCGAATCAGAAATGAGGAAATCCGCAGGAGAACCAAAGACATAGCTTTCCGGATAGTCAAGCTGAAGTGGCAGTGGTCAGAGTACATATCTCGAAGTTGAGGCCGTGGATGCAGAAAGGTTCTGAAGTGGTGGCCACATACCGGATGACGCCGCAAGGGAAATCCTCCAAGATGGATCGACGATCTCGTTAAGAACGCGAGAAGCGGTTGGATGCGGGCGGCTCAAGACTGGTATGTGTGGAGAACCTTGGGGGAGGCCTATGTCTAGCAGTGGACGTCGTTTGGTTGATATGATGATGAATTGATGATATTTCATCATACAAGCCAAACGACCCAAATTCATATAAGCACGCAGATATGGCGCGGCGTGTATAGTAATGTAGCCACATAATATCCATAAGCTTGTGTGCATCAGATTTTCAGTATCAGTTCATAATATTTAAAGCGGATCAATATAGTATGCTTTCGGATTTGACAATGTATGGACGTAATGAATATAAATTCAATGGAACATCTTATGAATGGAAAACTAAAATTTAAATAATTGTAATGTGAAACCATTAAGTATTGATTGACGGGTATATGTATGTCTTAAAGGAGCCAAATAAATATACAGATTATGGTATACAATTATGCGTTAAATAGTAAGCTAAAATATTCAAACAAAAAAACTCAACTAAAGAGCTGGAGCCACAAAATGTTAACCAGCAGGTCTAATATAATATATAGTTTTGGATTCAAATAAGTACGCACATGTGGCGTATAAAGTGAGCGGCCCGTGGCAAAGTGGCGACCGCTTGAATCTATCGATTCACAAGGTTAAGCGGGTTCGTCACCGTCTGGCTTATAGATGGGTGACCGGCCACAAAAAGTCACACCCTCCGTGCCTCGGAGAGCACGTTAAGCCGTCAGATCCAGCTGTCATCAAAAAGATCCTCGACAATCGTTACAAGGAATTAGTACCCGCGAACCTCCTGACTCTGGTCTAAACCATGGAATATGGCTATCCCATAGGGTTAAGGTCAGACGGCAGTCGCTCTGTGGAAATGGTAATATTCTGTCAAATCTAGACTATAGACTAGAAAGCGGAGCCCGGGCTCCAACGCAACGGCCTAGATGCAACTGGCATAACGCTCGGACCATGGTGATGATTTGGCATAATTATTATACAGTATAAACGGAGCCAAATAGTATACAAGAAACGGAAAATATCGGACTTAAATAGTATTTCAATTATCAAGTAGAAATAGGATCATTATAGTGCTGGTAAGAATGTATAAAATGGTTATATCATTTATTATTATTATTACACGGAGCAAGTACTGAAGTAACTTGTCACGTCTGGATTCAAATAAGAACGCACGTATGACATATAATTCGGAGCCAAAAAGTTGCCGTCGGTCTGAGATATATGGCCGTTACGGATCCAGTTTTGTTCGGAACTTCAGCCAAATTCATCACGAATACATCTAAATTTTATTGAATATGTTTGGCAACGTCTTGCCATGAATGGCAACATTGTGAAAAACTCTAAAATATATTCCATAGACCAAATGTTATTCGAGTGCAAAGGTGGATCAACTAAGGAACGGCAATACCGCGTGATCAACCAAGTCCGCAAACAGTTGTTTATATATATATATATATATATATATATATATATATATGGGATAATTATTGGTTTCCGTACGTCACTGGAACAGGCTCCAGTGGAAGACCAGCGTCCGGTCCTTGTGACCTGGAATATGCTGAACTGGAGACCTGATTGCTATAGCTGTGGGACGCATGTGTTCATTACTCATTTTGTTATTCTTTGTTTTTATTCGCTTTTTGACGTGACAACGTCTTATAAATTGGTTTGCCGGGTGACACTTCAAGAAACTGCGTTACGCTCCGCTCACGTTATGCGCTCACAATGAGAGCGAGTGAGAGGCACGCGTCCCGCCTAAGAGCGAGAGAGACAGACATAAAAAGTGAAAGGCACGCGTCTTTCATCCTTCTTCCTACTATACGAATGAATATTCACATTAAAATTATTTTACCACTCAAAGTCGTTGTCACGTAAAACTTTCGCCCGTATACCGACTTTACAGGCAACCAATTTTTTTTTGTTTGTTTATAGTTATTAAGTACATAATGTTCCCACTTATATGCTGTATAGCAATAAAGATTTCTTTCTTTCTTTCTTCTTTCTTCTTCTTCTATTTGATATAACGCGATTATACTGTAGAGTATAATCGCGTTATACCAAACAAACAAACAAACAAACTCTTCAGCTTTATATATTAGTATAAGATACTAATACTAATATAAAAAGCTGAAGAGTTTGTTTGTTTGAACGAGCTAATCTCAGGAACCACCGGTCCGATTTGAAAAATTATTTCAGTGTTACATAGCCCATTTATCGACGAAGGCTATATGCTATATAACATCGCACTATAAGCGACGGGAGCGGAGCAGTAGCCTTGAATAACGCGGGTGTAACCGCGGGCATCCTCTAGTATTAGTATAAGACTAGTAAAGAATATAGACTGACAAAGTCGAACAAAAAATATGACTCGATAATTCATTACCATAAATGACGCAAAATGTCGCTACGCGTATTTAGTACGCTTTAATAGTCTCTGGCTTTATATATTAGTATTAGAAGTATTAGGTTAGATTAGATACCGCCTACCCAACGAGAAGAGCAAAGCGGTGCAATCTATGTGTATGTATAAATATTAGCCACAGTTTGCCGGATTCCGGTTGCATTCCAACGCTCATCACCATAATTGAAAACGCTGTAGAATGTAGAAAAACTAAAATTGAAATCAATAACCTGTCTTAAAAAGCAATCAGACTCGTCTAGATCGTAAACTTATGTCAGAAGTTTTGTATCGACTGCGGTACAAGGTTAGTAGCTATTAACCAGTCGTTAGTGAGCAGCTTTGCTCTGAAAGTTAGCTCTGTCTAGATTCTTGGCCGAGGCCGTTGGAACTTGTTTATGCAAATAATACGTCAATTGTATAATTTGTGAACATTGTTGATAAACTGCAAGAGTGTCGGCTACGCTGGTACGGGCATATCTTAAGTCAGCCGCCATCTTACGCGGGTAACACATGTCTTGCCATGCTACGTGGACAGCGATGATAATGATGATGACGACTATAATTTTTTAAGCACTAAGTCGTATGAAAGAACGTGGCTGGTAATGTTCACAGCGCATAAGAACTGACCAAAACATAATAAAAAAAGTGGTTGAGCCCATGGTTACACCCGCGTTGTTTAAGGCTACTGCTATATTGCCCATAGCTATCCTCGATAAATGAGCTGTCCAACAAAAAATATTCAAATTGGTCTAGTAGTTCCTGAGATTAGTGCGTTCAAATTAACGAACAAGCAAACTCTTCAGATATATAATATTAGTATAGAATTATAGATACGACGTAATAGTTCTACATAATTATGATTCAATAAATATAATGTGGTTTTACAATTATTATTTATTTTCTAAGTTCAATTAACGTTGCGGAAATGATTATGATGATTATTGTAAGGGCCATTTCATTGAATGGAACTTAATTAATTTAACTAATAGCATTGGGACCGAAACATAACTGGCGAAGTGTGGGTGTGTAATACACCTCTGCCTTCCCCTTCGGGGATAAAAGGAGTGAAGTTATGTTATGTAGTTATGTAATAGCTAGTATAAAAACATTATTTATTGTAGTTATTTTGGAATATCACCACCGTAGATAACGGTGTATTTTTATCATTGGGCAAAAAGCGATTCGTCTAAAATAATTATGTAAGCAATAATTGATGATTTATTACGACCAATATAATTATTTAGCCTACTAGCTGTGGGTACATTGGCGTTATAATTATTTACGACTTCTGCTCGGCACCCGTGCCTCTAAGCGTGATGTCATAATTATAGCCTAATGGACTATTCAACACAAAAATAATGTTTTAATTTGCACCAGTAGTTCCTGAGTTATAGTTATGCAATATGGGTATAAAGAGCAGCGATAGCCCAATGGAGAGACCGACTGACTGCTACGCAGAGGTCTCGGGTTCGGATGCACGGCGCGCACCAATGACTTTTCGTAGTTATGTGCGTTTTCAATTGTTAATTATCGCTTGCTAAGCGGTGAAGGAAAACATCGTGAGGAAACCTGCATGTCTGTGAGTTCTCCATAATGTTCTCGAAAAACATGTGAAGTCTGCCAACCCGCACTTGGCCAGCGTGGTGAACTATGGCCTTACCCTTCTCATAGTGAGAATAGGTGCGTGCCCAGCAGTGGGGCAGATTATATTCAGGGCTGGTGATGAATATGGCTACTTGTAAGTTGTATGAATGTGTTATCCATACATCATCATCATCCTTGGTGACATGAAAATCAGTCCTCAATGCACCCTACGTCATAACCAAAATTATTTTATAAAAATCGTGAATCAGTTCATAGAATACCAATCCAACCGAATCTACCTACCAATTTTCAAGTGTGCAGTCTCAATGCTTTCGGTATAAAGTGGGTGTGACATACGCACGGACAGATAGACAGACAGAATGGCGAATTTAAAAGGGTATAGTTCTTTGCCACTTTTGGCTACGGAACCCTCAAAAGTGTCCAATATAGTTTTTGCTCTGCAATGATGTCAGTCAGGAAAAGCTATTTTCTAATAAATATCGTGATGATATCATCATCCTCTTAGCGTTATCCCAGTTTCAATCTGAGGTCCGCTTTCTAGTCTAACCGGATTTGGCTGGATATTAGCTTTTCCACAGAGCGACTGCCTGTCTGACCTCCGCAACCCGAAGGGATAGCGATATTCCATGGTTCAGACTAGTGTCAGTTTATTTAGAAGATACTGACGCCCTGAAACGACTGTCAAAGATCTTCATGACAACCGGGACCGACGGCTTAACGAGCTCTCCGAGGCACGGGACAAGCGATAATTAACAATTCAATACGCACATAACTCCGAAAAGTCATTGGTGCGCGCCGTGGATTCGAATCCGATACCCTCTGCATAGCAGTCTGTTGGTATATCCATTAGGCTATCGCTGCCTACTATCATAGTAAAAACAGACCTACTATGGTGATGATAAATAATAATAATAATAACTTTAATACTGACAGTAACATGTCTAGTAAAGCTAAGGTCAATAGGGGTCAAATATTTATAATGTTATACTATTTTTAGTTTTGATGTGCGGAAGCACTTTGTTTTTTACAGGCCAAGTCAAGTAGGTACATAATATTGGCCTCAGGCAAGACTTACACTCATAGATTAAGTCCTTGCAAAAACGTGGCTTACAAAATTTTACCATTTGTTTTTTTTTTACGGTGGCAATGGCTTATCCTTTGCCTCTTGGTGCAGGTAGAGGCAGTAGCGTATCTAGCTTTATTTTGCAGGGTAGGCCTCGACCTCTCAAAAACAATGGGTTAAGGTTTCTTATATTATGTCCAGCCTAGTAAATTGTCAATGGGTAGGAAGGTGTAAGTAACTTCCCTACAAGTGTTCAGTGCCTATTCATTAAAATTACCACGGTGACCGTCGCGTTGCTCCGAGGATTGCAGTTAGGATATTTTGCCGCGATGCACGACCTAAAACATCATAAGGCGAAATGTAGGTGTAATAATTTATTATACCTCTGCTTACCCCTTCGGGGGTATAGGTGTGAATCTATCATCCATGCCTTTAAGAAAAAGAGAAACATAATTGCTGGTAGGTATAAAATATTTAGCCAACGTTATTTCCCTTGCAAATCTTAGCACGAGTTTCTTCGTAATTAATCTTTATCGCAAAAAGCAGTTTCAAAAATGATATTGGTGGATTTTTTACCGTCGTACTAAATCATATTTGAAGCATATAATTCTGATGTGTTCAAAAATAAATATCTACTGGAGTTTAATGCCCTAATATTTCATCTTATTTGTAGTTTTTGGGGTCTACATACAGGACCCATGTAGGTTACGACCTTTACACCCATTTAATCACAAATAACAGCAACA
Organism: Euclidia mi; assembly: GCA_944739405.2. Classification (NCBI taxonomy): domain Eukaryota; kingdom Metazoa; phylum Arthropoda; class Insecta; order Lepidoptera; family Erebidae; genus Euclidia; species Euclidia mi. The sequence goes on along the minus strand of OX123197.2, from coordinate 1,029,714 downwards.
TTGAAAAGGCAGCTTCTTTTTTGGTGTATTAAATAATGCTAAAATTATCGCCTTTATCTGATTAATTATGTCGTAACGTAATTTCATACTTAACTTTAAGTATTTTGCCGTAAAACTTGTTATGATCAAATCAATTTATGAAATCATTTATATAATAATTTTGATTTATTTTATGATTTGTTTATACATATACAAGATGCTGCGATATTTTTGCTGCCTACATTAGATTTTAAAATATTCTCGATAAAGATAATGTTAAAAGAGGAACTTCTTTACACAAGTTTATTTTAAGAATAGCCAGCGACAAGAACACAATTTCTAGAATAATCGAATCGAAAACGTTATTTGTTCTAGTTCCTTAGAACAGGTACTAAGACATCTACCTATTTTTAGACAGCTATCCAATCAGGTATTACGATTTATTAATTTACATAGCATATCATTAAAATATTAGTGCCTAATTACTTTTTTTATTCACATCAACAAGGGATATTAAAAACTACTACGCATTTATCTCTGCATAAATTAGCATTTATCTATGTATATAGCATATACATATACATTTATTCCTCTTTTGTTCCCTTTTTTTTCGTTGGCTAGTTATAGATTCAGTGTTAATACGTTAGTTTACTTTTATAGTTTAAAAGTATGGTAGTATTCCCGTAAAAAATGTAGTATAAATAGAATAGAATAGAATAGAATAGAATAGAATAGAATAGAATAGAATAGAATAGAATAGAATAGAATAGAATAGAATAGAATAGAATAGAATAGAATAGAATAGAATAGAATAGAATAGAATAGAATAGAATAGAATAGAATAGAATAGAATAGAATAGAATAGAATAGAATAGAATAGAATAGAATAGAATAGAATAGAATAGAATAGAATAGAATAGAATAGAATAGAATAGAATAGAATAGAATAGAATAGAATAGAATAGAATAGAATAGAATAGAATAGAATAGAATAGAATAGAATAGAATAGAATAGAATAGAATAGAATAGAATAGAATAGAATAGAATAGAATAGAATAGAATAGAATAGAATAGAATAGAATAGAATAGAATAGAATAGAATAGAATAGAATAGAATAGAATAGAATAGAATAGAATAGAATTGAATAGAATAGAATAGAATAGAATAGAATAGAATAGAATAGAATAGAATAGAATAGAATAGAATAGAATAGCATAAAAGTTTATTGGTTTCAGTATTACAGCAAATTTGTATAAATTACAAAATAAACTATAATGCTGAAAGCAATAGGTTTAAGCGTCAGCTTATGCTTGGATCCCGGAGAATTACCAAGCGCTGGTTTTCAGCTTAAACCTTTGACTCCCGTTTACAAGAAAATATTAAAAGTAACAAAAAACGTGTAATTTATTTAAAATTAAAAGAAACCATACATTACATATATTTAAAAATTGATGTTATGATTCTGATTTATTACCAGCATATGCAGCTGTTTCAATCTTAAATCTAGCACTATATACATTCTTAATAGCACATAGTCTATAAAATCATATTAATCTGTTTATAACTCGACAAGAAGATTCTGCTGGTTGAGTACTTTATAATGGACTTTCTTAAGGGTTGCCTCTTGCCACCTTCATGCTCAGGAATTTAAAAGCCATCGCATTCTTGCTAACTTTATGAAAAATATGACTTCAAATCATATACTGCATTATTTTTTACAATAAATCAAAATGTTTGATTTTTTTAAATCAAATTGTAGCGTATTTTAGTCACGGTTTTAAGAACGAATTATTAACTGGTGCTCTTTGCATTTAGCACTAGGAAACACCTTCTAAAAAGGCAAGGATTTTACGAATAGAAAGGCAAAAGAATAATCGCTATCAAGGTAGGTTGGCGTTGAGAATCTATACGTATTATAACAATGATATAATTATTTAATTAGGAGAATATTAGTGCATGTAAACAGTGACTTGCGCGTTTTAACTTTGGTTGTAAGTTTAGTCCAGCAAGTACTTACTTATTATTTAATGATAATCATCTAGCTAATTGATAGTTTTCTTATCTTTTTAATTCTTTATTGAAGGAACTTTGTTAATATTGACGACATCACCACGTAATCTTAATATATAAAATCCTTGCGTTACTGACTGACTGACAGACACGCTACAGCCGAAACTATTGGGCGCAGGAAGCTGAAATTTGGCATGTATGTTCCTTGGGGGCCGTAGGGGTGCACTAAGAAGGGATTTCCCGAAATTCCCACGGGATCGTCCAAAACGGGTAAATTTAAAAAAAATGCAGGCGTAGCTGCTGGCGTCCTCTAGTTCTTGATAAAGACTTAACATTTGTATAATTAAAGCCTAGTTTGTCTTGCTTAGCCTGAAGAACGTGTGGATGAACTTGCTTATTTAGTTGATTTAGATTTTTACACTGGCTGTATTTTATACTTGTGGCTGCAGCTCTTACAATACCTATTATTTTCAGCCATTTAAAATCGTTTATCTACTAGCATCGCGCGACACCTGTAGTGTGTATTCGCGCCGAACATACTTGATTTTTTTTTATCATCTGGTTGCTATACGGCTAATTAGTTAAATAGTAACAAAGTGGCATGTAAGAGGCAGCCCTGTGCCATAAACTGCCAGTACTCTGACCTCTGGCGCGAAGATGACGTTTCTCTTTGAAAAGTAAGTTGAATTTAGAACACCCTTACACAGTTCTGTCACGTACACAGCACTAGTGCGCCCAAGCATACACAGTACCGGTTTTACGGTTTTCACATCACTAATTTAACAACTTAAACCTGCTATAGATATTTTTAGACGGTTTTTATGTTTCTTTTTGCTGAACAGGTTTGATTCAATAATTAATACTTAAAAACAATTTAATTTACTTTTGCGTGTTTGATAAATTATCGCCCGTGTTAGTTCAAGGTTTGCGTTACATATTATGTTTGTGCAGTATGCATGAATGTTCATAACTAAAAGATATAATTATGAAAATACACCGCTCGTTTCGGTTTCGAGGTTACATTTACTATTTTTTTAATTCTTAATATCGATAGTAAAGTGAAAATAATAAATTAAGCAAAGAACATTTTTGTAACATTACATTTGCTTTCAAGTGATTTTTATTTAGTGCCTCTTCGTTTTACTTGACCTTGATAACGTCAAATTTTAAATTCTTATGTTTATGTTACATTTGATAACTAAAGAAAAGGTTTGCGTCACTAGCCTACGGCAATAGCGACATAATTAAAATCAACAATGCTCTTAATTGGTAGGGACGTGAACGTGGGCTTAATTGCATATAACCTCCATTGTACAAAAAACCGGTAGCGTGACTACAAACTGACATCACTATTTCGGTACAGTAATATTTAAAAATAACTTTTAAAAGGTAAATGTAATGAGTGTATATGAAATATAAGATCATTCCGAAAGAAAAGTCTATGATGATGTAAACTAAATTTGAATTGATCAATTAGGTACAATAAATATGTAATCTATTTTACTTTGTAAATACACCACTGAACCACAGGAAATTATGGTTGGAATAGTAAATGAAACAACGCCTCAACCATCCCTTAAATTTCCGGTCATGATTCTGTTGATTATAGTTATGTTTTGTTATAACGACAATATATATTATGTAGTTATACAGGAAAAAATATAATGGAATAATATTAATGGCTCTATGCGATTTAAAGCTAGATTTACAATAGGCGGGTCCACACAGACCGAGCACTCGCGAGGAAAATGCTTCGCGAGGCTGCTCTGTCTGTGTGGACCCACCTAATGAGGTTTTCTATTTCTCACGGAAATCTTAAGTCAAAGTACGTAAAACTTACGAGTCGGTACCTTTTAAAAATTCACACACTCACAAATCATGTTTGAATTGTCCTAGGACCGGTATTATTATATTGCTAAGAATTCTTCACTATCCCGAATGTCTCAATGCATCACAAAATTACGTTTATAAAAATCTGTGACTAGCTAATGATTTGAAATAGATAGTTTCTATCGACAAACGAGATAGTTATTATTTCTTCATATTACGATAGTTTCGTTGTCGCATTCCTGAAGGCGTGGCGAAACTATAACTTCATATATTACTGGTCCAGCAGCAATAATGTTATACCTATTTGAATCTCAAGAAATAAAGAAAAAAATGTAATAACGCATATCGCAATATTTTGACAAGATTTTGAAATTACAATCGGTATTGAAGACTTTTTGTAGGCACTGTGCAAAAATACCTCATTAACTATCATCAAACTGCAATTCAATAAACTAAAGCAGATAAATAAAAAATATAGATACGTACCTGAGTACTATGCATCAAATAGCATTTAAGTTCTTCTATACAATATAGAATAAGCCGGGCTAAGTGAATTCTATTTTAAGCGCGCCTGTCAACAATCTTTTTTCACAAATAGTTGAATGAATAGTCCACAAAAACGATCTGTTTTTTGTGATAAAGTGAACAATGCGACGAAGAAAGTAAAATCACTCAAGAGTTCTTTTTTAAATCGTATTACGTAAGTAAACGAATCGGTTACATCTATATTAAACTCTATACTAACTATAGGTACATATAAATAAATAGAACTGAGCTTTCTGTTTGTGTATCATTCTTTTCACATCTTTTGTGTCAGTCCGTTTGTTGCTGTCATTTATCTAAAAGGCAGGGCTATCAGATAAACAATGTAGAATAACCATGAATAACATAAAGTGTAGCTATCTTAGAAAAAGAGGTTAGGGTAATATGCAATAAAATAAAAATAACTATATTTCTTAAATACCACGCAGGCGATGTCGGGGATAACAGTTGTTTTGATACACCATTGCAAAGAATCTGGCTGTACATTGAAGATAATAGTAAAAAGAAAGAATAATGAAAAAGTAAAATAAAAATAAATGTCAACTAAATAGGTTAGGCTATTAAAACTAAAACTAAAATTTATTATCGTGACTCTTTCTGCAGGCATTACGCAATAACTAGTGAATGGAGTAGGTAACTTCAGTTTACAAGATGACATTCTGATTTTGCTATTAGTACAAGCATCATTACCGTCGATTAAGTAAAATTTCAGACATATCTTAATCTCCAGTAAACTAACAATTCCATGACAGATCAGATCCTGAAATCCTGAAATACGACTCAAATCATAAATTGCCCTGGGTTTGGCTTCACCCTTAATGCTCATTATACGGTGCCGTATTTAAACGTGTGGTGTCGGATTAAGAATGCGAGGTGTTTGCCCGATTTAATTCCGTGGGTGTCGTAAGACGCGATGAAAGAAAACACACGATTCAAATAGTATCTTGCGGAAGAGAATTAAAACCATACGTACGTAGTGTATCCAAGATAATAGAGCCTTGCTGATTTCAGCATGAATGGGCCGGCTCGACCAGGGAAGCACCCTTTCACAGAAAATGGACATAAAGTAACAGTACCTAAACTGTTGCGTTTCGTTCGGCGAGTGAGAGAGCCGGAGGCCCTATCCCATATTCCCTCATCCCACTCCTCATCCCATCCTTTTTCCCAACCCCAAGGGGCGGCAACGCCCTTGTGACTCCTGTGGTGTTGCTTGTGTCCATGGGCGGCGGTAATTGCTTACCATCAGGCGATCCGTCTGCTCGTTTGCCACCTATTACTATAAAAAACCGTGACGCAATTTAATAGAGGCCTATGTCCAGCTGTGGACTAGAAAAGGCTGGTGATGTCTGCAAACAGGTTTAGGTGACGAGAGCCCCTTAAGTAATAGTTATAGTGTAGCATCCACTATGCTACACTATTACTCGAATATGAATGGTAATTTAAAAATACCATAACTATGCACGATTCAATTTGCAATGAAATAATTTAATAATTAATTGAAATAAAATAATTTTGTACAAAGTTGTTTGACATACCAAGAACGTTTCAAAGCAAATTAAATCAACAATTTTGCACGTGGCAGTAAAAAACTAGATAACAGATTAGCACTTAAGAATTACAAGCTACATACGTAATATGTGATTGTACCACGAGTTTCTAGAGTAAATTACCATGCAACTAGGATCACCATGCTTTGAGATTTGTTGGTTTTTTTACGCTAAGATATTTTACTTTGGTGAAAAAGTCATTTAAAGAATTATAATTTTAATTTTTAGTATAGGTATTGGACGAAATAGAAGCAGCTGTATCAGCGATGGCCTGGTGGAGGGTCTGACTGCTGCGCGGAGGGTCTCGGTACGGGTACGAATCTACGACGCGCACCAATCTGCCAACCTGCATTCGGCCAACGTGGTGGAGGACTATGCCCTACAGTGGGACAGTTTATATAAAGCGCCGATGATGCTGATAGGACGAAACAATCTTAATCCGTTGTCTGATTGCCATCGTATACTTATGCGTATCCGGCTCGAAGGACCACAATGTATAATCCATATACAAGTAAAATATGAGATACTGTGCAAAGCGGACTGTATTTCGCGTAAATGTGGTATGGTTCGTTACAAAACTGTAAATTCTGACAATCCTGCGCGCGCCCTCCAAAAAGTGTGTATCGTATACTTATGCGGGTTGTCTCAGGTTTGAGATCAGATGGCAATTCGGTCTTAGGCTATTATTTTATATTACTTAATAGTGGTAGAAGGAAGTGGAATTTGTTGTCCATTATAATATAATAAATAAATAATTTGTTAAATCTCCATCACGACGCTATAATAGGGATAACGATCTGCGGAAAAGGAGCAAGTATACAAATTAATTTAGCAATAACGACATCACGATTGTGCCATTATCCTACACGTCTGCCGTATAAACTTTATTACGTCTGTTAGTTATTTATGTTTTGTTTGGCATCTCCTGACAATTTCAATAATAGACCGATTAGTTTAATGATAGTTTGAAGATAGAGAAAAAGAAAATCTACTTATCAGACGATATTGTTTATCATCATACTCCAATCTGTAATCCCAGTTAGAACCCAGGGTCCTACTGACTCCCTATAATGATTGTCAAAGATCTTCATGACAGCTGGGACCGACGGCTTAACGTGCTCACCGAAGCATAGGGTAAGCGACAATTTACAATTTAACACGTACATGTATACCTCCGAAAAGGCATTGGTGCGCGCCGTGGATTCGATCCCGATTCCCTCTGCATGGCAGTCTGTTTGTATCGCCACAAGGCTATCGCTAGGGAGCGATAGCCTTGTGGAGATATCAATAGAGAAACTATATAGATAGGTAGGCACCTATCTGACAAAATTGATTTTATATTAAACTAGCTATTTCCAGCGGTTTTACCCGCGTCGTCCTGAGGGAACTATTGAGCGTACCCGGTTAATTTATAGCCTAAGTTACTCCTTGGTACATCAGCTTTCCGCCAGTGGAGGTCCCGTCAAAATCGGTCCAGCCGTTCCATTGATTAGCGAGAACAAACAGACACAGACAAAATTAAAAAAGAATCATTTTGGTATATGTACCGTGTATACATATATATATATATATTTAGTAAAAAGCGGTTATCTTAATATTACAAACAGACACTCCAATTTTATTTATATGTATAGAATAGATGAATAGATTTCTGAGCCAGAATACAATTTCCGATTCTTCAACAATAAAACATGGTCACCATACTCGACAGGGAGTTAGATCGGAAATGTGTCATTAATATATCAGTCTGTCTTGTGAGCTAATACCTATGTATGACTGAGCTATTCCTGTGTATTTATTATCTGTGAACGACTGGCGTAGCCATCTTGGACGTTATTGCGGTTTTTTGCTGTACAATCAATTATTATGCCATTGGTCTTTATAATTTAATTTTTATACGGCACTTACAATTTACATCCAAATTATCTTACGACTAGAGGATGCCCGGGGTTACACCCGCGTTATTTAAGGCTTACTGCTCCGCTCCCGTCGTTATAGCGTGATTTTATATAGCATATAGCCTTCCTCGATAAATGGGCTGTCTAACACTGAAAGAATTTTTCAAATCGGACTAGTAGTTCCTGTGATCGCGTTCAACCAAACAAACAAACAAACTCTTCAGCTTTATACATTTCTATAAGATAAATTAGACCTGATGAATAAGTGACCACGAAAGCTTAAGTTCATATACATATTATAATTTATAGTTTCGCAATCACATAAAATTAATTATGAATTATTACCAAGCCTCACGGATTAGGTACCGTGTAAATGCATTTATATTCATATTAGTATATAACCCACTGCAATTCGATAGGTGAAGGCAGTCGAAGTAAACAGGTCTTGTCACCTATGACCCTAACAGGTCTTTGTACGACAAGCTTAGTATATTTATTAGTCCTTTGAATTTAGGAATTGATGTTGTGAAAATAAATTGACAGTAAATAATGTATTGCCAGACAATGGATCTGTGCAAAAACTAATAAAGTCAAGTCTCTTAGTCTTAACTAAAGTATTCATCTTCATCATCATCATATCCGCCAAACGACGTCCACTGCTGGGCATTGCATAAATATAAAAGAAAAAAAAGAAAATTCAATAAATTCAACTACTTATTCTTGGTCTATGAATGAACTTTACCTAAAGATACATATGTATTATCTGATACGCACATAATAATTACCTTGTAATTACTTAATTTATTCATGGAAGGTGTAATAATGCATGCCTATACTGTGGATATTCGTGCGCATATGCGCATAATGCGTCACGTTATACACCTGCATGGGATTATAAAAAGCATTTGTTTATATTTTCTTTGAATAATAGATATCTAGTTAGTGTTGCAACGCGTTTCTTATTTACAGCCAATGTTTATATTCGATCTATCCCTATATAATAGGTATACCATGTTGTATGGAGCTTTTTTTTATAGTAATAGGCGGCAAACGAGCAGACGTATTGCATGATGGTAAGCAATTACCGCCGCCCATGGACACAAGCAACACCATAGGAGTCACAAGTGCGTTGCCGGCCCTTGGGGTTGAGAAAAGGGATAGGATAAGGAGTGGGATAGAGGAGAAGGATTAGGGGCTAGGGCCTCCGGCACTCTCACTCACCGAACAAAACGCAACAGTTTAGGTACTGTTACTTTAGTCGATTTTCTGTGAGAGGGTAGTACTTCCCCGGTCGAGCCGGCCCATTCATGCTGAAATCAGCAAAGCTCTACTACCTGAAAGCTTATGTCAAATATGTATCTCTAGTATGCAAATCCATGGATAGATCGCATATTCAAACCAGCCGTTAGTAAATATAAGGAAAATGTTTGGCTTTAAAGAAGTGAGTTGAAGGACGCTTATTTTGATCTTGTTGTTGGTCGAACAGCAACAAATAATAGTGATTTTATTTTACAGTAATAATAGTGAATGCTTACGTCAATAATTTGTAGGTACAATAAAATCTTGACGAATATTTAAAGCAGATTTTCTATGTGAAGGTTTCTAGGTAGGTATCTACGTGTAAACTTATATTGTTATGTTACCTATATTGCTTTTTTGTACACAGTGAAATCCTTTAAGTAGACCAGGCATTAGTCAGTAAAACCAATGCATGGTTGTGATTTCAACACAAATAACCGCTTTGAATGGGTTCAATGGCCCGTTGAGGTAAACAAATAACAAATCATATTTATAAAATTTTATTTATAATTTATTAACAGTAAATATACGGGAGGCTCAAGACCGGACTGTGTCGAGAGCCTTGATGAAAGCCTGTGTCCAGCAATGGACTTTAATCTGTGATGATGATGATGAAGTATTTTGGTATTAAAAGCATGTCATTTAAAACTAATTTCCACTCCAAACCTGGCATTAATTTCTAACTTTGCTTATAGTAGAGGAGACGTGGAACATCGACCTTCACCGATCTGATAACCAGATGAGACTTATTTTTTATGTAATATAATTTATAAACAAATATGCCTATAATAACTTGCCTATCAAAAAGTGCTCATAGCTATTTTAAATTTAAGTTAATTGTAATCAACCGCAAATATAACTTTGTCGTTTATACAAATACTATGGAAAACAAAGTTATTTTTGGTGATGAAAAAGCGATCGTGATATTTGGTTAAGTGAAGATAACGGGTATGTTATGTGGATACCTGAACTACAGGACCCTTACGGGATTCGCACTTAATCTAATTGTTGATCTTTATTGCTATATTGCTTTCGTGTACGTTTATTAATTACTAGCATCAGCCTTAACACTTAACATACCCTTTATCTTCACCTATCCAAATATCACTATCACATTTTCATTTACCAAAAATAACTTTGTTTTACATAGTGTTTGTATAAACGACAAAGTTATATTTGCGGTTGATTACAATTAACTTGAATTTTAAAATAGCTATGAGTACTTTTTGATAGGCAAGTTATTATAGGCATATTTGTTTATAAATTATATTACATAAAAAATACGTCTCATCTGGTTATCAGATTGGTGAAGGTCGATGTTCCACGTCTCCTCTACTATTAGCTTGACAATAGATCACGACTCTATACCACCGTTGAGCTGTCAAATGCTACAATGAAAGCTAGGAAAAGGAAAATATTATTATTATAGACTCACGCCTGTATCCCCGAAGGAATAGGCAGAGGTGTAAATATTACACCCACATTTCGCCATGAATTTTTAGGTCCCACGTAATAAGGGGCGAGCCTATTGCCGTTACCGGGCACATCACCAGAATCCGTGCTGCTACAGAGAATTCGGAAAAACCCAGTAACACTTTTGCCCGGCCCGGGAATCGAACAGGAAAATATTATCGAGACCTTTAGCATATATGCTTAATAACTAGAACATATTAGCAGGTTAAGGTAATCTGAGTAACCTTGCTTTCATCAAAGATCTCGCAAATATAAGGATAATATTTCAAACTAGGTATGTCTGTATCAGTACTTATCCTATTTAGATAAACTTAAAGGTCAAACAGACAGTAGAGGTCTAAGGAAAGGTCCAGCAATGGGCCACGACTGATGATGACGATGTCTATAGTCTGTTCAAGATACGCAAAAATAAAATGTAAACAAACCATAAAATGATTCTTCTAATGTCGCCTTCGCAACAAAAGTTGAATTAAGTTAAATACTCCAAGCGAAAGATTCAGTTACTTTTTAAAAAAATACGCCTGTCCCTTCAATTCATAAATGGTACAGCATATTTATTATTTTTCCTGTATTGTTCATAATTATTAAAACGAATATTTTTCAAATGTATTAGTTATGCTAATAAACTATTTTACATGATAAAGAACCTAAAAAGCCAATGAATCTAAAATGTCAATATTTGTTATCCTGTCAACTTATGCATTACACCCAAAGTAACCGTTTCGCATGAAAGGGGGCTATTTTTAATTAGGTCGGGTTATCCCGATCGGTTATCGTGCTAACTTATTAAGTTTGAAAATCATTGGTTTCTTTGTTTACCTTTTATTTTTTCGTATCTTGAACAGACTATAGTCTGTATATTTCTCGAAAGTTCGTAATATATGTAAAGATTTCCGCAGGAAGCAGACTTAAACTCAAGGTTTCTTTCTGCAATAAAGAAATACAATTAAAACGCTTATTGGGCGAAAAATAACAAAAAATTGCCACGGTGAATCAGGTGCAGACGTCTATATCTCTCTGTGTTTCAAGATAACACGCTACACGTTTCTGCAAGCTTGCAAGGGCAACAAGTCTTGATTATTAATTTTAGCTTATTGATCTAATGTAACATTCAGTATGTAAGAGAACGTCTTAAATCTAGACACCTATGTTACGAAATCTGACATTGGAATCGCTAATTTGTGGCTAGAATGTATTTGATGGAATGATAACATTATGATATGTAATTACATGTGTTTTTATTGCTATAGCTGAGTGGTAATTTAGACATCAAATTACGACAGACGTAATGGCATTATTCCAGCACTACAGAAGGGAAATTATGTCCAAACCACAATCTAATAGTCCTGGTTAACTTTTCCCCAATTTTTCGAATTTCATTCATATAAATACTTGCGAACAGAGGGTCTAGTACGAGTTTGCACTCGATCGTCACGGTGGACGATAGCCTAGTCGACGGGAACAATATCCATACATTTTCTAAATGCGCCCTCTAGCGGTCTCTATCTACTCTCCGCTAGGGGCACTTTTACAAAATGTATGGAAATTGTTCCCGTCGACTAGGCTATCGTCCACCGTGACGATCGAGTGCAAACTCGTGCTAGACCCTCTGTAATCGTTCAAATTACTATCGGAGAGCTCACATTGAATATGATTATGCAAGTAAGTCTACTTAGTGAGCTTAGTCTTATGTGTGTATGCGCTTGAAATTCCGGCGAGGCGATGTCCGATGTCACTCGTCTTTTTGTGTATATGTAGAAGCCAAGCTACGTTTCTGCCGAAGAAAATGTATCGGGTATGCGCACTCAATTCTTAAGATTGATAAAGTACGTTAGCGTGCGATGAAAGTTCGTTAAAGTGAGACTATGATCACTCTACAATATAGATACATATGTCAGCTACAGATGAAAATAAAAAGGTGAATAAAAATTAAAAAGTAGGCATATTTTTTTATTATAAAGCTCTATACCTATTGCTTTAATGACAAATTAAGCCTACTTTTGCCCAAGCATTGTACTCGTAATCATCTTCTTGCCCTGGTCCAAATTGCAGTATTGCCCAAGCATTGTAATATAAAACAAAATAAATTATTATTATGACCATTAGTCTATGTGGTGACGGATTAAGAATACGGAATGTCACCACCCCATATCATCCCATGGGTGTCGCAAGAGACGACAGAGGGAACATATTATGCAGAGAACAGCACTGTAAGACAAGGAAAATTTGATACGAACCCTATACCAAGCCGTTTGGCCAGCGTGGTATAGTAGGCCAATTCCTCCTTTCAAAGGAGAGGCCTAGTCCAGCAGTGGACTGTTAAAGGCTGATGATGATGAGCATTGAATTTAGTATGTTAATATCACAGCTTTTTAAATATGAATTAACCGTATTAGATTAGTGTAAGTAATGAGCATGTACATACATATGATCCGTTAACATTATTTAGATCAAGTTCATTTTGCGTAACTGTGGTTTATTTTGACCTAGAATAGAGTAGATTTTTTTTATTTTCTAGTAGGTAAACGTCTTTTTTATCTGCGTCTTACTCAAGAAGGTCTTTGCGAGAGCAAGTTCTACCCATTGACATATTAGTACATGTATATATCGAAGGTTCTACTAAACACTAGATGATGTTTGTTAGAGGATCTATACGAGTATTAAGCAGTGTTGTGCGGAAATATGGATCAGTAGAAACAACACTTGTATTTAACAACTTGTGATGAAGAAATAATGTGATGAAGAATAAGCATCTTATTATGACACATAATTATATACATTTAAGTGGTTGGAATTATATACATTTTAGGTTTTGGATAATGTTTGATGCATGATTTTAAAGGAAAATTAATAAAGTCTTATTGCTTTCAGTACCTACGAATTATCTTAGAGCCCCGATTCCCGAGGCACACGTTTCGGAGAGCCCCGAAAACGATAAATTTGATTACATTTAACTTAATTTTTTTTTGTTATTTTCAACTTGTACCGTCGATAACAGTGCATGTGTTTTTAAATATATAAGACGTTGTGTACACCACCAACTCTTATTAGAGGTTAATAGAGTTTGAGTAAAATGTTACAAATCAATCAAGCATAGGATATGAGAATAACGGGGAAAAAAATTACTATTCCATTATTATTAAGTTGATACTAATGTTGATTATTTTTATAGTTGACTTTTTAATGTTGTAGACTGTTAAGTCAGTAATAATGGTAATAATAAACATTTAATATGAGGTTTATATTTTCTATATTGTACAAAAAATATTAAATCAAACTGAATTGCCGAAGTCCAAATTTTGAATGTTTTTAAATTAAGTAGTTAATTTTCCCTTTAGTGTAGATATTTACTTAGCTTTTTGTGCATTGAAAAAGAGACAATTGTGACAATATTTAAAACCTGTGATCGTCCTAAAAAACTCTAATTTGTATTCTTTAATTATAATATTTACCATGACCAAGCAAACCTCTATAATTTTTCTGAAAGTTAAGCAGGTATTTAATTTTTGTAACTAATAATATTTTATAAACTGTATGTTGCTGTTGACGGTACTCAAAGCTAAATTGACTTTTGATTGAGTTTACCAAGACATAAATAAATCAGGGCCCTCCGGTACGAGTGTCTTGGGGATCGGGACCCTAAGAAAATAACCTGAACGGGGCCGGGTAACCTCAACTACGTTATCGTAGCTGAGGTTACCCGGCCCCGTTCGAGCCTCACTTCCCAATACCTCACTTCTCAATGCATATTTTGTTCGGCGCACTGCCATGCACTGGCACTGCTGTAATTCAAATCCTATTAAAAATTTTAGTCTCATTTATGTTCCAGTCTAAAACTCACTCATGAAAAGCTGGCCGTTGACGTAGCGTTTATGGCTGCTGTAGGTACCTACTATTTTTCCTACTTATTTTTCTTGAAACTTGGTCATCTGCCGCTTATGACGTATAATAATTTCTGATATACAAACAAGATAGGTGGAATATTTTTATAATTAGTATGCGGACACGACTACTTCATGTGTGTAGGTATAACAGATAGTCATTAATAATAAAAGATAAACTGTGTTACACATAAGATGAGTAGTTTTAAAGTCATTTATGTATAAAACATGTGTAGGTACTGATACCTAAAATTTTTGTTTGTTTATAATTCTATGAAACGTGTATGACTGGTTATTTAATTTATACCGGGTAATTTTTAGTTAATATAATTCCTTTTACGTACCTATTTACTACTTACAGATAAGCAATTGATAGTACCTAATGAAATAAAACTCTACTATGTGTGTATTAAAAAAATAATTATCGCTAGCTTATTAATGTGCCCGGTAGATGGCAATAGGCTCGCCCCCTATTACATAACTGGCGAAATGTGGGTGTATACACTCTGCCTACCCCTTCAGGGCTAAAGGCGTGAAATTATGTTATGTCATGTAAAACTCTTCTTTGTACATATAATAAGTACTTGCACAGCCCTTTCTCACTACGACACAAGTTGTGGGTTTGATTCTCATTCGGGATCACACTTCGTGTGATAAACATTTTTTGCATCTTTGTACCCATGTTTGTAAAAAGGCTCACGCAAAATTGAACATACTATAAGTACCTAACCCTAGTCCTTTAGGATTTGATTTCCCAAATCTTTTAGGACTCTATAATAAATAGCTTTGTCCTATAAACATTACAAAGTAATGTTAATGGTTTACTTAAAATGCACTTGTGTTGGCAAACCAGGGAAACCAGTACCTGGCCAACATAATAATGTAATAATAATAGTAAAATTATGAATAATTTATAAGATGCGCTTTAGTATTTATTACTGAAGCATATTATAAACAACGTACGTGTTGCAGGTCTATTTTTTATTTATTTAATTTTATAATAAATAGTCATGTAGCATATTTTTTGTAAAATTGTTTTATTATATGCTATATTACATCTTTTTTAAACCTTGTTTTAATATCTTCTTCATAAAAAAATATATTACTAAATTAATAAAAAAATTGGGAACAGAGGCTTTTTAATAATACTTTTATAGTGTTGTTTGAAGTTTAAATATTTTTATTACATCTGTCATATGTAGTATTAAAAAGGTAATTTATATAATTAGTAGCAAAAAATATAAAGTAGGTACACATGTTGTCGTAAATTCGTATAAATATATAAATTTACCACTACACACAGGAGACCACATCTCATTATCACATATTGGGCAGTTGGGTATACCTACTGCCCGATACCGAGATTATTCCGTTACTGTTTCCTGAATCGAAAATTGAACCCAGGACCTAGGCTAACATACATTACATAATTTGCAATTTTTGCCACTTTTCCTGAGAGGCAATCTACAATATTACAAAATAGTTCGCTTAAACCTGATTCTTTCAACTTTGAACAACATTTTTTCTTACAATTTAGTCAAGGTGAAAAATATAAAAATGCATTCTTAAAACACAGAAACAACTGATATGTTTACAAAATTAAATTTATAGGTAGGTAATTTCCATACTTATAAAGAATGCGAAAGCGATTTTATGTCGATAAAGTTTTCAAGGCTAGACTGATTATTATTGTGAAATTCGATATTAACGAAACGAGGGCTCTGTAAAAGGAGATAATAAAATTACGGCTAAAACCTACATTGTTTATGTTTACCATGGTTTTACTCGCTGAAACTGACGTTATATAAAATAATACATTTAGATAGACTCGTAACTATGTATGAACATAGTTACAGGTATGTATATCTGTAGTGGGTGAAATATACCCAAAAAGCTATTATTCTGTTAACCGTGTGGTTGACGGCATAGAATACAAGTGTCACCACCCCCTATCTTCCCGTGGGTGTCGTAAGAGGCGACTAAGGGATAACACGATGCAAATACCATCTTTGTGTAGAGACGGAAAACTCGACATCAAACCCTATACGACTGCCTCGTTGGTCTCGCGGCATACATGTGCGCGTGGGATCGGGAGGTCTCGGGTTCGATTCCTGGGTCGGGCAGTGTTATTGGGTTTTTCTGTCACGAAATGCTCAGTAGCAGCACGGAGTCTGGCAATGTGCCCGGTACGGCAATAGGCTCGCCCCTTATTACGTGGGACTAAAGTATATCTGGCGAAAAGTAGGTGTAGAAATACACCTCTGCCTACCTCTTCGGGGTTATAGGCGTGAGAGTATGTATGTATGTATGTATGTATTATTCTGGCAAATCTGGTTAGACTAGTAAACGATCCTTGGGCTCTAAGGCAAGGAAATACTTTGTTACAATCGGAGTAACGCACAGATATTGGAGCTATGTGCGTATTGAATGGTTAATTATCGCTTGCCCGTGCCTCGGAGAGCGCGTTAAGCCGTCGGTCCCGGTTGTCATGAAGATCTTTGACAGTCGTTACAGGGCGTCAGTACCTTCTAAACAAACTGACACTAGTCTAAACCATGGAATATCGCTATCCCTTCGGGTTGCGGAGGTCAGATAGGCAGTCGCTCTGTGGAAAAGCTAATATTCAGCCAAATCCGGTTAGACTAGAAAGCGGACCCCAGATTGAAACTGGGATAGCGCTAAGAAGAGGAGGATTGCCTATCTGTACAGCAAGTGATATAAATTTATACTTAGGTTACGCTGCTGGTGCAATACATACATACATCATAGACTCACGCCTGCTTCCCGGAGGGGTAGGCAGAGACTACGGAACGCCATTTGCAACGATCCTGACATACCTCTCTTGCTTCATTCACTCCCATCAAGTTTCTCATGCTGGTGCAGTAGTTTAAAAAAGATCACCTTGCCATGCGCTTGTAGTCTGAACTTCGTAGGTTCGATTTCTCGAGTGACAAAATAATTCATGAGGTATAAGAAATTGGCAAATATTCAATATCTCTCTGCAAGATATTGCCGATATTGTATTCCCACGAAATTGTTGCAAAACTACAAAGTGGATCACTAGTTCTCGGATGAAATGTATATGTAGCAATACCTTTGTATACAGTAATGTACTATTGCAATCGGCTATACATATGCAGGCAAACTGTTAGAGGCAATTTCACTCCATTTGCAAAAAATGCTATCTCGACTCACACCTGCGATCCATGCATGAGACAAAAACTTGTAAGTGCCAAGTAACTTTACTACTGTAAACTATCTATCGATTTTAACGTTGTAGTAAGTACTGTCTTTTAAATACATAATTATCTACTCGTGGTAGCCTCTTAGTGTTCAGATTATAGTTGGATAACCGTATTATGAGTATAATATAACTAGAGGACGCCAGCAGCTACGCATACATTTTTTTAATTTACCCGTTTTGGCCGATCCCGTGGGAATTTCGGGAAATCCCTTCTTAGTGCACCCCTACGGTCCCCAAGGAACATACATGCCAAATTTCAGCTTCCTGCGCCCAATAGTTTCGGCTGTAGCGTGTCTGTCAGTCAGTCAGTAACGCAAGGATTTTATATATTAAGAAGATAAGTAATTAATGAAGATAATAGACTAAAGGAGAGAATATCAGACTGCTACGCAGATGACCGTTGGTACAATCCTGCGTACCGTAAAGCGGTATTTCCCGAGTTATGTGCCTACCTATTAATTTGCTGGTTATAGCGAAATTAAACATCATGACGAAACAAAAAAAATAATTTGTGTCTGGATTAATGTAACAATCACCATGTCCTAAAACAACCTGCATATTGGAGAGTTCACCATAATGTTCACGAAGCACGTTCGCGTGTGAAATCTGTCATCCCGCACTTGGTTAACGTGGTGAGTTGTGACCCTTCTCACGGGAAAAACAAGCACATCTTGTGTTCATCATAGTTACGATTTAAATACACCTGATAAATACAGATATATCTATTCTTCTGGCATTACAAAAAGTGCTTAGACAGCGTACGTACCTAAGCGTACTTTTGGTTATTAGGCAGAAGGATTTTTAGAAAGTGGAACGTGGGCAATAAGTGATTTTTAAAGTAAAAAACAAAGAGTAATATACCTACCTTATGGTTAAAAAATCAATGTGCCAGTATAACGACGATTTTCATAATTTTTAGTTTATCCATCCTGGATCGGAAGCACGCGAGCGATGTCGCGAAATTGATATTAACAATTTAAAGGGAATTCATTAATTACTTATTCTTTTATAATAAAGAGTGAATAATTGCACCTCGTTAAATGTTTAAATTAATTGTTTAAGATTTAAATCATTAATTAGTTAATAACAGTCACACGGTTAAAGCATCAATGGCTGTAGGTAATGAGAGGTAGAACTTTACGATCTGATATTATTTATACATAGTTATCATCAGATTTTTTTATTTAGTTATAAACTTAATTTCTGAAATAATAATTATTTTTGGGTATAGTACACAAATATTTTTTTGCACAGGCAATAAAGACGACCCTTTGCTTGCAATTATTACTACTAAATAATTTGGGTAAAGTAATTATCAAAGAATATGGGCGGTAAAAATAATTATAATATAATAATAATATTCTACCACATTCACACAACACCATCTAGTCCCAAACTAAGCAGAGCTTGTATTATGGGTACTAGACAATGGATAAACAAACATAGGTACTTTTTTTGTAAATGCAAACCTACATATTAGGTATACACAGAAGCACCCAGACCACGACAAACATCCCTGTTCACGCACACAAATGTTTGACTTGAGCGGGAATCGAACCCGTGACCTTCGGCGTAGCAGTCGGTTACACCCCCGTTTCGCCAATCGGTTGTCAAATTTAATAAAAATTGTTCAATTTTTGATATTAACAAAATATTACACTAATAAATTAGATTCTAAACTAGTGCACAGATAAGACAATACCAGACTAGTGACAGATTATGTAGAGGTAGGTACTAACTCACCGAAACGACTGTTTTAGGTCTGATATTTTAAAATTAATACTATCAATCTAAAATTGACGTATTTAAAAACGTTTAAATGTCAGTTGATGGCTATTGCTAGTTAATTTGATGAATGGTACAAAGCGCTCGAGTTAATTATTGGAATAACAATGAGAGATGCAGTAACTGCGTTACGTTCACACACGTAAGGTGTAGGAAAATACCTCCGTTATGTACAGCGATGCGTTATTAGCTAGTCAAACGTAATACTAAACAGTGTAATGTTAATAAATAACAAATTATAACAATAAATAATACTTTTTTTATTGAATATGAAGACAAACGCGCAAGCGAGCCACCTGATGGTTAGTGATCACCGCCACCCATAGACACCTGCAATGTCCGAATAATTAATTATGAAATACTACAAACTAATTAGCTAAGCAGCTCTTGAAATAGCATCATCATCATCAGCCTTTAACAGTCCACTGCTGGACTAGGCCTCTCCTTTAAAAGGAGGAATTGGCCTACTATACCACGTTGGCCAAACGGGTTGGTATAGGGTTTGTATCAAGTTTTCCTTCTCTTACAGTGCTGTTCTCTGCATAATATGCTCCCTCTGTCGGCTCTTACGACACCTATGGGATGATATGGGGTGGTGACAATCCGTAGGTATTCTTAATCCGTCACCACACGGAAAATATTTTGCATGTATTAGAGATAACAATTATGAGCTGATCTTGTAACCACCAATTCTCGTATTTTTATAAGACATTGAAATTATATTTTGAATTGACTCAGAAGCGGTATTCTGATAACCTAATGCCATTATCGTATAATTTGAAATAAACACTTCGTCGTTAACACATATTTTGACACTTGTTTCAATTAACTATCTCGTTACGATTTCATTCAATTATAGAATAATACGATTTTTGTGACGTAAGTATGACACTGACATTATATCGAAACTATCTTTATTTAGGAGAATTGGGCCTCTGGTTTTCGCTACAGACTAAGGCACTTATTAACGTTCAACAGTGTTTATAAGCTAGTTATAAAAATATATTACATAATTTATTCATCATAATTTTTTGACATAATTATCCGTTATCATAAATGTTGGGAACTAACAAATATTACGTACCTATACCAGTTTTATCTTAATATCGTTTGTTAATTAGATATAGTAAGTACATCGTTCTTCCGATATTATCAAATAAGTTTAAATTTTTCCTTAAATAGTAGACCTATACTGCTTTTAGTACGAATATGTCGTTTCGACCAAAGAAGACTACTCTCGCGCGGAATATCGACATAAAGTAAGAGAGTCTGTACTGCTGTTTGTTCAATGAGTGGTAGTGCCGAACTCCCAGAATAAATAGCCTTCCCTAGTCACCATCCTGCTACTTGTCTGCCTTCTCTTCCTGCCAATAAGTAGTGACTATGGTCTTCTGCCCGTCTTCCCCTCTTGATTCTGATAGAGAGCTACTAGAATGTGTTACCCTAATATTTTTCTGTAAGTACTTCTTTGAGAATTAATGTAGTCAGTTCCTCTTATCATTTGATGGCCCATCATTATCAACAGGATGTTTTCATTGTAGTACAGAACCATTAATTAATGCCGGCATAATGACAACAGTTTCGTAATATTACGTGATAACGATCGTAGCTGACGTATGTATCTCCTCCAAACACCGACAACAATTCTTACAAGCATGCGTACAGACCACAGACTAGGTTAGACAGCATAAAATCTTAATATCTAAAATCCATGCGTTACTTGCTGACTAACAGACACGCTACAGCTGAAACTATTGGGCGCAGGAATCTGAAATTTGGCATGTATGTTCCTTGAGGACCGTAGGGGTGCACTAAGAAGGGACTTACCGAAATTCCCACGAGATCGGCCAAAACGGGTAAATTTAAAAAGATTGCAGGCGTAGCTGCTGGCGTCCTCTAGTTTCCTAATAATAGCAGCCGAATCAAATCCCATCCGACAGACACCTTTTCAGACATAAAACATATTTTGTCTGGATCGAGAATTCAAACTGAGAATGCAAGATAGTTTGCAAAAATATAACATCACAAGATAAAACAAAATAGCATCCTCAATTTTACCTTTACAGTAAAATTTTGTATAAAGAATACTAAATTCTACAATACTAACAACTAATATTAAAAACAACTAGCCTTCTCATTTCTGAACTAAAATGTTATGCTCAATATACACCGAAATTACATTTTTAACCTTGCTGTCTACACTAAAACAATTTTTGACATAAACTTATGAATTCATTAACTAGTCTCCGTTACGCGAACTTGAGGTGAACCATTTAATAACATCGCATAGTTTATTCATTATGAATGTTTATAAACAATAATCATATTATATCACGGTTTATTATCTGAAAGTGGCATCTAATCGTTTTATATCAGATTATTAGTTAGGTGAGTGAATAATGAGACGTGATAATTATGGTGTCCTAGGTTAGTAATTATTTTGCTTCCTGCGGACACAAATTCAAGGTTTATAATAGTTGCTGTCCAATCTAAGGAAAATATTGGATGAATCCTATAAGCAGACCTATGCACTTCCATCTGGTAGTAAATCCTAGGACCTCCAGTGATCTCATCTCAAATTCAGTCATACGTTAAATTTTGGTTTGACAAGGTTCGTTTTACGCTTTTAGATTTCTAGGTCAAAAATTCTGTAAAGGAAAATGTTGACTTACTTTTCAATGCTTTTCCTTCAGGCGTGCAGCGCTGCGCGTTGATAAGACAGTCCACATAGATTCTAACTAGCCTTTTATTAGTCAAAACCGCATCTAGATCGAGATAGTCATATCTCTGATCGTATTTCGGCATGTTTGCCATATCATTTATGTCCTGAGCCACCACCGCGCACACAGAAACACACAAAAACAACACAACACGCATTTTTGTTTTGTTTTTACGCTGTTCACTTTGACGTTTGCTTTTCGTTTTTACGCGCGCGTTTCGTTACGCGGTTACGCGA
Source organism: Euclidia mi (assembly GCA_944739405.2). Lineage (NCBI taxonomy): Eukaryota > Metazoa > Arthropoda > Insecta > Lepidoptera > Erebidae > Euclidia > Euclidia mi. The sequence goes on along the minus strand of OX123197.2, from coordinate 1,007,267 downwards.
TTGACGTGCGCACGCGTCGGTCTCGCGGGTCGCTCTGAGTCGCGCGAAATACACCTCAGGGTTATAATATAACGTAAGCTGCCGGCACGCGGCAAGATGCTTTCTTCCAGGAGACCTGCAACAAAGTGTTGTTTGTTTTGAGAGTTGTATATCAAGAGACAAAGCCGTTTGAGAGGTGTTTGTTTAGATATAGGGTAAAAGTTGTTGATGTGTCATTAGAAAGTGATACGTACTGCGTAATAATATAGCACGTATTTTTCGTAGAATGGTTTTATTTTACTTATTTATAAATAAGAATGACTGGATACGTTGACTGGCGACATGGGCTACGCCACACTATGCCATATCGTAATAATATACATATACAGTGTGTAAAAAGACCCTTAACGAAAACTGAAATCCCATATTGTACCAATCACTACGACCATACTACGACCATTTTTTACTTCGGCACCATACCTACCTGGGAAATTACTGGTTCCGGAGATATCGAGGCTCAAAGTTAGTATGGAATTTTTCTAATTAGGTACAAAATCGATGCATTTACTCCGTCAATATGTTCTTTAGATGCCCTATAGCTCCATGGATAAGTAAGTATTTCGAGCATGGCAAGCGCGCGCTTTTAATTGCGGTTTAAAAAATGTGAAAACTCAAAATAAAGTCGTTTCCCAGGGATTATTTTTGGTTAGTATGACTTGGCATGATGTCCGCAACGAATAGACTTCGGCTTTGTGATGGGTCTTGTGACATCCTGTATATGATCAAAGCAATGGCCTCCCCGTTTATCTCCACCATGTTGTAATTCTAATACGAGACCAAGTTTTATGCGATCCACAAATGCTATAAATATTTGTAAAGTCCCTCCGCAATACAAAATTATTGCCCAGTAGTTACGGGAGGAGGATAGACTGCCTCCGTGGTCCAGTGGATAGAGTATGCGACTGCTGATCGGAGGTCCCAGGTGCGATTCCCGGGTCGGGCAAAAGTGTTACTGGGTTTTTCCGAATACTCAGTAGCAGCCCGGAGTCTAGTAATGTGCCCGGTAACGGCAATAGGCTCGCCGTGGGCTCGCCCCCTATTACGTGGGACTTAAAAAATCATAGAGAAATGTGGGTGTAATATTTACACCTCTGCCTACCCCTTCGGGATACAGGCGTGAGTCTATAAAAAATACATTATAAGTAATAATAAGCAAAATACTTCACCGTTGCGACATATTGGCTTAATCTGCTTCTGTTCAACACCCTCGTCCGCAGCAATCTCGAATTTGCTAGTATAGTTTGGTCACCGTATTATGTCGTCCATTCACAACGGATTGAAAGCATACAACGAGCATTTACCAGGAGTATTTCGTTCCTATATAGTGGTTTCTCACACAGAAATCCATATGACCGGCGGCTATCCAAATTTCGAATGACCACTCTTTATAATCGAAGACGAGTACAGGATCTCTGTTTCCTCCACAAATTAATAAATAATAAAGTTCAGTGCGATCATTTATTAGAAAAAGTATCCTTGGCTGTTCCTCACTTATACCCTAGGCATAAAATCAATAAAATTTTTCATACACCATTTTCCAGAACTAATCTTGGGCGTCAGTCACCAATAAACAGAATTCTTAATCAGTACAATAGTATAGAGACGCGGAATTCGAGCATTGACATCTTTTGTGATACGTTTCCCAAATTCAAAACGCAACTAAAAAAAATGTTTTGTGGCAACTAGCACTTTAAATTTGAATTGTATTTATTGAATTTATGTATATCCACTGTAGTTAAGATTACTTTTAAGATTATTTTTTAATTTAGTTTATGATTAGTTTTAATTTATGTTATATTGCTATTTTTTAAGCTAAGCATTTGTTGTAAGTGTTATGTACACCATAAGTGTCACACATATCGGAAGTGAGACTTTATAAGAACTTTATTGTACAATGTATGGATATGTGTGATGTGGATGTGCTGAATAAATAAATAAATAAATAAATAAATCTGCTAGTTCGCTTTTACAAAGCTGTAGTTTAATAGCATTGAGCGCTACACATACTTAGCTCTACTTTTTTTACCTCTCAGATACGCGGTGCTTTTGAATTTCTTCTAGACCTAAGCACCTCCTAAAAAATACTATTAATGCTTATCATGTTAAAGTTAAAATAAAATAGTCCCGGGATTCCCCAGGCAACATTTTTAAGGCGAATAAATTCGCAAAATAAGTAGATAATAGAATTAAAAAGCTTTAATCAGATTATGGGATGCTCTAAAAACTAGGCCAAATTAATGTGGAGGTGGTCTGACTAGATTCACAGCCATTGGACGACTGCAAACTCGTATTTCAAAAGCTGAACATACTAAGCAAGTTTGTCCTAATTGGTACAAACAAAACCCACATGGATGATAACGTGACTATAGCGCCATTTTTTGCGATACCCAATTATGCAAACATATTTATTTTTATAGAGAATCAATTATCTGTATCTTACTTATAATGAGACTAGAATTTTTCTGTATCTTTTTTTAATGCGGTTTGACCAAGCGGTGCAGCCGATTGTTTTGAATATTGTGTATTGTGGGTTCGATCCCCAGACGCGACTATGTACCTATGTTCCAGAAATGCTTCATGTCTACTCCGTGGTACAGTAGATAGCGTATGCGACTGCTGATCGGAGGTCCCGGGTTCGATTCCCGGGTCGGGCAAAAGTGTTAGGTACTGAGTTTTTCCGAATTCCCAGTAGCAGCACGGAGTCTGGTGATGTGCCCGGTAACGGCAATAGGCTATTACCTACATTGGGACCGAAACATAACTGTCGAAGTGTGGGTGTGTAATACACCTCTGCCTACCCCTTCGGGGATAAAAGGCGTGAAGTTATGTGTTATGTTTTGAAACTAGGTACATATTTGAGTCGTTTCTCTTACCGCTGTTGAATTCAATATTCAAACTATGTATCCATATTTTTGAGATTTTAAATATATATTTGACATAAGCTCCAAAGATGATATGCTAAACTTGTATTTTTTTTTGTTTATTGTAATAGGCGGCAAACGAGCTGACGGATCATCTGATGGTAAGCAATTACCGCCGCCCATGGACACAAGCAACACCAGAGAAGTCACAAGTGCGTTGCCGCCCCTTGTGGTTGAGAAAAGGGATAGGATGAGGAGTGGGATGAGGGAGAAGGAATAGGGGATAGGGCCTCCGGCCTCTCACTCACCGAACGAAACGCAACAGTTTAGGTACTGTTACTTTACGTAGATTTTCTGTGAGAGGGTAGTACTTCCCCGGTCGAGCCGGCCCATTCATGCTGAAATCAGCAAGGCTCTACTACTGTTTAAATCGGATATATTAAACAAATTGAACCTTCAAATCCATGGATAGATCAAATATTGAAACCGACCGTTACTTGAATATTTGTAAAGTCACCTGCAGTAAGCTGCAGGAAAATAAGCAACATTACAATACTTTTGACCTTGCCATTACTTTTTATTAACGAACATTACGAATCATACTCGTAAAATACAAGTATCAGAAACAGCACATTTAAACGTGCTTTCTCAGAAATGAATACTTACTAGGTACAGCCATCTACAGAAGTCCATACCCTTAGGTAATTTTGAATGGTTATATCGTCCCAACTTATTATTATTCCCTTCCTTGCAAGGTTTTTAGACACAGAAAATTTACCTAAATCATCTGTTTAAATAAAATTCTTCCGTTATAGACTGACTGACAGACACCGCACAGCCAAAACTATTAGAAGCATGAAACTTTGACTTTGGAATTGAAATTGGGCATGTATGTTTCTTGGGATCGTATGAATGAGTGCATTGAGATTTCCTAAAAGTCTCACGGGGTCGGCCAGACAACGTAAAATGTAAGGGCGTAGCTGCGGGCATCGTCCAGTAATTTATAAATTGATAATCACTGAGAGTTTAATTCATAAAATCCTCGGCAAATATTAAAGCTGCGCGTCCACTGGATCGGAATCGGAGCGGACGGAGCGTCGTCATTTACAAAATGCCGATGGGGTGCGTCCACTGCATTCGGATTCAGCATCGGCAATTTAGGTATTTTTAAAGCAGGAGGACAGTGACGAGGATATTGTTGTAATTAGATTAATTTTCGGAGAATATCATACATTATATTCTGATTTATTAGAAGATGATTTATTTTATTAGGAGAGACAATATTTGGGACGAAATTGGGCAAATAAAATCTATTTTTGTAGGGTCACAGACACACATACATACTATGTAAGTGCACGTGCATAGCTATGTAAGTGTGTGTGTGTCCCTACAAAAATAGATTTTATTTGCCCAATTTCGTCCCAAATATTGTCTCTCCTAAGTTGATTATGTTAATGTTCATGTTTTAGATTATAAAGTTCTTCATACCTTTCCACTAACATAATTAAAACATCGTCGTTCATCGTGAATAAGTATTTTTGCCTCCAATTTAACGTCGTAAACATGATGTATGATGTATGCGTACGTATGATGCGTTCACTGTGGATGACGTCATCATCAGAAATGCCGATCCAGTGCACGCAGTTTCATAGAAATTAATACAAAGCAACAAATCCTGCCGCTCCGTACGCTCCGATTCCGATCCTGTGGACGTGCAGCTTTAGAGTTGTATAGCGACTTTTGTTGTTGACGGTACATCGAAAATACATTATGACAACTTATTACTACCCTTTGACACTAAATTAACATGGCGAAAACACAATACGGTATCTCTTTGCCACATATTTGGACTTAATAAGCGAAATAACAAATAAAAAGGTCAATAAGGTTACCTACATATCCTTTTAAGGTTTGGTGTACATTTCCGGCGGAAGTGACATTTGTGGACACTTAAAAATCACATCTCTTTGATAATGTATGCCAAATGAGTAACTACGTATGTGGTCTTTCGATATTTTCACCTTAACTTATTAAAAAATTCCACTTGTAATTACTATGGATGTAATTATTTTGCTTGTAGGTAATTCATATTGTCAATCAGAGTGTTAAGGACATTTTTCAGTATGTATTCGTGCTCTGTTTTAATAAAAAGAAATAGGTACATCATTCATCATGAGAATTAAGAATATAATGTTGAATGCAAAAAAGGACCCAGTGCTAACCAAATAAGGTGAACTAAAGCCGGCAACGATATTCTGGTTCCATTCAATATCTGCATACCAGACAATACCATGTAATCCAATAATTGTCGAGACTGAGTTCTTTGAAGTGTAAATTTAATGAATGTTTGTAGAGTCTCCACAATACGGGCTTTGAGTTGAGGGCGTAGCATTTCTAAGAAAAGGCAAAATTGGCGGCTGATATTTTTATTAGATGAGTTCTTATCCGTTGTTCGGTGGCAAACACCGCGACACAGGATTTTTCTGCCACAGAATACTTAAAAAGTTATACCAATCCCTGTCGCATTGTTGAACGTAGAGTCACAGAGCAAACTAATCTGTCGAAACACACGTCATTTGGTCCAATTGATGTAAATAGCCGGGTTCCGAACCGCTGCCCCCGCACAATAGAAGTGCCTCCTCTAAGCGTTTCGAAAACGCACTACTACGCAATAGTATTTACTATTTAGCGATAAATGAGATGATGAGATTGTATCGGTCATTTTGCTATAGGCTATCATTATATTTGTATTAGCTGCCGTTTGGTATCGTCTATAAATATAGCTTTTATGCAGTTATATAACGTAAGAATTTTATTCATCATGCTGATTGTTTATTCAGATTTTGATTGAATAATGTATTTTTTATTTTCATCATCATCATCAGCCTTTTAGAGTCCACTGCTGGACTAGGCCTCTCCTTTGAAAGGAGGAATTGGCCTACTATACCACGCTGGCCAAACGGGTTGGTATAGGGTTTGTATCAAGTTTTCCTTCTCTTACAGTGCTGTTCTCTGCATAATATGCTCCCTATGTCGGCTCTTACGACACCCATGGGATGATATGGGGTGGTGATATACCGTATTCTTAATCCGTCACCACACGGACTACTATTTTTTATTTTACTTCTATTTTATTAAACTGGCTGTTGTTCGCATTGGCGAATGTCGAAACTCAAAACTTAGGAGTTAAGGTAATTATTCTTTCATTTTAGTCTATGTAAAGATGTACCTATGTCAATTTTAAATTCAGCGTGTACGGAGATCATCGTTTAAACTTGTTCTCCGTGTAGTAAAGGATTATGAATATGAACCTACGTTACTATCCCTTTTCTTTCCGTGGGTGTCGTGAAAGGCAACTAAGGAAAATACCCGAAGCAAATAGACTGAAAACTGGATTTTCACCTCTATTCCAACCCAAATTGTCAGCATTGTATAAAAGGCTAAATACTCCTGATGACTCACAAAGTTATAGTGACGCAAATATGGAGAGATTATGTGCTATTAGCTGTATTGTGATGAATTTGTCGCATTATATAACGAATAATTCATACGTGGATGTGCGTGGATGAGTCAATGTTATTAATTCTTGTAACAAATTGTTCACGTGATCAACACCGATACGTATACGCACATGTTACGGTCACAGAGTTATATTATAACACTTAGAAATTTTGTAATCTGGACGTACCTTTACGAAAAAATCACACTCAATTTCATAACATTAATCATAACGCCAATTTCACCTAATGTAACACTTTATTTCAACCATTAAAATAGCAGTACTTTTATGGCCAAGTACCATGTGCCGAACATATTTAGAACTACGAACAATAGACTTTAATAGTGTGCATTACAAAATCCTTTTACGGTAAACTTCGATTGATTATAAGACCGATAATAAGAGACATAAAGTGTGAATAGCCGAGCAGCCGAGCGAGCAGCGATAGCTGAGTGGAGAGACCGACAGACTGCTATGCAGAGGGTCTCGGGTTCGAATCCATGGCACGCACCAATGACTTTTGTGCGTATTAAATTGTTAATTATCGCTTGCTAATCGGTGAAGGAAAACATCGTGAGGAAACCTGCATGTCTGAGAGTTCTCCACAATGTTCTCGAAAGACATGTGAAGTCTGCCAACCCCCACTTGGGCAGCGTGGTGGACTATGGCCTTACCCTTCTCATAGTGAGATGAGGCCCGTGCCCAGCAGTGGGACAATATAAAGGGCTGATGATGATGAAAGTGGGACAGTATAAAGGGCTGATGATGATGAAAGTGTGAATTATAAGGCTACACACTTCAAAGCAGGTCATGCACAATATATTGTTTCCAAATGACCACTCCTGCAATGAAAATGCTGTACTTAGATCCTGTATCGTATTTTTGCTAAGATTCAACAATGGATCATAAAGCATACTTGGACTTGGAACTGCAATCTTCTTCTTCTTCTTCGTATCAATGGTTCAAATAAAATTTTCTGTTCCCAAAACTTGGCTACGGTGACGGCATTGTCTGAAGCCACTTTAATGGAACTGCAATTAGCGTATCACACTCTCTGCAGAGGTATCTGAATGGCTGGCTAAATTGAGTCTTGACAAACATACAAGATAAACTTACTTTTGTAAGATTTTCAGCAGAGTGCCGGGACTAAAACCTAGATCCAGAGGCATTGAGCACTGGAGTGCCCTGAAGCTCCTCCCAAAATCAGTTTTCGTTCGTAGACATAATATTACTCTTTGTATTTCTATGGATACAACCATACGACAATGTTGAAACTAGGATCCAGTATAACCAGTCCTGCATTGGTATTGAAACATGTAGACAGGTCAAGGAAGCTCTTCCCGCAGCAGACGGGAAGATAGCCAAACAAGTCCTCCGGCTGATAACAACTGCGGACAGTCACGGCCGCCTACACAGGACACGGATACTTTAATAAACACCTATTTACTATAGGTATCACCGACAGCCCGCTGTGCAGGGCCTGTATGGCAGCAGACGAGACGGCAGCCCCCCTGCTCCTCGACTGCCCTGAGGTCGCACAGTACAGGCAGCAGTACCTGACCAGATACAGCGCCCTGAGGGAAGTAGTGGGCCACATCAAGAGTCTGCTGGCCTTCCTCGAAGACCTGGAGTGGCTCGAGTGACAAGGCCATTCCCACCCGCAAGCAAAATACACGCCAGGACATGGAGCTGCGGAAACAGCCCGTGCTATCAACCAACCAACCAACGTCAATAGGAAAAGACCTCTCCAAAAAAAAATAAAAACCGGCCAAGTGCGTGTCGGGCCACGCGCAATGTAGGGTTCCGTAGTTGCCCATAATGACTTGCTGCAAAGGGTATTAATGTACAACAAATCCGACTGTTTATTTTGCTGAAAAATAATTTTAATAACACTATTATAAGAACCTAAGTTTTGTTTAGAAAAATACTAGGTATATATCCAGTTATGTATTGTAAACATAAAATGTGGTTTCCAAGATATACTCCTACTATACATACGTAGTACCGTAGTACATTATATACCAAAGTACGTATATCTTTAAGATTAAGCCAGCGCGCCCAATGTAAACTCACAGAAATAGGTATTTATAAGTTAACCGACGATTACTCGTAAACTAGTGATGTCTACTTAGCCGTAATAGTTTTCCTTTTAAATTCGTTATATGTACTACATTTGTGTTTTTTTTCACCTCTTCCAAATTAACAGTTTAGCCGGCAGAGGGGGGGGACACTTGAGTCTAACAATTTTTTCCACTTCAAAGCTTGATATTTGACAAACCAATCACTTGATCGAAAAATGATTTGAGCAAACTAATAATATTTTTTTAAAACCTATCCAATGATACCCCACAGAATGGGGTACTCAACCAAAAAAAAATTCAACCCGACTATATATGTAGGGGAGATACCCTTAATTTCTTTTTTTTTCCTAAATTTTATTCTACAGTTTTGTTGCAAAATCTTATGTCTATATTCATGTCAAATATCAGCTTTCTAGCACCAGGCGTCTTTGAGCTAGGCTGCGGACGGAGAGACGGACGGACATGACGAAACTATAAGGGTTCCTTGTGGACTACGGAACCCTAAAAACTGTGTATACTACTGCCAAAATCTATTTCACATGTGTGTCGGTACCTCAGCAATCGATACTAGAGTGTGGCCTTACCATTATTTTACGAAGACATGCCACTCTCATAGTGAGTCATCAGAGCCGTCATTCAAAAACATAATAAGATTTGCCGAAAGTACTTTCTCTTGAAATATTTGCATTCAAAAGACTTGTATCTGACAGCTCATTGCTCAAGATATAAAAAGCAATGAATACAAATTTACATTGAAGCGCAGTTCTTAAGGATTTTGTGTGCCTATTCCAAGTGTCTCCAGTTTAGTTTTTAGTTGGCGCCGTTGGCGGCGCTGGCATCGTTCTCCGTCTCTCTTGCTCTCGTAGTTAAGATACACAGAAGGAAAGTTCGTCTCTCTTGGTCTCGTAGAGACAGCTGTCACAGCGCGACTGCCACGCCGCCAAGCGGCAATTTGGGTCACAGAAAGATTGTCTTCAGTGTCCACAGGAAATGCGCCTCTATGTAAATATCTGAGCGCTTTGTAAAAAGCGTCTGTTTTGATAAACAGGCGGTAGAAAATAACGTCGCAGACAAAGAGATTTCTAGAGAAAACTCAACGCATCATCACCTCTTAAAAGAGACAGATTTATTGCTTTTAAATTTTAATGAGCTGTAAATAGTAGGTAATGTAAAAGATATTGTAAGTACCATTATATTTCATACTAAGGTGTGTGGAAGGAGGATAGGAAGATCATTGCCCTACAGTAGGATGCTACAGGCCGAAAATAAATAAAAATACAATCAATTAGCCTTCCTTTGTAGCGGCGAAGTTTATTTTTATTTATTCTTTTATTTATAGTCTCACGCCTGTATCCCCGAAGGGGTAGGCAGAGGTGTAAGTATTACACCCACATTTCGCCATGAATTTTTAGGTCCCACGTAATAGGGGGCAAGCCTATTGCCGTTACCGGGCACATTACCAGACTCCGGGCTGCTACTGAGTATTCGAAATAACCCAGTAACACTTTTGCCCGACCCGGGACCTCCGATCAGCAGTCGCATAGGCTATCCACTGGACCACGGAGGCAGTCGGCAGAGTAGAGCGGCGAAGTTGGGTAAATATATTGTAATTCAGTTGTTTAGGAGTCGAGTGAGCCTCTCATCATTAATTAATACTTTTCTTAATTGACTCCAGATAGAACATTATCTTGGTTCCAGAGCAGATATACTTATATCTGGCTATCCTACACTCTTATTGATTTTTACGATATAGGAGGCATGGAAGCAGACAGATCGCCTTTATTGTGGTTGGTAGTCGTATCCATGACCTCTCAATTATTGTAGGTCTGCTGCGGCTTACAGTCATTAGGCCAATGCTCCTGATGCTACATTCAGCTCCATCGTCCAATAAGCAACAATAATCTCCTATGATCTTACTTATCAACAATCTCAAATGATTTACAGGTAGTAGAGCCTTGCTGATTTCAGCATGAATGGGCCGGCTCGACCGGGGAAGTACTACCCTCTCACAGAAAATCGACGTAAAGTAACAGTACCTTAACTGTTGCGTTTCTTTCGGTGAGTGAGAGTGCCGCAGGCCTTATCCCCTTTCCCTCGCCCTCATCCCACTCCTCATTCTATCCCTTTTCCCAATCCCAAGGGGCGGCAACGCACTTGTGACTCCTGTGGTGTTGCTGTGTCCATGGGCGGCGGTAATTGCTTACCATCAGGCGATCCGTCTGCTCGTTTGCCGCCTATTAACATAAAAAAATAATACTTTATATTATAAAAATCTTGAAAATATGACGCAAGTGGCTGTAATATTGTCCACCATAGTTTAAAACTGAATAAATTAGGTACGGATAATTTTAAACACGTTTTATGATATATACCATTATTATCCTGTCTTGTAACTTATTGCTATTATTTAACTTATTATTTAAAATGCCTACGTAAGTAAATAATAACGTAGTTAATTGTTATAATCAGAAAAATATTAAAGTATGACCATAATTTTTATTGTCTTATAATCTTTGGTGTGGAAGTCATTGATTTTGAATTTAAAGGCAATAGGGTTGTTTCCAACTAGTCAAATCACGCACTTTTAATGAAATATCAAAAACGACCTTTGCTACGGCGTTTGTATGATGAAATAAGACCTAGTGACGTCATAGTCTTTTGCTGTCAAATAGAATACTTATCATCAATAAATTGTCGATAAAAAAATTAAATAAAGTTCTAACATTAATTGATGAATGAAACTACCATTATTTTGACATATTTCACTAGATAAAAATACTTGTAAGTATAATTTATTTCATTTGCAGGAAACTTCCCTATTGCTAGCTCCTCACCATTAACTAAGTTAAATGTTCTATTCTTAGGCAAATCGTTATTGCGATTATTCCCATAACGAGTTCGAACATTTTAAATTATAAATGTTTTAAGTCTGGTATCGCCCTTAGTTAACGGTAATGAATTTGTTCCTAATGACTTCAAATATAACCTTCTTCAAGGAATTAAACAGCCTGTATACATTATACACCTCTGCTTATCATCTCCAACTTTCTAGTAACCGTTTTATTCACAACTAGCTGGTACCCGCGGCTTCGCACGCAGAAAAAAGTTACGTTTTAAAAAGTTATCTGCCAAATCTAATCTTTATACAGCCGGTGATTTTCCAGATTTCAAGATGAATGACTCTTTGCTTTTATATATAATTATACAAAAATAAGTGTCATGACAACAGAGCAACCTACCGGGTCAAATTGGAGCCTATATGTTGCGCTATAAAGTGCTCTACCTTCCAGTTAAAGTCTCATTTGAATCGGTTCAGCCATTCCAGAGATTACCCCGGACCAACAGACAGACAGACAAACAAAAATGTTAAAAAGGGTTGTTTTGGACTAAGAATCGTGTAACTATATGCACTTGAAAACCATAGTTATTTTGAAATCACAGACGGACACTTCAATTTTATTTATATGTATAGATGAGTTGAATAAGTAAAGACTTGTTATCACGACAACAGCGCCAACTACCTGGTCAAATTGTAGCCTATATGTAGCGCTATAAAGTCCTCTACCTGGTAGTGAAAGTCTCATTAGAATCGGTTCAGCCGTTCCAGAGATTACCCCGGACAAACAGAAAGACAGACAGACAGACAGACAGACAGACAGACAAAAATGTTAAAAAGGGTTGTTTTGGACTTAGAATCGTGTAACTAACTATATGCACTTGAAAAACCATAGTTATTTTGAAATCCCAGACAGACACTTCAATTTTATTTATATGTATAGATCTTAATAAATATGAGAATAGCAAAAAATCAACTCTTCAACAAGTCTTCAATCTTTCGGTCCTAAATTTCGCACTTGACATTTTACTTATTCACTTACTCTGAGTTATTTAACTTGACAGAGATACGACGACAACATTTAGCACTTACACGTAAATGAGTTTCGCCGTTCTTTAGAAAGTTCAACGAATACAGACAAACGTCTTTGTTTACAAAAATATTTATGTTGGCCTTCATTTTTGCGAAGATTAAGGACGACAGGTAAGTAAGGTGGTGAATGCTTCCTTAAATAATAAGAGCTATAGGCCTCCTTGTCATTTGGAAAAGGAATGAAAGGAATGCAGCGATTAAACATAGCTGTTGAAGTAATTTCTCATGTTTGGTATGGCAAAAAGAACTACAGCTTACAGATATTTTAACGGTACTCGATCCAAAAAGTAAATAATGATTATATTTAATGTCAAAATCTTACGAATGCATAATTTACTGTTTCTTTAAAGTTTTAATTTTATTGAAGGCAATAAATAAGACAACCCTTTTCCTAAAATATATCAATCAAGGCGTACAACGAACATAAAATATTTTAATACCTAATTATGTAACATATCTTATTTACACTGTCTGATGCTAACAAAATGCAATATTTTTCACTTATATCAGTCATCTATATACCTAAATTGTTTTACTGCACTTTTGGGCACAAGCCTCTTGAGAAGGGTGAGTACAAAAATTTAATAAAATGGGAATGCGGAAAACTATGGCAGTTGTTATTCACAAGGTCGACGAAAAGTTTGATGACCAGTAAAAGCCAATACTGCAGAAACTGTGATATAGGAATTTAAACTTTAACACGAAACACCACAGTTTAAATTCCCAAATCATGTTTTTGCTGTTACTTCACTTTAGGTTCGGGAGGGCAGAATAGGTACTTATGATGATATTTCTTTTTCTAATTACGTAATAGTAAAATATTGGTTTCTTAGACCACATACTGCTACCAATGAATTAATTTAATTTCATTCGATGACTTTTCATAATTATGTTACTAGAAATCCCCATGGTCCGTTTTATTTATGAAATTCCTAACATAGAGCCTCTACCTACACAAAAAAGTAATTATTGGGTACCAAAAGTAAATCAATTTTCTTATTCCCAATTAGTTACTTTTTTAAGCAGACTATAAAAACGTTGATTCTGTTTAATTAAAACAAAATAAATATATTATGATCAACATTAAATATGTATATGCTACATTTAATGAAGGCAAGAATAAATCATGTTTTATAACATTGATTTTAAAAATTGTTTCTAATGAATATATTTAACGAAAATGAACAGGTCAATAAACACAAATAAAATAAAGATAAAGGCAAATTAGGTACATGAAACATAAGTCCGCAAATTACGAATGAAGAAATATTTACCTACACATCAATATAGTCTGACTGCTTCGTTGGTCTCGCGGCATAGATGTGCGCGTGGGATTAGGAGGTCTCGGGTTCGATCCCCGGGTCGGGCAAAGTGTTATTGGGTTTTTCCGTTACGAAATTCTCAGTAGCAGCACGGAGTCTGGTAATGTGCCCGGTACGGCAATAGGCTCGCCCCCTATTACGTGGGAATAAAATAAATCTGGCGAATAGTGGGTGTAGCTATATACCTCTGCCTACCTCTTCGGGGATATAGGCGTGAGACTATGTATGTATGTACTTTAATAAGTAGAACACGGCAAAATTCATTCACGCTTAATGTTTTACTTATAAGTCTTATAACAGAACACTCGGGATGATTTTTGAGCTATAGGTATAAGCCAGCCTTCCCGTGACGCGTTGTGTAACTCATACCTAAATGTCGGGACAATATAAGCCATTTCACCTTTTTTTTTCATATAATATGCGATACACCTGTTACATACCTACATATAAGTACATATTATAAACATAGTTGCTATTTTTGGACTGCCTCCGTGGTCCAGTGGATAGCGTATGCGACTGCTGCCGGAGGTCCCGGGTTCGATTCCCGGGTCGGGCAAAAGTGTTACTGGGTTTTTTCCGAATTCTCAGTAGCAGCACGGAGTCTGGTGATGTGCCCGATAACGGCAATAGGCTCGCCCCCTATTACATGGAACCTAAAATTTCATGGCGAAATGTGAGTGTAATAGGTATTACACCTCTGCCTACCCCTTCGAGGATACCGGCGTGAGTCTATAAATACATAATAAATTGCTATTTTTTATGTTTACAAATTATCATCATCGTAATGTTATCCCGCTTGCATCTAACGGACATTTTGCAATATTCCATACATTATTATAATTTATAAACATAGATAGATTTTAGATTCGTTTTTGACATAAGCTTCATACAAAATATGTCAAACACGTACCTAAAATCTACAGATCTATCTATTATTCGAATATTGAATTCCGCAGTAAGTCCGCATACCGGTCTTTTGATTTGTGTCTTACAACTAGACATCTACGGAATTCAATATGCGAACCATAGATAGATATAGATTTTAGATTCGTTTTTGACATAAGCTCCTGTCAAACACGAATCTCGAATCTCAAAATCCGTGTAAGGATCGAATATTGAAAATGGAGCTATAGTAAGTAGTTACGGTCTAACTAGAGTTAACAAAATATTAGTTCCTTACGCAATTTATTCAAATGAAATCAAACTAACTTTGACATCCAGCCCATGATCACGATTTCTGTCATGCAATCACATCTTCAGCTTAATTTATATCATCGTCATCACTTCATCAGTATTTTTTATAATCTGTCTCACTGATGGACGATGGACACAGACCTCCACTCATTATGAAAAGGTTAAGGCTACTGCGAAAGCCATGTGCGAGTTGGCAGACTTTATATTACTTTCGAGAACATTATGGATAATTCCACGTCGCCAAGCCACAGGCAAGCTAAAGTTAGGTAAGAATAGAACTCACTATTCTTAAATTCTCAGTGCTGATTTTTATGTGTTTTAGAAAATACCTATTATTAAAAATTTATAAATAATACTGTCTCACTCATTTCGGCGGCGGTAATTTTTATCAGACGCTTTAAAGTTTCCAAAATATCTAGCTATCGGTAGAGACCACTAGGGGGCGCATTAAAAAAAAAGTATGCGTACACTCATAGTATCTGCATAAGAGCGGTTTCAGATTAGCGTTTTATACGCGCGTATAAGCTCGTTTTTGGAAGCGCCTGTAGGCGCGTATAGGCTCGCCTTTTGACACACGCACAACTCGTACGAGCGTTGACGCGCGTCTAAGCTCGTATAAGCGTGAGCCGTCAAAATCCATGTTGACACTGACAAGATGTCACTACAGTTTCGAGCGAACACGCCGATATATGCCCATTTACGAGACACCGGTATTTTGACGCGCGTAATGTAGCGCGCGTGTAAGCGCGTATGCAGAAACGACCGTATACGCGCAGAAAAATACGCTAATTTGAAACCGCCCTAACACTACATTATTCTATACATTTCGTTTCTGAGAAAATAAGTAAGGTCTAGCGGCCCTGGGATATACGTCACACATGAAGACATGTGAATTGTGTGTCATACAGTATTTTGCTACGCGTCATCAGAGGCGCCGTGGCTTAGTTGGTTAAAGCGCCTGTCTAGTAAACAGGAGATCACGAGTTCGAATCTCGTCGGGGCCTATGTGGATTATACCTTTTTAGATAATTTTTGAAAAACTTAAAAGTTCATATATTATATTGACTCCACATAAATAAAGCCACATGATATATTAGTCGTCTTTAAACAATCTTATTGTTTATTTAATTAAACTGCGACATTCTAGTTAAAAGTTCCTAGTTTAATTACCAAAAGATACCGTATTTAATCGTTAATTATCAATGGTCATGTGTCGCAGAAAGCACTTTAAGTCGGTTCCGGCTGTCATGAAGATCTTTGACAGTGGTCATGGGGAGCTAATCCCCTTGAACATATTGACACTAGAGCCATGCATTATCGCGAGGTCAAACGGCTTTTTTCTATGGATATTTTTTTTAAATACAACTCCCGCACTAGGACTAAATCCTGTGTCGTGGAACACTTTATAAACATACAACTAACGGGCACAATGAACACCCAGACTCGAAACAACAATTTATGAATCACACAAAGTGTTGTCTCGTGTGGGGATCGAACCCACAACACTCGGCGCAGTGTCAAGCGGCGAGGCGGCCGCTTAAACCACTACGCCAACCGTGATTATTATATTATTTTAGATCTGATTGGAATAGCAAGTGGATCCAGGGCTCCAAGGATGACTTGAAAAAAAAATTTGGACTTGGGTTCAACGAGGATAACGCTGGGACGATGATATATGTATGTTTGTAATATTTATAATAGGCTAGTTGACAAAAAAAATTATAAGTCCGTCCTTTAGATTATTCAAAAATAAGCGATACGTATTTTTTTATTTGTAAATTAAACCAAAAATTACCAAGATATAGCTCATTAAAGTTACGTATAACGGTCACACCGTGCTGCATTTTTTCGCACTAGATGACGTCACACGTAACTTTAATGGGCTTTATGTTTGTCATTTTTGATTTAATCGAAAAACGAAAAAATACGTGTGCAATATTTTCTTATAATCTAAAATACGGACTAAATAAAATGTAATTATTTTGACCCTGGAAACTACCCTATTAGTATACTTACTGAGTGGCTGTTAGTCATGTCCGTTGTTTTGATAATTGTAAAGTCCCCTACGTCCGTCCTTGGAATCCTTACCTGTTATACATGTTTTAATGAGCTACAGGGTCTGTATAATGGCTTCCAACCAAATTACTAAGTAGCGTAGCTGCTCTATCTTTTGGCACAGAGTATCAATTATATTTGTAGTCTTTTTCTTTTTTTAAAGTTTTTTGTTGTTTACTGCAGCTTTTTCCTGTTGCCAATAATTATTCAGCTCAATTTTGCTGTTCCCTGAATACTAATTGAATAATTTTCAAGAATAGCAGCTTCTCAGAATCCTGCATTTAGTTTTATTGGTTCCAAATAAAGTAATTAATTCGTAAAAATTCTGGGAAAAAGACAAATTTATAATAGGAATCATTGAATATATCAATATTTCGTATTGTATATACTATTTGTCTGTTTTTCGTCCATCACATTACTATGAAGAAAATGAATTACAAATTCAAACAAAATGTTATTTAAGTTCCTATACTTTGTAATAGGAACTGTCATGAATCATGTTACTCTCATAACTTTAAATAACTTTGAATGTTGTCACGATGTTCACACGATGCAAATACCACATTTGCGTAGAGACGGAAAACTCGACATCAAACCCTATACGACTGCCTCGTTGGTCTCGTGCTATAAATGTGCGCGTTGGATCGGGAGGTCCCGGGTTCGATTCCTGGGTCGGGCAGTGTTATTGGATTTTTCTGTCACGAAATTCTCAGTAGCAGCACGCAGTCTGGAAATGTGCCCGGTACGGCAATAAGCTCGCCCCCTATTACGTGGGACTAAATATATCTGGCGAAAAGTGGGTGTAGAAATACACCTCTGCTTACCCCTTCGGGGATAAAAGGCGTGACGATATGTATGTATGTATGTGTATGTTGTATACACAGTACATCAGTCCAAAATTCAATATTATGTTTAATTTTAACTCACATATTAAAGTGAATCTGACGCCTTTAATTTTTAAGGCGAAACATTAAGTGTGGAGGAAGAAAGGTGTGGTGTGCCTCCAACTAGAGGGAGGATCCTCTAACCAGGCTGGGTGATCGTCCCTGGTGGACTTTCAGTCCGATGGACGTATTTGGAATATATATATACAAGTCTGCGTGCGAACTCTGCTTGCGCGATTCAGCACCTTGTTGTGACACGCATTGTGTCCGATAGATGTCGCCGTATTGTTGTTGTTGAGACTTCGTTTTCGCTCGCTAGATGGCCACAGTTGTATGTAGCTACCGCTACAAAAGTAATTAGAGACATACATACATTTAGGAATAAATGAGAACTACATTATTAGCAGTAAAGTATCTTAAAATGACCATCTTTAATAAAATAAACTTAGAATGAATCAAGCACAACCTTTACCTTCAAACTTCATTGTATTATACTCAAAGGTTTGTTCGAAACTAGTATGAAACCGACACTAAATTCCTAAATTCGGCTTAAAAATGCTAATATCAAAAACTAGAATAATATTTGGCATATATTACTTCCGAATTCAGCTGAGACAATATTGAATATGGATAGCAAATAGCAAATAAGTATTCATGAATAACTTAGCAACTAACAAAGAAGTAGGTATACCTAATTGTATGGTAAGTGTTACTGTTTTGAACCCATGGTGAGGACTTGGAACAGATTGCCTTACGTGCTTTCATTATAATGAAACAAATTAGGTACCTATTTATCATTGGGGTAGGTAATTATAATATGTTTTATAATTAGTGGCCTAGACCGATTTATTACTTACTAAACTTGTTTTAATTACTGGTCGTGTATGTTAATAAATAGATCCAATAAGCCCAATAAATAAATAAAAACAATAGCTTCTATGGTTTGTCAAAAAATATGTTTTATTGACTAAAACGAATAAGAATCGTTTTACATAGAGACAGAAATCATTTATAACTTATAACATTTATAAAATATATATTATTGATAAAATACCAAGCATGAAATATGCAGGAAGTATTTGTGCGAAATCGGTATTTTGATTTACATAAAGTGACGCAGTGCAGTATATTTAGAATGGTTACCTGTCTTTAGAATGACCTGAGTTGTAAAAGCATTTTATACTAATTAAATTAGGTCGTGTTGCTATTTTTAATTAGTTAAACGAGTGTCTTCTTTTTAGGGTTCCGTATCTAAAAGGAAAAAAAGGGAACCCTATTACTAAGCCTCCGCTGTCTGTCTGTCTGTCTGTCTGTCTGTCTGTCCGTCTGTCTGTCACCAGGCTGTATCTCATAAACCATGATAGCTAGAAAGCTGAAATTTTCACAAATTATGTATTTCGGTTGCCGCTATAACAACAAATACTAAAAATAAAAAAAATAAAAAATTAAGGTGGCGTCCCAAACAAAAAACGTGTTTTTTTTCGTATTTTTTGCTCAAAATTACTAACTGTTACAGGTAGACGCTTTAATTTTTTGCAGAATATGTAGTTGTATATTACCTTTCAAAATAAATAATTTAATTAAAAAAAAGTAAATTATAAAGAGGGGCTCCCATACAACAAACGTAATTTTTAAGCAATTTGTTACTCGATCTTAATAAACAGGTAGAAACTTATAAAGTATTTAAGTATACATACAACGAACGTGATTTTCTTTTATAGATGATGGTACGGAACCCTTTGTGCGCGAGTCCGACTCGCACTTGCCCAATTTTTTTGTGTGTGTGTGGCCAACTCTGATGTCGGAGTTTTCAGACCGCCTAGTGACCTCCGTCTTATGATTCTTATCATATAATGCCACAGGTAGTCACCCAATCAAATGGTGACCATAGGTCATGTCTTGTTTAACTTTGTTTACCTATGCTTAGTGTCGGCCACAGATATAGATCTACATAGATAACGCAACTATCACGATTTGTATTGAAACCAAGCGTGCCGACTTTTTAATACTGCGTTGCCTGTATCACGAAGTCGAAGCGATGCGCGACAGTATCGCTTGTGCGATATTCATCGTCTCCTAATACACAACGTCAGATCAAACGTCCGAAGCAAACGCGGCAACGTAATGTGAATAAAGTTTACTTAACGGTAAAACGGACGCGCGGGGACTGAAGTTAGTGGCGACCAAGCTCGACGCTTGGTCGGAGTTCAGACACGCGAAGTGCATGCATTTGCGTTATCTATGTAGATCTATGTCTGTGGTGTCGGCTAAGGTTGAGGATGATGTCCACCCCTAAGAAATCTCTGTAGTATCATTATTTGTTCTGCGACTGGTTGCCATAGTACAATATCCATCATCATCAGCCCTGTATGTATATATACAGTCCCGCTGCTGGGCACTGGCCTCTTCTCACCATGAGAAGGGTGAGGTCATAGTCCACCACGCTGGCCAAGTGCGGGTTGGCGGACTTCACATGTTTTTCGAGAACATTATAGAGAAGTTTCAGACATGCATGTTTCCTCACGATGTTTTCCTTCACCGATAAGCAAGCGATAATTAACAATTTAATACGCACAATCTCCGATTAAATTAAAATCAGATCAGGCTTTTGTGGTTGCCGAATTAACTTAATTTAGATAGATAGATAGATAGATAATTCTTTATTGTACACCACAAGTCACATTACAGAGTTAAAAGAGAACAAGAAGAAGTTTACAAATATAATGCACAATGGGCGGCCTTATCGCTAAAAGCGATTTCTTCCAGGCAACCTTTGGATGGAAAGAAATAAATAAGGGAAACAGAATTATAAAATGGTGTAGTAATAAAGTTCCTTGCTAAGTAAAGGTAAACATACATATATTACGTAAATACAGAAACATATAATATACATACATGCATAGGTACATACATACATACATACATGCATACATACATACATACATACATACATATATATACATACATACATACATCCATACATACAAACATACATACATAAATACATACGCACATAACACATTATAGATATTATAGTCACAATACCCTTTTGACACTGACTAGCTACTCGATAGGAAATGCTGTTTTAATGCCTTTTTAAATATGCCTATCGACTTTGCTTGCCTAATTTCAAGAGGCAACGCATTCCACAAGCGCACTGCCTGGACAGCAAAGGATTTACTATAATAATTTGTTGAATGCGTTGGCATTTGCAGCCTCAGATTCTCTGACGACCTTAGAAACCTTGCATGTGTGTCATGGAGGAACTTAAAACGTTCTTTGAGATACAAGGGAGTGTTAGGATCGAATAAAACATTATACAATAATGTAAGAATATGAGTATTCCTGCGAAAACGAATAGGGAGCCACTTGAGTTTGTTACGAAATTCTGATACATGATCATATTTGCGAAGACCAAATATGAATCTGATACAAAAGTTTTGGAGACGCTCAAGTTTGTCAAGTTGCTGTTCAGTGAGATCAAGATAGCTGACATCGGCATAATCGAGTACTGGAAGGAGTAAAGATTGAGCAAGCGCAATTTTAGTGGCTGTTGGAAGAAAATTCCGAAGCCTACGTAACGACCCCGCTGACGCAAACAACTTACGACTGGTCTCCTGAATTTGATGTCCCCAAGTTAAAGTGCTATCCAGATAAATGCCCAGATTCTTTACATGGTCGGTACATTTTAGAATATTGCCGTCGAATTTAATCTCAGGCAACATTAACCAATTGACCTTCGAGATCATCCTTGGACTGCCGATGAGAACAATCTGCGTTTTTAAAGGATTAACCTTGAGGCCATACTTTTTGCTCCAATCACAAATTTGCTTTAAGTCAGTATTTATTGAAGCAAACGCATCTGCTACTGATTCTAGAGGTGCCTGGGCGTAAATTTGTAAATCATCTGCGTAAAGGTGGTAGGACGAAATTAACTTATGGGATATTGAATTTATAAAAATTGCGAAAAGTAACGGAGATAGAACGCCACCCTGCGGTACGCCGGCAGTTGTATTACACCATGAAGAGTACGTTTCCTCAACGCGTATACGTTGTCGGCGACCGAACAGATAACTATGAAACCAGTCAATCACCGTTGGAGATATGTTAATAGAGCGGAGTATGCCAAGCAGGATGTGGAAGTCCACGGTATTGAAAGCGTTGCTAAAGTCGAGTAAGGAAAGTAGCGTGAGCTTTCCACTATCCATACCCAGTCGTATCTCATCAGTGATATGTACCAATGCCGTGGTAGTACTATGTCCAGGACGAAAGCCGGATTGGTAGGGATTTAGAAGAGCGTTTTTAGAAAGGAATGTGCATAGTTGTTTATGAATAAGACGCTCTAGGACTTTGGAAAGGAAGGGTAGTATGGATATAGGACGGTAATCAGAGAAGGAACAGGGTTTTGGCTTTTTAGGGAGAGGAATTATTTGCGCATCCTTCCATGCTGAAGGAAATATTCCGCTTGTAATTGAGTAGTTTAATATATGACAGAGGACAGAAAGGATTTCATCGAGGATAGGAAGGATCATGTTTCGACTGATACAATCACTACCAACAGCATTGGACGAGATTGAGATTATGCTCTTTTTAACATCACAACCGGTGAATTGCTCGAAAACAAAAGATGAATATTTGGGAGTTGGAATACTTGAAAGATCTAGTAAAGTATTAGTTTTAGTAGTCCCATCAAAATTGGACGAAGTAGTGAAATGAACATTGAGTGAATTAATATTGATGTCTTTGGATGTCACGTCAATTCGTGACTTTCCCACTCCCAGACTTTTGAGAAATTTCCAGACTTTAGCTGGGTCTTCGTTTTGGACAGAATTATGGATATATTGGCGTTGTGCTTTCCTACACACCTTATTGCAGAGATTTCTTACACTAACATATTTATCCAAATTAAACGCAGTTGGTCGTAGCTTATACCTTGTCTTGGCTGCAGCTTTTTTGGACATTATTTTTTTTATTTCATCAGTAAGCCAAGGTGCCGGTAGGTGTTTCAGCCGTATGGCACGGATTGGTGCGTGTTTGTCATAAAGCTGAATTATTTTAGTCGTAAAAATTTGGACTTTAGTGTCTACATCATCTGATGAAAACAAGGATGACCAATCAATGTTACGAGCATCTTCACAGAGCTGCGATCGATCCATTCCACTGAAATTGCGCTGCATTATAATCCTCGGTTTTGCCTTAGGGGGGCGTAATTTATATGAAATGTAGAGCAAGTCATGATAGGAGAATGCATCAGCTGAGCATTGACCATGCTTATGAACAAGATTAGGAGAAGAAACGAAAATGAGATCGAGTAGAGAAGGAACAGAGTTTGGAAAGTGATGAGTGGCATTAAGAGGCAGAATAGTTAGGTTGCTAGATTCAACAATACTCTTAAGCGAGGATGCACGTTGGTCCTGTCTTAAAATGCAAGTATTAAAATCTCCCATTATGACTGTATGATTGTAGGAAGGTATTAAACTTTCTAGAATTTGTTCGAAAGATGAAAAGAAGTTAACGCGTAATGAAGGGGAGTAATAAACACCTAGAAGAACTTTAGAGTGATTCAATTCCACTTCTAAAAAGAGATGTTCGCCGGCGTTCGGAGGTGGAGGCTGTTCTGAGATGCTAACTATACTAAAAGGTATTTGATGACGTAGGTAAATTGCGACACCACCGCCGCCCCCAATCGCACGGTCATTTCTAATTAGACGGAAACCAGGAAGAGAATAACAAATAGATGGTAGACATGGTTTAAGCCATGACTCCGAGACAAGAATAGCGTGTATGTTCATACAGTCAAAGGTGGTCAGCATATCAGAGAAATGAGCTGGAATACTTTGTGCATTTATATGGACTACATTAAGGTTTCCTGGCACGTCAGAAAACTGAGACTGAAGAGTTTCATTAAGTGTAGGCAAACTATTGAAGCTGTCATCAAGGCTAGAAGCGGTTAAAAAACTTTCATCACTAGTTGTACTATCACACATTAATGTACGTATACGAATAAATATAATAAATTAATAGTAAATAAATAAATATAATATACAAAAATTTTATGAAAAGAAATATATATATTTATAAATATATATAAATATTTAAACTAAATAGACTAAGATCTTTCAATCCACCCGCCAGTTGCGTGTTAAAGAAATTAGACAGTTACACAATAAGAACTCTTAACTAAAACACAAGTAGTACCGGAAAAACAGGAATAAAAAGAAGCAACAATAATAATAAAGATACGACTGGGTGAAATAAATATACAGAGAACAAGAAAAAAAGAAACACATAAAAATAAGGGAAAAAAAACAGTTTGTTTTTGAACGATTAAAAGCCTTGTATCCAGAAGGGTAGAAAAAGTGATACTGATACATGTCAAAGTGATTGTGAAATAAAGAGAAGGTATAATACGTAAATAATTATTATAAAATTAAAGAAGGTAGAATAACTATGATTGAAAGCAATTCACCCAGTCCGCTAAACAAAACAAAAACAAGATATTCAAGAACCTATTTCTTAGCCGGTGCCGCGGCGCGTCTTGATTTCGCAGCGGCAGTCTTCACAGTGGGCTTCTCCGGTTCCGCACTCTTTATCCTGTCGAGATCACTCAAGGACAGAATGCGGTGTCGTTGACCATCCGCACCAAGAACAAAGACGGAGCCCTCCCTCGTCCAGCACTTATCCACGCCAAACCGCTCCCGAGCTGCCATAAACGCTGTATGTCGCGCACGGGTCAGGAATTCCGACATTGTTATACCAGCTCCTTTCAACTTGGTCTTGGCAAACCAAACAGTGTCCCGTAGTGACACACTATGAAGCTTGACAAGAATAGGCCTGGGCTTCTTGCTGGATTGTTGGCGACCCATCCTGTGGCATCGTTTGATGTCTGCTGCTGAGAAGGATTCCACCTTGAGGCGCTGCTTTATTAAATGTACAACCACTTGAGCTGTTTCCTCGTTCTTATGCTCCTCAACACCATGCAGAAGAAGTATTTTTCAACGGCCACGCATCTCCATGTTGTCGACCTGGCGTGCAACAGTCTGTAACTGCTCTGAGAAAGACTTCATAGTGATCAGTATGAAGTCCTTGAAAGCTTTGAAGTCTTCCTCCAGGCTGCCTGTGGTAGTCGACGTTTTTCTTTGAAGATCCAGTTCAAATTTTGCCATTCGCTCTTCAAAGTATTGTTGGATGTTCAGTAACGACATGTCCATGAAGTTGTGTCAGTGCTGGTGTTTGACTTAAGTTGTGTTTTAGTGGAGATAACACTTTACTGGCAGGTATTTGATGTTAATTGTATATTTTATCCATAAAATATATTTAAAATATGTATTAACTATTTTATTTCAATATTTTTTGCTATGATGCAAAAAAACAGCTGTTTACTCTACTACCCACTTGACAATATCTTGACAATATCTTGACAATATCTTGACAATATCTTATATTTAATTATTGATTACTAATTTGAGGTCACTTTACATGGAAACGATTCTTGCTTCACGGTTTCATTTTCAAAGTGCCCATTTGAAGAATAACTTTTGTATATTTATTTGAATAAATACTTAATTTATTTATCTATTTAGTTAAGGAAAACCAACAGCTACAGCAAATGAGTAGGTGACTATAACTACGCAACATACAGCCAATTACAGGTTTCCACTAATAGTAGTACAATATTTTACAAGATCCTAAGCGAACAATATGTAGCACACAACATTGACAGTAAAAATAGATTTTAATAACAATAGGTATTCATATCATCATCATCAGCCTTTAACAGTCCACTGCTGGACTAGGCCTCTCCTTTGAAAGGAGGACTTCGCCTACTATACCACGCTGGCCAAACGGGTTGGTATAGGGTTTGTATCAAGTTTTCCTTCTTTTACAGTGCTGTTCTCTGCACAATATGCTCCCTCGGTCGGCTCTTACGACACCCATGGGAAGATATGGGGTGGTGACATTCCGTATTCTTAATCCGTCACCACACGGACACTATAATATATTCATATAGTACGTTATGAAGTGACTAAGATTGTGAACAAAAGAATTTAAGGTTTAGCTGCCTTCTTACCGAACTGCCTTTAGTACTAAATATATCCAACGAGAACTGCTTACAAACTTTATTAATAATCATTGCTTGCTCGCGCCATGAACGTGTTTTGCCTATAGTTGGAGGAGGAATGAGGAATAGCAATAGGAGGATTAAATCTTATTGATTTACTTGGAACATTGAAATGCAATTTACGTAATAAGTCAGGACAGTCGATTTCATTATTAATTAATTTAAATAAAAATGATATATCAGCTAGACGACGTCGGTCAATAAGTGGTTGAATGTGAAATCGCTTACATAGACTTAAATAGTTCTCAGATTTATAAGGTACTCGTAAACAAAAACATAAAAATCTAATAAATCGTTTTTGTATATTTTCTATTTTATTTATGTATTTATCATAGCAAGGGTTCCAAATTTGCGACGCATACACCAGCTGACTTCTTACATATGTGCAATACAATATTTTAAATGTTAATATGATATTGTGCATAGGGTTCCCACCAAGAACTTAGGGTCCCAAGCCAACCTCACCTGCAAGTGGTGCACCTGCCGATCAACGGACGAGGCTCTGGCAAAAAAATATCCCGATAAGGGGCAATGGGCTCGCCACCTGTTACGCGGGATCAAAACACTGGCGAAAAGTGGGCGTTTAATATGCCTCTGCCTACCCCTTCAGGGAAATAGGCGTGAGTCTATGTATGTATGTATGTAATATGATATTAAATGTTTGTTGACAAGTTTATATTATGTATCCTACAGGCTTACAGTGACAATATTAGTCTTTAAAATATTATAATAATTTTGCCAACTTTAGCAAGTAGGTAAGTAATTCCTTTATTTTCACACCTTATATGAACGTACAATCATCATGTTACATACATAGGTAACATATAAATATAACCCGTTATAAGTAAGTTGGTAGGCACGTAGGAATAATAGGTCATCATCTTCAGCCCCTTACAGTCCACTGCTGGACTAGGCCTCTCCTTTGAAAGGAGGAATTGGCCTACTATACCACGCTGGCCAAACGGGTTGGCATAGGGTTTGTTTCAAGTTTTCCTTCTCTTACAGTGCTGTTCTCTGCATGGTATGGTCCCTCTGTCGGCTCTTACGACACCCATGGGATGATATGGGGTGGTGACATTCCGTATTCTTAATCCGTCACCACACGACTGAATGAATAATAGGTACTCTTATTAATACGGATATACATTACTAGCGTTGCCCAATCGAATATTATATAAGCTGTCTACACACCGGTTTAAGGGTAAATACAGCTTCTATTTCTCTTTTACCGATACGCATCTTGTGTACATGGCTGGTGTTACAGCTTGATTTGTGGCTGGTGGACACGCCGAAACGTCGCAGTAAAATATATATAAATACATATAATTATATGTTTCACCTATTTTTTTTTGTTATTTTCATACGATTGGAACCCGATACATAAATATTAGCTGTGTCAGGATATTTGGGTGTACCACAGATATAGATCTATGTCTGTGGGGTGTACTGACTCCACGTAACGACCATCATATATTTTACCAAAACTTATCGTCCCATAAAAATAAAAACATAAATATGAAATAAGAGTTTTACATACATACATATCGTCACGCCTTTTATCCCCGAAGGGATAGGCAGAGGTGTATTTCTACACCCACTTTTCGCCAGATATACTTTAGTCCCACGTAATAAGGGGCGAGCCTATTGCCGTACCGGGCACATTTCCAGACTCCATGCTGCTACTGAGAATTTCGTGACCGAAAAACCCAATAACACTGCCCGACCCAGGAATCGAACCCGGGACCTCCCGATCCCACGCACACATTTATGCCGCGAGACCAATGAGGCAGTCGTATAGGGTTTGATGTCGAGTTTTCCGTCTCTACGCAAAGATGGTATTTGCTTCGTGTTATCCCTTAGTCGCCTCTTACGACAACCACGGGAAGATAGGGGGTGGTGACACTTGTATTCTATGCCGTCAACCACACGGCAAGAGCCATTTTAATATTAAAAATATCTTATTCTTAATTTGCCAACGTGCCGGGTTCTGTAAAGAAATGTTTATCGAAAATCGTAAAGAAAGTCAGTTAGTGAGTCAGTCTAACAACGTTTGTAAACTACGATATTAATAGATACTAGAAATATCATCATATATTTGAGCAACATTTATGAAATTTCGTTTTCTAGCTAACCTACTGTGATTATATAAATGTGCAATTTTCATCTATGAAGGTTAATCACGTTTCAAATTGAAAAGACGTAGAACATCGACCTTCACCGATCTGATAACCAGATGAAACTTATTTTTTATGTAATATAATTTATAAACAAATATGCCTATAATAACTTGCCTATCAAAAAGTGCTCATAGCTATTTTAAAATTCAAGTTAATTGTAATCAACCGCAAATATAACTTTGTCGTTTATACAAACACTATGGAAAACAAAGTTATTTTTGGTGATGAAAAAGCGATCGTGATATTTGGTTAAGTGAAGATAACGGGTATGTTATGTGGATACCTGAACTACGGGACTCTTACGGGACTCGCACTTAATCTAATTGTTTGATCTTTATTGCTATATTGCTTCCGTGTACGTTTATTAATTACTAACATCAGCCTTAACACTTAACATACCCTTTATCTTCACCTATCCATGTATCACTATCACTTTTTCATTTACCAAAAATAACTTTGCTTTCCATAGTGTTTGTATAAACGACAAAGTTATATTTGCGGTTGATTACAATTAACTTGAATTTTAAAATAGCTATGAGCACTTTTTGATAGGCAAGTTATTATAGGCATATTTGTTTATTAATTATATTACATAAAAAATAAGTTTCATCTGGTTATCAGATCGGTGAAGGTCGATGTTCTACGTCTCCTGTACTATAACCCCTTGGAGCCTTTTCAATTTGAAACGTGATTAACCTTCATAGATGAAAATTGCACATTTATATAATCACAGTATAGGCAAGTTATTATAGGCGTATTTGTTTATAAATTATATTACATAAAAAATACGTCTCATCTGGTTATCAGATCGGTGAAGGTCGATGTTCCACGTCTCCTCTACTATTAAAATTGGCTGAAAATTATTCCTGTAATTTTACACACGGTGACACTGCGACGCCCGATCTTTTTCTTTAAAGTTGGCTGGTCACGCTGCTACTAAATAAATATATTTTACCGCATAAGAGAGTATTTAAATTGGTTTCTTGACCCCGTGAGCTAGTTGACACATGTTGATAAATGAAGGTCTCTTAGACCACGTGGGTGAAAACGGCGCCGGGTGACCGTAAAACGAGTTTAAGAGCACTCTCATTTAAAATGTAAACAACAAGAAATGTGAGAAAAAGCTTGTTAAGTGGTAAAACAACAGCTAATAACTAAACAAAGAACGGGTTTGCTCGCGTGAAATGATATTGGCATCTTGAGAGTTTTGTTTTTTTGTTGCAATGTGGGTGGTATTGGAATACAAAAATACGAGTAAGCGAAATACTGTTATATTTTACAAGATTTTTATACTTATGTGTTTGGGTCAATATGTAAAGTAAATAAATATGGCGGTATATGCTGTCAATGACCTCAAAGGAGACCTTATTAGCACATTTACTAAGTACCTTTATGAAATATGGTCAAAATAAAGGTCGAAATTTGATTTTGGCCTGTGTAGACTGCAGTTTTTTGTTGTTGTGTAGTGGTTTTAAACGGCCACATACCGGTTAGCACAGCACGGCGCTGCGTGTCGTGGCTTCGATTCCCACACGAATCAATATTTTGTTTTGTTGTTTTGAATTTGGATGTTTCTTGTGTAAGCTGATTGAATAATTGTCATATAATTGTAAAGACCCTCGTCACACAGTATAAATTACTCCTAGTTCGGGAATTGCCTTTTAAAAAACAATAGTAAAGGAATGAAAATAAATAAAATAAATATCTAACGAGATGCATATTCAAATACTTGATATAAAATAGTTAATATTTAGCGCTAAGATGGGTTTTATTTTTAGGCCGACCTCAGATTGGGCGACAGCGTTCCTCAAGCGTACGCCCAGCGTGCGCTCGGCGTTCACTCTGTAGTACAAAGTAAACGCGCGCCGCGCCGGGCACACGCCGAACGGACGCCGAGCGTACGCTCGAGGAACGCTCATCATAGGCAATGAGAGGGAGGCCTTAGTCATCGTTTATTAAAGAGATCTTTCATGTTTGAAAAAGTAAGGTGAAATAATTTGTGCAAAAGACCTTCTTATTCTTAAGTATCCAAGATTGCTAGCTCGAGCTTATTCAAAGTAATTCAAGTCTGAGACATTTTCTGCCAGTAGTTTCCTTATTCCTA
Source organism: Euclidia mi (assembly GCA_944739405.2). Taxonomy (NCBI): domain Eukaryota; kingdom Metazoa; phylum Arthropoda; class Insecta; order Lepidoptera; family Erebidae; genus Euclidia; species Euclidia mi. The sequence continues at coordinate 977,001 of OX123197.2, read as the reverse complement.
CTATTTTAGAAACATATTAAATGTTAATTCTGACGTCACCAAACGTTGAAACCAGTTAAACTTGTTTTTATCTATAACGTATTATAAAATTATGTTTAAATGCTAGCACTTGAATTTAATCAATCAATAAATAATAGGTGCAGTAAACTTTCAAATGTACAAACGACATACAATAATCGATTTATTGTTCTCGTAAAGCTGCGAAGTTTATAGACATATAAAATTCAACAGAGTACCTAGCTCAAAAGCTTGAGCCTTTATAGGAGCTGGGGTCTCTACACTCTGAGAATGTTATACCATTATTATAAATACAGAATTTTGTGACGATTTTCTGGCAGTATGGATTTTGGTAACTATTACACATAAAAACTACTGAACGGATTAGAATTAACCTTTGCAGTAACACACCTAGCCTAACTAATAGATCAGAGACATGGCCAAAGATATCTTTGGCCTACTGTGTGGCTGATTGCTTTTGCGATAAAAGGTAGCCTATGTCAATGACTAGTTTTTATATATATAAAAACTGGTAGCTTTATTATTTAGAGCCCTGATATTGTTGATGATTGAATTCACATCAACATCTAATTTTATCTTACTACCTACTATCATTCAGTATGTAGTAGAATCAGAATATGTTTGTAACTTTTCACACAAAAATATACTCGGCGGATTTTTACATTAGAACAGTGAGCTTTGTCTCGATAAAAGCTTTGGCAAAGCTAGTCTCATCCAAGGTTCAAAAATAAATTCACAGAGTTAGGCTTATGGTCTCTTAATATCTGCTGGACAGTGGAATAGTCTGCCACTGACATAAATAAAATAATAAAAATAAAATAAAACTTTATTCAATAAAATAAACGTCTAATGTTACATAGGAAAGTATTACAGTAAAAATAATTTAATTTTATAATTAAGTATAATGTATGCGATAAGTGCCTTTGTTAAATTGTGGTACATTAATGCGTAGTTACTTTATTTATTACGGTAATACATTATATTTGTTATATATAGCTATTTTAATGTTTACCTGAACTAGGCTGTAACACCTGTGTTTCAGGAAAAAAACTATTTAAACATATAAATATAATATAAACATAATTATAACATACTTACAGAATTGGTGTGCGTTTAGGTGTTTCTGTTATACATACTACTGGGAACGGATATATTTCACAAATAAGGGTCGTTTTTTCGTTTTTTTTCGTAGATTCGTTGCGGGTTCCAAGAGAGATTAATTTATCTTTCCCCGGGATTTCACGAGTGTCAATACTCGGTGTCTTCTATGGTCACTGCTGCTAAACCTGACTATGCTTTAATCCAAAAAAATACACACGAAATATTAATTCTAGTAATTAAAACATCGTCGTAAGCTGAAAACGACCATATATCTTGGTTTTCATTAAAACCATTGTTTTGATTTACTTTCAAATAACTTTATAGAAATATGTACCCACGATCGTAATGTTTTAATTAGGAGCAAAGTTCATATTCGTATTCAAACCAAAGTACGGAAATAGCTTAATTCATTAATTAAAATAATAGGAACAAGGCTTTTCTGACATGTTAAGTGGGCAATGCTTCTACTTATGACAAGAACACAACAGAATCAGAATCAGGATATATTTATTGCGAATATAGGTTTAGGAGATGTTTTACATTACCTATTAGTATTACATAATAATAAGTACAGCCATATACCGCCAGTTAGCATGCAATATAAAACATATATCATCATCAGCCTTTAACAGTCCACTGCTGGACTAGGCTTCTCCTTTGAAAGGAGGAATTGGCCTACTATACCACGTTGACCAAACGGGTTGGTATAGGGTTTGTATCAAGTTTTCCTTCTCTTACAGTGCTGTTCTCTGCATAATATGCTCCCTGTGTCGGCTCTTACGACACCCATGGGATGATATTGGGTGGTGACATTCCGTATTCTTAATCCTTCACCACACGGACGGACACAAAACATACAAATTAAATTAAAATGGTACAAATCAACACAAAAAATAATAATATTACATTACAAATAATTAACAAACTCAAAATTTAAATAATGTGAATTAAATACCAATGTTATTAAAATACAATCTCAATTTAAAGCACAACTATTATTATTTTACACAACACGAAGTGGCAGGCTCAACTAATGCTGACGGTAGAGGCAAAAGTACCAATTATGAAATACGTCTCTCATATAAAGTACCATTGTATTTTGAAGTCTAAGCTTTAGTCAAAGTGCCCAGAATTTTCCAAAATTTTGGAATTTTATAATATAAAATTTATTTTAGATGTAGTCCAGAATTTGTTCCCTCTACTAAAACAAATTTTGGAATATTCGTGGCGCTTAGTCTCCGGAATATAACGCATTCCATATACGGAACGAATTTTATAATTGGTACCTTTCCTCCATCATCCTCGTAACGTTATTCCAGATGCATCCCGGGGGGCCGCTTTCTGGTCTAACCGGATTTGAATGAAAATTAGCTTTTTCACGGAGCGACTACCTGTCTGACCTCCGCAACCCAAAGGGATAGCAATATTCCATGGTTTAGAATAGCGTCAGTTTATTCAGAGTCGCTCCCTATAATGTCTGTCAAAGATCTTCATGATAACCGGGACCGGCGGCAATGACTGAAAAGTCAGTGCTTCGTAAATTCAAACATAATACCCTCTGCATGGCAGTCTGTTAGTATTTCGTCTAGATTATCGTAGGCTTGTCCCGTGCCTCGGAGAGCACGTTAAGCCGTCGGTCCCGGTTGTCATGAAGATCTTTGACAGTCGTTACAGGGCGTCAGTACCTTCTAAATAAACTGACACTAGTCTAAACCATGGAATATCGCTATCCCTTTGGGTTGCAGAGGCCAAACAGGCAGTCGCTCTGTGGAAAAGCTAATATTCAGCGAAAATCCGGTTTGACTAGTAAGCGGACCCCAGATTGAAACTGGGATAGTGATGATTTATCGCATCCGAGATTAGGTAGATAGAGGTAGCGAGCCTATTGCCGCTTATCGGGATATTTTGTTTGCCAGAGCCTCGTCCGTTGATCGGCAGGTGCACCACTTGAAGGTTAGGTTGGCTTGGGACCCTAAGTTCTTGGTGGGAACCCTATGCTACCTACTTATTTTACACCTATATAATGTCATCATTTTATAGCCTTTCGTTGTCCACCATCTTGTATCTATATATCATCATCATACAACGTTTTGCAGTCCACTGCTGGACGAGTTTTCCGTCACTTCCCAAAGGTTCGGTGAAAACTCAGTCCCTGCGTGGCAGTCTGTTGGTATTTCCACAAGCCACAAGGCTATCACTGCCTCGAAGCAATTCACCCATATTTTACGTAAAAAGGCTATCATTTTAATCTAATGGAAGAAAAGAGAAACCCACCACGCACCCTTGGATTGACCACTCCAACTACCTACTCACATCCTCAGGAGCGATGGGCAACGACTCCACTTGAGTCGTTGCCCATCGCTCCTTAGGATGCCTCGACACGTGTCGAAGAATAGTCGGCGCATACAGCGGGATACTGCAAGTCAGGTATCTTCCTGGAACCCATACCATTCCTATATCCCTTATCCTTTTAGAGGAGTCCGGTATTGTCAACCTTTTTCTATTGCAATAGTTGGGGTGGTCAATCCGAGGGTGCGTGGTGGGTTCCTCTTTTCTTCCATTTGGTTACAATGGAGTTCCGCCAAGTAACGCCTGATTCAAATAACTATAGGTATATACAAGTACATTATTGGTAAATGATATTTATCAATAATGTACGGTCTGCTTGTGGCTAACTTACACATACAAAAATAATCTATCGGCTGTGACATGGTGCGCCAAGCACGACCGGAAAGGTCATCTTCATTTAGGTTTGAGACGTCGCATTTTACTACATTAACTCAATTACTCGAGGTTAACAAAATAATAAATCAAAGCAATCGGGAGGAAATATAAATATTATTGACAGTTAAAATGTGAACGAAAACCGCCTTCAAATTTTATTACGTACCGAGAATTTAGTTGGGACGAGGTGGGAATAAATTCATAAAAATAAAAGAAACGGGTTTTGGTTAATAAATTACAGAGTTCTGAGTGTACAAACATAAAAATAAAGTTAATTGAGAACGTCCTCGTTTTTTTAAGTCGATTGAACAGTAAAAAAAAATTACTAGCCACTGATTTTTTATCTGATCTATACTTACGTTTACTTTTTTTATTTACCTACTTAATTACGATGACACAAATTATTGAGTCATGTATACATAAATATGTATTATGGCATTAGTTTTAAGACTAAATGTTCTAAAAATATTGATTATATAATAATCGGATATTAAATAATCATCACAGGTTATATAATAATTGCGAGGTCGCCATTTTAGAAAGTGACAAATCTTTCTTTCCGTCCACATGTTGCGGAAATTAATATTTGACTTCATTCCTTCTTTTGCTTGTTTTATTGAATATGAAACTATTCACCACTTGTTTTACTATCAAAACCATGAACAAAATATTAAATGATTACTTTTATGACGACCGGTTGGCGCAGCGGGAGTGTAAGCGACTGCCACGCCGAAGGTCGCGGGTTCGATTCCCGCTCAAGTCAAATATTTGTGTGCGTGAACATGGATGTTTGTCTTGGTCTAGGTGTTTCTATGTATAATATGTACGTATTTACAAAAAAAAGTATCAATTTCAATTTCAATATCTTTATTGTGGATCATAGGTTTGTACAAAATAGAGGTCTTAAATAATTAAATAGATCAGCTACGTCCCGCCCTTGGGGCATACAATAGTCATAAAGGAATATAGGTAGGTACATTATTTTTACAAATCCTATAAACAAAACAAAGTGATAAAATTAAGGTAGGCAGATACAGATCAGTAGGCTACTGAACACATCATGACTGAGACGGACTATATTGGAGCAGAGATTTGTCCAATAAAAAGTCTTTTATAGAGTAGTAGCATTTGTCTACAAACAGTAGTATATATGTATGTTTATCCATTATCTAGTACCCATAGTACCAGCTCTGCTTAGTTTGGAACTAGATGGTGTTGTGTGAATGTGGTAGAATATATTATATTATTATTATATCCAAGACTTTTATTTTATTTATTAGATGTTAATTCCAAAAATTATATACAATTAAAGATACTTAAATAACAAAGAAAATCATGCGTGCCCGAGAGTTATCTACAATATGGTAGTGAACTCCTAAGCTAATATCATGCCTTCTGCCTCCTGCCAAAATAGGCTCACACAGTTAGGCTCATGGACATATAGACCCTATGGACGCGCATATACCTACCCAGAGACTTCTGCAAGTAAGGTCACTACAATATAAGATCTACTGAAGTACAGGATAGTACATACATACATAACGTTACGCCTTTTATCCCCGAAGGGGTAGGCAGAGGTGTATTTCTACACCCACTTTTCGCCAGATATACTTTAGTCCCACGTAATAAGGGGCGAGCCTATTGCCGTACCGGGCACATTTCTAGACTCCGTGCGGCTACTGAGAATTTCGTAACAGAAAAACCCAATAACACTGCCCGACCCAGGAATCGAACCCGGGACCTCCCGATCCCACGCGCACATTTATGCCGCGAGACCCACGAGGCAGTCGTATAGGGTTTGATGTCGAGTTTTCCGTCTCTACGCAAAGATGGTATTTGCATCGTGTTATCCCTTAGTCGCCTCCTACGACACCCACGGGAAGATAGGGGGTGGTGACACTTGTATTCTATGCCGTCAACCACACGGCACAGGATAGTCTGTAATAAAAAAATAATTTTAGATTAAAAGTAATCGTTCTTACTTCACGGGGTAAAATCCTATATTTGAAACATTGTACCTAACCGGAATACGACCTTATATCTTGGTTTCCATTCAAACTATTGTTTTGGTTTACTTTAAAATAGCTTTATAGAAATAAGTACCCACGATTAAGATATTTTAATTAAGAGCAAAGTTCATGTTCATATTCGACCCAAAGTACGGAAGCAGTTTAATTAATAAGTAATAAAAAAATATGAACAAGGCTTTTCTGATAAGTCATGGGGCCGATGCTTCTACTTAGGACAAGAAGGCAACCCAAAGATGCCAGCTCAAAATATTTTATTGTAATCTATGTAATTAGATTCAAATAATCATAGAAGTGAAATTAATTGTTAAATGTATGATTTAAACTACTTTCTTCTATTCTGCATCATACGTTATGCAGTGCCCAATAAGGATGTTAATTTATGAAAATGCACAGACATTAATCCTAAAATGGTCACATAAACGACCACGGAACATGTTTATTACTTTGCTGAGACTTGCTGTTGATTAATGACCAAAAATAAGAGTTTTAATCGCGTACTTTCTCTTTGCACTGTTTTAATTTAATAAAGCGTGGGAATTACTGTGTAAATATGTGTTAATTAAGGGTAATTGTCTATAGTGGAGATACAATTTTATGTCGAATATTGTGACTGTAAATCGAATCTATTAATTTTAATTATATTTCAGGACTGCATGCTCCACACTGTTATTAGATTACTTTCATACATACTAGGACATTTATTAAAAAAATGTCTACCTTGCCATACAGCATACAGCACGTTACTAAGTACTCGAAAATCAAACGCTATTGAGTTATTTAAGACTAGAGGACGCCAGCAGCTACGCCTGCATTTTTTTAATTTACCCGTTTTGGCCGATCCCGTGGGAATTTCGGGAAATCCCTTCTTAGTGCACCCCTACGGTCCCCAAGGAACATACATGCCAAATTTCAGCTTCCTGCGCCCAATAGTTTCGGCTGTAGCGTGTCTGTCAGTCAGTCAGTAACGCAAGGATTTTATATATTAAGATTATGTGTAACTGTTTGTGTTGTTTGTCTATATAACATTTTTCTTTTGAGACGGATGTCCATTGTTTGTACACGAAAGAAATAAATCTGACGAGGTTTTTTGTTTGTATATTTCTTTGTTTTGTTAAATGCGCTAATCTTAGGAACTACTGGATCGATTTGATTGATTATTTTTGTATTGGATATACTTATGGTGCATAAGGTTCCCACCAAGAACTTAGGGTCCCAAGCCAACCTCACCTGCAAGTGGTGCACCTGCCGATCAACGGACGAGGCTCTGGCAAGCAAAATATCCCGATAAGCGGCAATAGGCTCGCCACCTATTACGTGGGATCAAAACACTGGCGAAAAGTGGGCGTTTAATATGCCTCTGCCTACCCCTTCGGGGAAACAGGCGTGAGTCTATGTATGTATGTATGTATATACTTATCGAAGAAGGTTACAGGTTACCTATAAAACATCACGCTTTAAGCCACAAGTGTGGAACAGTAGCCCTAAAATTTAATAACACGGGTGTAACGGCGGGCTACACTAGGTTAGTCATAAATATACAAGAACTCGCGAGAATAGTTGCGTGCTAAGAATGCTAAGATAGTAAGGAACGCTCTTAAAATAATGTTTTCTATTAACCCCCATAATAGTAACTGTATCTTTTACAAGACCGCTTGACCAACTGTAACAGTTTCAATATTATGCGTACACTTCAAAGTAACATTAAAAAACAATTTATATTAACAGCAACCTACGAATATAGAGCCATTAATATTTATAAAAAAACATACCTACATGTTGATAATATGTTGTTCCGAGGGCATTGACCTGAACAGGTTGTTATACAATAATTGATGGTCTTACTGATAATGTCACAAGATACATACATACATCCATACATACATATCGTCAGGTCTTTTATCCCCGAAGGGGTACGCAGAGGTGTATTTCTACACCAACTTTTCGCCAGATATACTTTAGTCCCACGTAATAAGGGGCGAGCCTATTGCGTACCGGGCACATTTCCAGACTCCGTGCTGCTACTGAGAATTTCGTGACAGAAAAACCCAATAGCACTGCCCGACCTAGGAATCGAACCCGGGACCTCCCGATCCCACGCGCACATTTATGCCGCGAGACCAACGAGGCAGTCGTATAGGGTTTGAAGTCGAGTTTTCCGTCTCTACGCAAAGATGGTATTTGCATCGTGTTATCCCTTAGTCGCCTCTTACGACACCCACGGGAAGATAGGGGGTGGTGACACTTGTATTCTATGCCGTCAACCACACGGCTTACCGTCACAAGATTTACCGTTTAAAAGTAAAACCCTTCATGAATGGCACGACACTGTTGCGAAAATAGTTTTTTAAATATTTTGCTAATATCTGTGCTCTACTTCTACCTGTTCTTTTGTTTTAGAGGTTTGTGAGCAAGCGTTAACCTATTAGTAGGTATGTAGTCTCTTTCTTCTGCGTTCAAATTTTCTGTTCCCAAAACTTTATTACGGTGAAGACATTGTCTGAGGCCATTTTAAGGTCTCGTTTGCTGCAGGCTGCAGGGCAAGGAGGGCAAGAAAGCAAAAGCGTCATGGATTGACATGCAGTTCCACAGTCGCAGTGGACCTGTGAGTGGTCTGTGGATCCAGATTAAATGATAAAGAGACTCAAACCTCATCATCAGCCTTTAATAGTCCACTGCTGGACTAGGCCTATCCTTTGAAAGGAGGAATTGGCCTACTATACCACGCTGGCCAAACGGGTTGGTATAGGGTTTGAATCAAGTTTTCCTTCTCTTACAGTGCTGTTCTCTGCATAGTATGGTCCCTTTGTCGGCTCTTACGACACCCATGGGATGATATGGGGTGGTGACATTCCGTATTCTTAATCCGTCACCACACGGACAATGAGGCTTAGAAATTGAGACTCAAACCTGTCAAAAGCAAATCATTGGATATGCCGCTTCGTTATGTCACCTCACATAATACGAATGTCACGGCGTGGCAGTGATCCCACTTTCTCCAGTTTGGAGTCCACTTGTGATGTAATTCTCCACTAACTCATTCATTTTCGCCGATTATCTAACTATATCTACCACGCGTCTAGATATTTGTAGGTCACGCGTTTTGAACTTTGTGTGCGTTTTGAACTTTGTATTATATAAAATTGGTTAAATGTATATTTTTTATTGCTAGCAAATACAAACATGGCTGTGTGCGAAAATATAACGAATAAGCCGCTGCCTATCCCGAGGATGGCAAAAGGAGTAAGAGGAGGAGTGGGATGGGGAAGCCTTTGTTCTTATCCCACTTCTCCTATTCCTTAAAAAGGAGGAGGCCTCTGGCACTCTCATTAATTCATTTAAACGCCACAGTATAAGTTAAAACACTGTTACTTAACGACGATATTCTGTGGGATTCAAGGCTCTGCTACCTACAAAAATCTAGTTTATATTATGTAGTTGGCAAGGAATCGGAAGTGATCAACAGATTCGCAATAATTGGTGCAGATTGTGTCTTCCTATTCTAAATTACTAAGCTCATAATGACAAGAAGTTATATCACCAAATGTAATTGTTGCACATACCTAATAAGTATTTTTCTAAGCCTAAAAGCTAATAAGGGGCCATCCATTAATTATTTTTCACGAATTTTTCATATGCTTCAAACATTGGTTTGACGTACCTATCTGTCTATATTTTTTTAAATAAACTTTTATGAAGTAAACTTTTACGGACGGATCTGTCAAATAAGAAATGAAAGAAACAACCAGCCTTCGCTTCTAATATCAAACGAAAATCTTTTAGTTATAAAACATTTATTTTATAATAAACAAAACAACGAGAGGTAAAAAAAAACTTACTTATCATCTATGTTACTAAACTGAGGTATTGTATGATTATAATCAATTAGGGAAATTAAACTATATCTACTCAGTAGACCTTTTAGATATAACAGATTAATTAACAAAATATACCAATAAGACAGACTATTAGAAATTACAGATCCTAATTAAATCCTAATTAATCCTAATTAAAATATACCAATCAAAGGAAATATTGGTTCAGTTCAAATCACAAGCCATTATTATGAATTATTTTCAAAGTAGCTCTTTCAGAAGCACAAAATGTCCAAAGAATCGTCGGCTAAACGGCTTCCTTTTCCGTTGGCCAGAAAAATTAGCCGCTGTGAAGGCCCTTTCGGATTCAATGCTAATTGAAACCGCTGTTCTCAGGCAGACATCCACGAACTGCAAAAGTTTGCCTTTTGACTCCCCGGACTCGTATATAAATTCATTTCATTTTTTATTACTGCCTATACCGACAGATTGCAACTCCGTCCGTGTCAGTTCGCGCTTGGAATAAGATGTTTTTATGCTCGAGTGCAATCTCGTAAATCTCGCGAGATCTCACCCTTTTTTCGACCGAGATTAATCTCGCTAACAAAGGCCGAGATCTCAACGAGATTGCATTCCCTAGTCACACGATGTTCGTGCCTTTTTGACCCCTCCCCCCTCCTTGTCACAGCTGGTCTCATATATTCTCATCTCATTGTTCATACAGTGTCGCACTTCATCGAACCCCTACCCCTCCGCCCCCTCTATATGTGTGACGTAATTTGTGGATGGCCCCTAATCTAAAGGATATTGCACGCGCTAATCAATCCTAACATTCTACACTGGTACTGTTCAGTACAGTACAGATAGTCCGTGTGGTGACGGATTAAGAATACGGAATATCACCACCCCATATCATCCCATGAGTGTCGTAAGAGCCGACAAAGGGAGCATATTATGCAGAGAACAGCACTGTAAGAGAAGGAAAGCTTGATACAAACCCTATACCAACCCGTTTGGCAGGGTGGTATAGTAGGCCAATTCCTCCTTTCAAAGGAGAGGCCTAGTCCAGCAGTGGACTGTTAAAGGCTGATAATGATGAAGAAATTTTTTTATAGACTCACGCCTGTAACCCCGAAGGTGTAGGCAGAGGTGTAATGATACTACAGCCCTTGCTCCATTTTTTATAACTTGTTAGGCTCCTGAACGTGCGTAATATACCTAAGCTTAATTCCTTAAAATTGGGAGGTTAACGGCAAAAATATTTATATTTCAGACTGAACATTTATACGATTAGCACGTTCAAACAAGAAATATACTCTTCAGCTTATTTTATTAACGTTTTCTTTCCTTTTACATAACAGCGAGTAATCACAAAGCATCTGAATTTCCCTTTTCTCTTGGAAAATAATTAGGTATGTACGTTAAGAAGTGACCAGTAAACCAGGAACTGATATTAGATAAGGTTATTATGACACTGTCTAGTAGCAAGTTGTCAGCGGATATGCGAGACTATGTTATTATCGTGAAATTGATGCCCGAGCCTGCATTAACTCTGTTTACCACTTAAGTGCGGCAGTTATCTGTTTACATATAAAGCGCAGGCCACAGCGCCAACTGGGTTCACACCCAAGTATGAAAAGAGGTGAAACGATGTCGTCCGCTTCGCCCGCTCCGTCCGTCAGTTGGCGCTGTGGCCGTAACAGATAACTGCCGCACTTAAGTGGTAAACAGAGTTAATGCAGGCTCGGGCATCAATTTCACGCTTTATTCGAATTATATCTTTGTTGTTATCTTAAGACGATTCCTCCATCAACCTATCGATAGATTTACTTACTAGAGATATAAGACAGTAGATGATGCCCGCGGTTACACGCGCGTTATTTAAGGCTACTGCTCCGCCCCCGTGGCCAATAGCCTTATATAGCCTATATGTTATATAGCCTATAGCCTTCCTCGATAAATGAGGTAACACTGAAAGAATTTTTCAAATCGGATCGGCAGTTCCTGAGATTAGCGCGTTCAAACAAACAAATAAACTCTTCAGCTTTATATATTACTACGTTAGTACTATTAATTATTCTGTGATATTACTTAGTACTAGATGATGCCCGCGGTTACACACGCTTTATTTAAGGCTACTGCTCCGCCCCCGTGGGCCATAGCGTTATATAGCCTATATGTTATATAGCCTATAGCCTTCCCCGATAAATGAGGTAACACTGAAAGAATTTTTAAAATAAAATCGGACCGGCAGTTCCTGAGATTAGCGCGTTCAACCAAACAAACAAACAAACAAACAAACAAACTCTTCCGCTTTATTATATTAGTATAGATAAGATTAGATTAGATAATTATTTCGTAAGGAGCTTATGTAATCTAAGAACTAAAAATACCTAAAAAGTGAGGTGCGTATTAATGTATTGTTTACTTATTGCTTGCCTCGTGCCTCAGAGTGCACTAATTTCTCGGTTCCAGCTATCATGAAGATCTATGACAGTCGGTATGGGAAGTAGACATAGAATTTAATTACATTAGTCAGAGCCATGGACTAAAGGCCAGAAGACAGACGCCTTGTTGGAAGGCTAATATTCTGTTAATTCTGGTTAGACTAGAAAAACGCCTCGGGCTTAAAATAGTGAATGTCAAGGTACGCTAGGATGATGATGAGATTTTACGGAATCGGATATACTACCTTTCATACCGTCATATAAAACAGGGAGACAATTAACTATGGTTATAATAAAAAACGAATATTATAATGACTGCCTCGTTGGTCTCGCGGCATAAACGTGCGCGTGGGATTGGGAGATCTCGGGTTCGATTCCCGGGTCGGGCAAAGTGTCATTGGGTTTTTCCGTTAGGAAATTCTCAGTAGCAGCACGGAGTCTATTACACCTCTGCCTACCCCTTCAGGGGTACCTACAGGCGTGAGTACATCTATAAAAAAATATATATTAAAAATTTTGCATTAAAAACCAGGTCAAGTTTGAACTTATTTAAGTACAAATACCATAGCAGAGCATTTCATTAAAATATTTTCCCATATGTTTCGTAACTAATCCTATTTGCCTGTCACCTTTGTCTTTGTGATGCGAATTATTGTCTATTATACATTTTGTGACACTAATAGTTGAGGCTATTGTTGTTTTATTACAATATATGAGAAGCATTGTAAGGAATGCTTACTTGCATAATATGGGATTATAATTTCTACAAATTGGTTTATGATACAAGTAGGTTTGAAACAATGTTAGCTTGCCTCATGCCAAACTGACTGATATGAGACCTATTGGTTTGCCTCTGTGGTCCAGTTGATAGCGTATGCTGATCGGAGGTCCCGGGTTCGATTCGCGGGTCGGACGTACGGAACACGGAGTCTGGTGATGTACCCGGTAACAAAGCAATAGGCTAGTCCCCTATTACGTGGGACCTAAAAAATCATGGCAAAATGTGGGTGAAATATTACACCTCTACCAACCCCTCCGGAGATACAGGCGTGAGTATGAGTCTCTATTCAATGCATTTCAATCAATTCCAATCGATCTCGACCATTCGAGCAATTAATGATTTCATTACAATCTTTGTTCTGGCGTAGCCGTGTGGTTGACGGCATAGAATACAAGTGTCACCACCCCCTATCTTCCTGTGGGTGTCGTAAGAGGCGACTAAGGGATAACACGATGCAAATACCATCTTTGCGTAGAGACGGAAAACTCGACATCAAACCCTATACGACTGCCTCGTTGGTCTCGCGGCATAAATGTGCGAGGAGGTCCCGGGTTCTATTCCTGGGTTGGGCAGTGTTATTGGGTTTTTCTGTCACGAAATTGTCAGTAGCAGCACGGAGTCTGGAAATGTGCCCGGTACGGCAATAGGCTCGCCCCTTATTACGTGGGACTAAAGTATATCTGGCGAAAAGTGGGTGTAGAAATACACCTCTGCCTACCTCTTCGGGGTTATAGGCGTGAGACTATGTATTTATGTATGTTGTTCTGGCGCCCATGTCTCAAACTCGTTAAAAATTAAGTATTAAAATAATAACCCATTATCAGATGAGCAAAAAGATTTATTTTTTAAGTAGGTACATATCGGTAGTCTTATAGGACACACAGCACCAAACTCATCACATTACATAACCACTGAGTACTGTCTCAAATTGACTCAGGATTTGTTTCGTTAAGTATGTAAAGTACTTAGACGTTTGTATGGGTGACGTGACTAAGTACGGAACGGAAATTAGAAGCATTGTTTAAATAACTATCAAGTAACCTAGTAAGCAATGCGTCATGAAATTAGGTATATACCTATTATAGTGGAGACCTCGCCTTGGCAAAAGTAGTGCAGGACGCCCTCCGGCTAGGTGAAGTGACGATATACGCAAAGTGGCTGGCAGCGGCTGGACACGAAGAGCCGAAATTCGGGCTTAGTGACGTGATATTGGAGAGGCCTATATTCAGCAGAGGCCTACGCTGCCGTCCTTTAACTAAAATGCCGTTAAGTGACATCATTCTTGAGTTTCTTAGACCGTATTTATAAAAAAAAGCTCTATCGATCTGTCTGCCAACAGTTTCAATAGCTGTTATGGCGGACGCTGGTAATGCCGCTATCGTCAAAGGTTTTGTACTTAGCGGCATTTTAGCAATGTAATCAATAGAAAATGTGCATAACAAAAATATCCTTCAGGTATTATTAAATATTTCCTTGTCTTATTTGCCGTTAAATGACTTAGCGGCATTATAGCGTAGTTCGATTCTACTTGTTTAAGCAATAATGCTAACCTATATTATCTCTAGCGCTTTTAACGGCTTTTTAGGTTTGTATTCTATCGATTTTTTTAAGAGTGGTAATATTACTACAAGATTAGGATATAACCATTAGCAAAAATGCCGTTAAGGTATGCATAACGGCATTATAGTCATGTTTTTAGGACTAGATATTTTAAAGATTACTTTGAGAAAATATGAAATATTTATTTTCTTTAATTTACGGCAACGTTTTCGAATGTCACCAGCACTGACTAAAAGAGCTTTTAATGACATATTTTTGGTATTTTAAAGGTTCACATGGAACTTCAACTGTCCGTGTGGTGACGGATTAAGAATACGGAATGTCACCACCCCATATCATCCCATGGGTGTCGTAAGAGCCGACAGAGGGAGCATATTATGCAGAGAACAACACTGTAAGAGAAGGAAAACTTGATACAAACCCTATACCAACACGTTTGGCCAGCGTGGTATAGTAGGCCAATTCCTCCTTTCAAAGGAGAGGCCTAGTCCAGCAGTGGACTGTTAAGGGCTGATGAAGAAGAAGATGGAACTTCAAGTTAGGAAGTAGCATCCATTTGAAATTATTTCACCGTTTTTCGCGCGTATCTCAAAATGTGGTTTTAGTACTTAACGGCATTATAGTTAAAGGACGGCAGTACGGTAGGCTGATGATGATAATGTGCTAGTAAAGCTACGACTGTAGGTATAACAACCCTATTGAAGAACAGGAGGTGAAAAATGTAAAGAAGAGGATAAATATACATAACAAATCAGAATCGATGTTCAAAGTAATATAAATAAAAATAAATTACTGCTTTCCGAAAGCACACACAACTGAGATTATAAATTGGTTTTTGGCGCCGAAGGGCATTTCGTCGCCAATTTTATGAAAACGATTGTTACATTAGGTCTCGTTTTTTAATGTTTTCATTTAAACTTCGTTTTCTCACCTGTGTAGATAGGCACTGCATAATATGTGTGCCAATGTTCAAATACGTTCACTTTTCCCTCTATTTTAGCCTATTGTGGTTGGTATCCCTTTTCGAACTTAAGAGAAGGCAAGTCGAAGGGAAGATGTGTCGAATATGTAAGTTTATTTTAAGAATAGTGCAAACTGTAGCAACGTGGTAATTGTCCTCGTTTTTATTAAGCTTTTCTTTAGCTGTGCCATAAAGTGTATAAATGATGTATAGTAGTACCTTGTCCGTGTGGTGACGGATTAAGAATACGGAAAGTCACCACCCCATATCATCCCATGGGTGTCGTTATGCAGAGAACAGCACTGTAAGAGAAGGAAAACTTGATACAAACCCTATAACTACCCGTTTGGCCAGCGTGGTATAGTAGGCCAATTCCTCCTTTAAAAGGAGAGGCCTAGTCCAGCAGTGGCCTATTAAAGGCTGATGATGATGATAAGTAGTACCTATAATTCAACTTCTGCTTAGTTTAAGACCAGATGGTGTTGTTATGTGCATGTAGTGTAAAACTATAATTATCTATATATTTTCTCGAGGTTAACGTTCAAAGTATGGAACAGCTGTTTATTTTTTGTGCATCCTAACGTCTTATTGCCAAAGCAAATTATAAAATACTTATGCATGATTTGTTTATAGGTACCGTTAAACCTATTATATGTTTCAAGTCCTGTTAGAATATTAGTCTATAGACTGTTATGTCTAAACTTCTAGACTGGCAAATAACTATTAACGAATCCAGTCCACCTGTCTCAGAAAATTTAAACGCGTTCCGCGTCTAATATGTTTGTAAGAAATTAAATATTGAATAGTGGCACAGAACATCGGAATAAAGAACGGTAATATAGTATAGATTATAATTGATTTTTTTGACTGAGGAACATGATATAGGTAGGGACGAGCTACGAAAGTATTGCCGAATACCATCTTGTAGGCGATAGTTCTTTCACTCAAACTCGTGTTAAATATGGTTAGACAAGTAAGCAGAACTGGGGTCTAGGGCGAATGCCGTGGCTACAACCGGTATAACGCTAGGCCGATGACGATTATTTGTTCTATTATTTGTAGAGCAAGTCCATCAAGAGCGAAGAAGATAAAAATGAGAGAAAATAAAGAAAAACGGTGATTTAGTATAAAGGAATCTACTCATGATAAGAGAGTAGAGGGAAGTTCGTGGCAAACTTACCTTTTAAGTGTAGGAACTTTTCTTCGTGGTTGGGACATGCCCCTGTGCCTCGTAGAAAATGTTAAGCCCTTGATCTCGGCTTTCATTAAAATGTATGAGAGTCGTTCTGATGAGTCAGCACCTTCTAAAGGTAAGTACACACCTGAGCTTTGTTATCTAACGTTCTTACAGCTGGCGTAAAACTCTGAAAAGTTCAGTTTAAAAACCAGTACAAGTAACTTGCCTGCAAATGCGTGCTCTCTGTAAATGGACTTTCTGATTAGTGTAATGCGTGTTAATATGTTGATCAAGATTTTTTGTGCTTCTAATAAGCACATTAATATTAACCGTTATATTTTTTGCTGATAATGTCATAATTAGTATTATACGGTACTTAGGTAGTATGACTTATCTTAATATATAAAATCCTTGCGTTACTGACTGACTGACAGACACGCTACAGCCGAAACTATTGAGCGCAGGAAGCTGAAATTTGGCATGTATGTTCCTTGGGGACTATAGGGGTGCACTAAGAAGGGATTTCCCGAAATTCCCACGGGATCGGCCAAAACGGGTAAATTTAAAAAAAAAATGCAGGCGTAGCTGCTGGCGTCCTCTAGTTTTTAATATTTTTTGTAACGGTCTAAGGCTCAATGACAATAACAGTAAAAACGTAGCTTAGCTTGATAATATGGTGAGCTCAATTTCGCACATCTGCGTAGTGACACGGTAATCAATACTTAATATAAATCGTGGTATTTCTTTCTGCCTGTCTTTGTATAAGAACGCGATAAGCTTAAAAAGTACCAAACAGCTTTTTGTACGGTATTCGTCGCGCAAAGTGTAGTGATACCTTACCGTGGTAGTGATGTCCTTTCAAGAACCTTCAAAACAAGAAAATGCGTACTTTAGTCGATTAAGTAGGCATTTTCTTGTTTTGAAGGTTCTTTCAACTCTTCTCGACTAAATCGGTTACGTAGTTTACGTGTTGTATCATAGTAGGTATATTGTCATAACTTACTAGTTTATTACTACACTAACTTAACTTTTAACTGTCGATTTTGTTTGTGTATAATTAAAGTAATTTTATATGTGCCGGGTTTCGTTTCGTAAAAATATAATACATAAGGATGTGAATATGTCACGGTTCTTTTTAAAACAAAGCAAAACTTAAAGAAATTAATGCACATAATACTCGTAGAACCAGAATTATTATTTTTAAGTCACGCATATTTTTGTGTTTCCGAACCGAACCAGTGCCAAATATGTTGTATATCTTTTTTTTTTAATTTACTGAATTTCGCAGTGACCTTTCTTGCAACATATAAAAGTTTATTTACCGAAATGACTAGCCTAGACGTTTCAAGAAAAATACCCTCTGGCATCTACGATGATTGACCTAGATTACTTGTGGTCTCGGGCTGACATAACTTCAAAATTCACACCACTATATATCGATAAACAATACTTACATTCAGCGTGGATGTTATTTTACAAAGTATAATAATTATTTTGATATATACTTACGTCCAAATCATTCCTCAAAACAATCACACACTGCTTACACAATCGATTATCATCACACCCGACCACAGATCGATTAGAAAACTCGACTATTTCTGCCTATTGACATAACTATTAAAAACATTGTTCTATTTTTAAATGCAATAGCGTTCGTCTTTAACCGGTGTTTTCCATTAACTAACGGTAAAAATAGCGTATTATCTGTAGTTATATAATGTTGCGTGTGCACAATTGTTCGATTAATGTCTATTTTATAATTGTTTTATTATCTGTGACGGTTCGTAATAGTTAGTTATTTGGTATACACAGTATACACTGGAGATATGATTATAGGAAGTTAGTAGGTTATTTCCTTGTAGGTACAACATTCATGTTTAAATCGTTTTCTTATAACCAATACCTACCTACATTCTGGACCATTGAATTTTAATGTGCCTACATTGTATATAGAAAAATGTCGCAGTTCCGTTCTGTTCGTTATTTAAAAAATGCGATAAAAATAATAGAGATAATGATTAGAGATGCCGTAAGCAGGTAGGAAATTGTTCAGGGTGCGCAGTGGAAGTTTGTATTACATCTGACTATGACAAGGCAAAAGGTCTAAACTATATACTGTGATTGCACAGTGATTATATTTCAACTTACCTGAGATCTTCTCTGATGATGTTCTGGAGAAGACCTATAAGATTACACTCATAATTTTGGCCAAAATAATAAGTAAATCGTTATAATTAGCTACCAGAGTCCAAGGGTCAGGTTCTTCAGATCACGATGCACGTTGTAGGTCGATACAGAATTCACAGTTCAGTTATACAAATGTCAATGTTCACAACTTTATCTTTTATCACAATTTACCGGTGCCAGTTATAGATCAAATGCAGCATTCACACGGGTTCCAAATTTACTTCAATTACAAACCACGCGAAAGACAAACGGCGCGAGCGCTAGACATTTTTTCCGGAAACGACAAAAAATGAATGATTTGACAGTTCATAGTGTGACCAGAGTCAGAAATTTTCAATAGACAAAGTAACACGCTACTAAATCGATATAATCGATTTAAGTTATCATAAACAATATTTCTATTTCAAACAGTATGAATTATTTATTAAATCTGTCTTATAGACTTGATATACATAAGTAGAAGTAAGACGATTGTTGTTTAAAGAATAGAATAAGTATAAACTTGACGGAAAGGCAAGAATGGGACAACAATCTAGTGCAATATCCTATCTATACAGGATATCTACACCGCTGATTAATTTACTAGAAATGGTATCCAAAGGTAAGATGTGGTAAACGATGAAAAAACGTGGCTGGGACGGACTAAATACGGTGCAGGACCTTGTCCTGTGGCGCGTGTTGGGAGAGGCCTACCTACGTCCGTTGAGTTTTAAGACTCTTAATTATAGACATATATATGTATATATCGATGCTCTTAATAAATATAGAGATTAAAAAACATAAGCCATAAGATAAACCAACAAATATACGGTAGACGGATAACACTTTCTATAAGTAATTTAGTGCTAATCTTACATGGATGCAATATTTCTTTTTAATAATAAATATAGAGATTAAAAAACACAAGCCATAAGATAAACCAACAAATATGCGGTAGACGGACAACAATTTCTATATGTAATTTAGTGCTAATCTTAGACGAATGCAATATTTCTTTTTAATTATAATAATTATTAGAGAAACCATGTAATTTAGCGCCACTGGCGTCGCGATTCTAACCCCGAAGCCATCTTTCTCGGCGACTACTCTATAATTATGTGTGTGGTCTAGATTCTAGACCGTAGATATTTTTCTAGACTCTAGAATAATTTAGTCTACGCATATAAATATCGATTAATTCGACTATTTTATTATATCGGAATGTGATATTACGGCGTATGTAGATAGGAAATTCTAAATTTAAATTGCAAATAAGATTAATTTTAATAGTTTTTTGTTTTAATTGATAAGGCTAGTTTCTAGAAATAAACTACTGTTTTCATAGCCTGTTTAAGTGAATAAATAAATTACTTAAGTTTGTTAAAAGTACCACTGGGCTTATAAAGTGACATCTTAGCTAGATTTATTACGGCACCACAAACTTGTTACGCATAAAAGTCTATGTTTTACTAACCAATAAACGAAGCACTACCGTATGCATAAAGCTTACGAATATCCTTTCTGTAGCTTTACAAACCATTTCTATATGCATAGGGTTCCCACCAAGAACTTAGGGTCCCAAGCCAACCTCACCTGCAAGTGGTGCACCTGCCGATCAACGGACGAGGCTCTGGCAAACAAAATGTCCCAATAAGCGGCAATAGGCTCGCCACCTATTACGTGGGATAAAAACACTGGCGAAAAGTGGGCGTTTAATATGCCTCTTTCTACCCCTTCGGGGAAACAGGCGTGAGTCTATGTATGTATGTATGTATGTACAAACCATTTCTTTAAATAATCTGTTTTAGCTACAGAAACGTTAACGAAATGATCAGTATAAACTGCAGAAAGGAGGCTATGCTCTCTAAGAGAGAAGGCAATTACCCTCTGCTACGTTGTAGAACAAGGTTGTTTACTATAAATAACTGGATTTATAAATGCATAATATATCTATTTGTAAGCATTGCGCGAGTTTGTACACTGGTTTCCGTCCTATAAAATAGGAACAGTGACAGCAATACATTACTACAATAAAAATAAATATGTTGACTGCAATTGTATCCCACACACAAGGCCTATAGACTTCCATTGCAGGACATAGGCCTCCCCCATGGCTGTTCACACAGAGCAATCTTGAGCCGCCCGCATTCAACCTCCATCTTAAGGGGACTACAAGAGCTAAACGCGAGTTTTATAATGCTTTAAAGTATATGATCCAATGCAATTAACACAATCAGAAAAATATATGATATTCTTTAGGATATAATCTAGTTAAGTGCTGTGTTGAAAACATAATACAACTAACTTTGATCGATAGAAAGAAATCACAAAGATACCTACCTCTAAAAAATATTTTAACGAATAAAAACCATGTTAAAATACATACAATCATTCTGATTTGTTGACAAATTATTCAACAAGCAACATACTAACGAAATACTGTTTTATTTTTTTAATCCAATCAATACATTTTCTGTAATTAAATTAAACCTTTTTTTTCTAAAAAGTTCTGAACGTCCCGTCGTCATCGCGCTTCTCTTTCCATAAGAAAGATACAATGTAAGAAAAAAAGTATACAATCCGACAGTGACAGCAACAGCTCAACTCAATAGCTGTACTCGGCGCCTTAACCAGATTGTCGGCCCACCTTGCGGGAGGCCTATCCCTGCTGTGTCGTCCAGTACGTGGTCGCCACTCCAGAACCCTCCTGCCCCAAAGGCTATAGGTTCTTCACGCTTCATGCTCTGCCCATTACTTACCTATTTAAAAGGTTTAAATCATCCCCAATCATCTTTGACTGCACTACTGTTACCACCAAATTGGCCTTCATACATTTTTTGTATTGAGGTTCGAAGTTCTTTGTGTCTGTCAATTGAATTATATATATATTTGTCTGTGTATTTGTCTTTTGTTACTTTGGCGTAAAATTTCTAACCCGCGAGCTTTCTTAAAAATCTGTTTCGAAGCTTACAAGCAAAATGTATGGTATGGTAATTTATGTTATTAAAATTCTTAATGTAATAGGTATGGTAAAATCAAAATCAAAATCTTTTATTCAAAATTGGCTGGTAAACAGCTCTTTCTGAACGTTAAATTTTACAATAGATAGTCCCCCAAAAAGCCCAACCCTTCACTGCTTCCTATGTGTTTTCGCTGGGAAGAAGAAGCAGCGCAACAAACTCCCCAGCAACACAGTACTGTCTGCGTATTTAAATATGAAGTTATACATTATAATAAAAAAATAATAATATCACATTTCAGTTAACATGATAGCTATCACACAACCTATTGCCATTTATTTAGTTACGTTCCTACTTAAGACTTGAAAATTGAGAATAATAACTAACACTTAGCCTCCAAAACAAAATTACAAGTAGGGTGTAACCGCACACATGTTAAATATCATGTTGTTATGTAATCACTGCTCAGTCAAATCACGTTACAATGCATTAATTAGGTAGGTACCAAAACAATTGGAACAAATTGCAAATAAACACATAAATCAGCAAGTCAAAAGCTGTATCCTGTCCAGTAGGTCGACCAGTCACCACAGGCAGCACCCGTTCACGAGTATAACGCAATGATCAGCCATCACCCTCCTCAACCATAATTAAAATTCCGGTAATTTATGTTATTAAAATTCTAAAACAGAAATTGAGATTAGATTAAGCTTCATATAGATTATAAAATGATGTTTCTTTAGTGTATATAAATAAAAACATCCCGTAAGACAAACAGAAAAGCATAACTTTATAATTTGTATATATAAAAGTATTGCGTTACTGACTGACTGACATTCAACGCACAGCCAAAACTATTAGGCGCAAGAAGATGAAATTAGGCAAATCTGTTCCTTAGGACTGTAGGGGTCCACTAAGAAGGGATTTCCCGAAATTCCAACGAGTCCGAAAGAAACGGTTTTTAAACAAAGTTTGCAGGCGTAGCTGCAGGCATCCTCTAGTTAGAGAACAAAACGAAATAGACGTCAAAAAGTTTCAAACATATTTACTTCCTTGTCATATTTTATGCCGTTTAAATAACCAGAAGCTGACCAACAATAAATCATAATTAATATAAAATCTGATACAAGTTAATATTATTCGATCCTCGGTTTCCTGTCATTCTTTCGTCAACTATTATGTGAACAATTCTCATAATATATTAACATACGTATGTATGAATATACTTTATAGTTTATGTTGCGGTATTATCTTTGATCTAGGAAGGTCACAGATGCAACCGGCGCGCGCAAGCGTAGGGCTCGCTTTGACTTGGCTGACTATTTGCAAAGCAGATTGTAGCTATACTGAGTACTCTGAGTAAAATTGTACACTCAAAATGTCCAAACTGCAACAATAAACTTTATTTCTTCTGTCATAGCCGTATTAGAAAAGAATTGTTTAGACTGTAATTTAGTATACAGGTGCCTTTCGCCGACACGAGATTGCTTAGACGAGTATTAAAATGTGTGTTAACAAAATGCAGTGCTATCCACACCATGCCTGAATAATTCATTAAACTTTCTTAGCGCAGGTATAAAGCATTTATTACTGTATAAAACAGATACCTAAGTAGACAGTTGAAGAGTGACGCACATAATTTGGTTTGTGCTATCCACGCTTCATGGCCGCGAAAAAACTTAACGATTCAAGTTTTCTAGGCCCGAATTTCATCAAACCTATGCATTAATAAGGAGACCAATACGCAGCTGAAAAGTTATCAAAGCTTCTATAATACGCTAATGTCAGCAACAAACTATACGCCTCCTGCATATCTCGCCTCGACACTTAGAAGTACCTAATAAAAATATTCTGAACACCTGCATACGGGCATAGCTATTGTTTCCCACATAGTACCTTTATGACACTCAATACACAACGCTATACAACTTAGGTATTCATATTAGCGAATCAATTATACGCTATTAATAATACATCTGCCTGATGTTTGTCACGTAAACGCAACACATTCTTGGCTTAGAAGTCACTACATGCTCGGTAAGTTAATATTAAGCTGATATACAGGGTGTAAAAAGACCCTTAACGAAAAAGGAAATCGCATGTTGTACCAATCACTACGAACATTTTTTACTTCGGCACCATACCTGGGAAATTACTGGTTCAGGAGATATTGAGGGTCAAAATTAGTATGGCATTTTTCTTAATTAGGTACAAAATCGATGCGTTTACTCCTTCAATATGTTCTTTTGATGCCCTATGGCCCCATGGATAAGTAGGTATTTCGAGCATTGCACGCGCGCACTTTTAATTGCGGTTTAAAAAATGTGAAAACTTGAAAAAAAAAATAGTAAAAGTTTCCCAGGTATTATTTTTGGTTAGTATGATTTGGCATGACGTCCACAATGAGTAGACTTTGGCTTGGTGATGGGTCTTGTGACACCCTGTATATCTATTGGTTCTGGAGACAGATAGGATGGTAACCCATTTTATAGATATATCATGGTCAAACTATTAAATCTTCCACTTTTAACCTCGGGGAAAGATCGCTTTCCAGTTCAATCAGTCATAACATTATGTACTTTATGTACTTTTATTATCACTGCTATGTAGGTACACATCTCTTCTCATTATTTAGGACCATATTCCACCACGCTGTCTCGCTGGCCTAGTGCAGGGCTGGCCTATTGCGGACTTCACATGCCTTTCCAGAGTTTCATCACGAAGTTTTCATTCACTGCAACAAGCGATATTTAAAAACTTACCTAAACATACTTTGCTGGAAAGGTCAGAAGTGCATGTCGCGTATTAGAACTTGAGACCCTCTACGAAGCAGTGTGTTAATTTTGGTCTCGCCAGTAGGCTGTACCTGATTGTCATACTAGTTGAGCCCGTGGTTACACCCGCGTTACTTATAGCATGATGTTGTATAGCCTAGAACCTACCAATATTTTTATGAAACATTATTCGAATCAAACCAGTAGTTCTTGAGGTTGTTTCGTTCAAACCACAAACTATTAGCTTCAGAATATTAGTATTTTAACATACAATAAACACAAATAAAACCATTTCAAAACGATCTAAAGCTGCAATAAAAAATAAGGAAGTTTTAAGATAAAAATTGTTCTTCATAACTAGTATCAAAATAGTATCTACTCGCATGATATTTAAAATTCAGAATGTTAATATTATCTAGTATTTATCCCAGACACCCTTGAAAATTGAAATAACCTAGAACGACAAAAACTTACGTTTTGTATTTTAAGTTTCGTTTGATAAAAAGCATTAATGACTCTTAGTTAAAAATTATCTTACCACCAAACAGCTAGTTACAAAATATTTAAGCTGTTTCTCATGCATAACAGTTTTTGTTCCAGTGTCTAAATTAGATAATCATAATCAACCTTATAATACTTATCTATACATCTATACATATAAATAAAATTGGAGTGTCTGTTTGTAATATTAAAATAACCGCTTTTTATTTGGATGTACCTATACACGGTACATATACCGAAATGATATTTTTATTATTTAAAATTTTTGTCTGTCTGTCTTTCTGTTTGTTCTCGCTAATCTCTGGAACGGCTGGACCGATTCTCCCGTCCCGTCAAAATCATCATCGTCAATCAATCTGGTACATCAGCTATCCAGCTGATGTACCAGGCAGTAACTTAGGCTATAAAATAACCGGGTACGAGAAGTAGTTCCCTCAGGACGCGGGTGAAACCGCGGGAAACAGCTAGTTATTACATAAATATTACTTGTTGTGTCTGAATTATCATCGTGGAGCCTTAATAACTGAAGCTACAAACATTAAACGAAGATTCATTTTATGAGTTAGGCTGCAACTAAGGAACGATTGTAAAATATTCCACCCCTAAAAACGTATGCTGATCATGAAATAGGAGTTGCAAGTAATATGCTGAACTTGAAAGAAGCATTATTAAAATAATTGGGCAAGTGCGAGTCGGACTCGCGCACGAAGGGTACCGTACCATCAACTATAAAAGAAAATCACGTTTGTTGTATGTATACTTAAATATTTTTTAAGTTTCTACCTGTTTATTAAGATCGAGTAATAAATTGCTTATAAATTACGTTTGTTGTATGGGAGCTCCCCTTTATTATTTACTTTTTTTAATTTAATTATTTATTTTGAAAGGTAATATACAACTACATATTCTGTGAACATTTTAAGCGTCTACCTGTTGCCGTTAGTAATTTTGAGCAAAAAAATACGCAAAAAATCACGTTTATTATATGGAACTCCCCCTTAATATTTACATTTTTATTATTTTTAGTATTTGTTGTTATAGCGGCAACCGAAATACATAATTTGTGAAAATTTCAGCTTTCTAGCTATGACGGTTTATGAGATACAGCCTGGTGACAGACAAAATAACAGACAGACAGCGGAGGCTTAGTAATAGGGTCCCGTTTTTTACCTTTTAGGTACGGAACCCTAAAAATCTGAGAACTATTTATGGAATAAGTACTAGACGTCGCCAGCGGCTTAGCCCGCGACAGTTATAAATATAAACCTTCCTCTTGAATCATTCTATCTATTAAAAAACTGCATTAAAATCCTTTGCATAGTTTTTAAGATTTAAGCATACATAGGGACAGACAGACAGAAGACAGACTTTGTATATATATATATATTTTTATACTATGTTGTGATGATGCGAGCTTGAGTCTTACATCTGAGAACCAATGTATTTTAGGTAAACACAGTAAGTAATTTAAAACCTTTTCAAAAGATTCGTAACACCGCTTGACGATTGCAAGATGCTGATCTTCAGTTAAAATCTAAATCGAGAATTATACAGAAGAGGTGTGGCACAGACGCGAAGTTGTTTGCACGCCACTTGCAAACGTTTTCATACAAAATGTAGCTAGCCAGCGAAACTGAAACGAAGCGCAAGAGGCACGCTACTTACAGTATTTTCAGTATTTATACCAACACACAAAATTCATGTTTTCATCAAATCAGCAGTTTTTTTCAGGACACACAGGTTTTCTCCAATTTGTATGCTGTATTTAATCATATATTTGTAGAGAAATAGTCGATCATGCATCAGAAAACAATTTATTTGAAATATGAACTTTCTTAAAATTCTATAAGTCTTCTTCTTCGTATCAATCAATGGTTCAAATTAAATTTTCTGGTCCGAAAACTTGGCTACGGTGACGGCGTTGTCTGAAGCCACTTTAAGGTCTTGTTTGCTGCAGGTAGATGGGCAAAGAGGGCAAGAAAGAAAATGCGTCATAGACTGGGATGGAGCTCCACAGTCGCAGTGGATTAGTGAGTGGTCTATAAATCTCTATACCTAGCCATATTTCCCCTACAGCGCCCGACCTAAGTTCTCAAGCGGTTAAGCGATTTCCAGGTGGACCACTGCAAGTTGTGACCAGGAGGCAGGCTTTCTTTCGCTGCAGGGAAGTTTGGTGCGGCCGGGTACTTAGAGCCCCACAGTTGCTCTCTTGCCAATCTTGGGTTGTCATATGTGGCAGCAGTTCAAGCTGTAACAGACGATCGAATTTGGTTCGGAACGGACCACGAACATGGTGCGCTCTGAACCAAATTCGGTCATGTGGCGCACGGTCCGCCGGACATTTAATATCGGTACAGCTGGTTCGGAGCGCTTGCACATCGAACGCGGTGCGTTCCGAACCGATTCGATCGTGTGGACGGCGCACCGAACCAAATGTACGCGCAACACGTCGCATCGTGTTCACAGACAGTTATATGTGGTAGTTATATGTGGTTTCACAAGATCCAACAATTCAATAAATGCTTCGGAACTCATTCGAAGCTATATACGAAAATCTTTATCATCGAGATCTTTAATGAGATTCATATGACTGTACTGTTGTCTGTTTCTGAGATAAAATTTTGCCCATTCCTTTCTTTTTTTCGTTGGTTTTGTAATGGCGATGTAGCAACGATAGTTGCCGCAACTAATGCAATTTTGGCCTGTTTTGATAGAATAGGCGGTATGTCGAGGAGACGTGTTCACGCAACGCTAGCACAATACGACTGGACGGTTCGGAGTCTGGTGCGCTTGTCTGTTGTGTAGACCGCAACGTACAGTTCGAGGTCCGTTCCGAACCAAGTTCGATCGTCTGTGAATAAAAAGCTTTTTCGGCTTTTAAGGCAGGCGCGACGCATCTTATGGTCATACAGTGAGTGTCACAGGTCTGTTTCTTGCCTATGTTTCTCCACTGCGCAGGCTATTTCCCATCGCACATTCGGTGGAGCGATGCCTGCTAGAGGGTATAGCAAATGGAGCGGGGTTGATTTCAAACAGCCCGTTATGATTCGGCATGTCTCATTTAGGGCTACATCTACTTCCTTTGCGGGGCGGATCGGTGCCACACTGGGCATGCGTGTTCGCCCGCGGAATACGAAAGTGAGAGCCCTGTGGTTCGGAGAACATGCGGGGCCGCTCCCCAGGCTGTTGAAGTTAGATGTCGCAGCAGATTATTCCTCGCACATACTTTTTGCTTGGTGTTTAAGCAGTGGGCCTTGTATGTCAGTACTCTGTCCAGGGTGATGCCCAGGTAGCGTGAACGAGGACAGTTCTCTATGTTAACGCCTCGCCATGATAATGAGAGTGCTCGCTTCGCATCCCGGTTACGTAAATGAAACGCGCAAGACTGGGTTTTTGACGGATTGGGCCGTAAGGCGTTTTTGGCGTAGTACTTGTCGAGCGCGTCCAATCTTTCCTTGAGCGATATTTCTACATCTTCAAAGCTCGATGTTTGAGCTGCTAGTGCGAGATCATCAGCGTACAGAAAAATTTTGGTACGCGGTGTAATAATAATTAATAATAAATTAATATTGCAACAATATTAGAAACGACTAGCCGATAGGCTAGTCGTTTTGTATAAATATTAAATAACGAAGGAGCTAGAACGCTGCCTTGTGGGAGCCCGTTTTTCTGCGTCTGCCATCAGCTCTTCTCTCCATTCAGGTGCAGTTGAAACCGCCGGTTATTTAAGACCACACTCAATATGTCAACGAACCCTTTGTTTTGTGTTGTATCGTAAACTTTTGACAACAGTTTTCTGATGTTTACGGTGTGGTATGCAGTTGTTAGGTCAACAAAGACAACACCAGTGATTTTGTTGGTTTCGAATCCATCTTCAATATACTGGACGAGGTTCAATGTTTGGCTAGTGCAAGATTTGCCTGGTTGGAATCCAGCCTGTTCTGGTATTAATACCTGTTCTAAAAATATTCTATGCTGAAGACCTATAAGATTCTATAAGTATTCTATGCTGAAGACCGCGTTTCACTTTAGACAAAATAATATGAAACGTTCTTGATACAGTTGTCTTCTGAAGAGGAAAAAAAGATGAAAATATGCTATCGCAATAAGAGCAGACTGTATAATGACGAATCGTCTCGCCACCTCGTCTCTTCAATATAATTTAGATCATGTCTGTCTTAAGCCCGCGCCAGGACTGTGCCACGATGTGCGACGCCACCGTATGCCATTTCTGTATAATTCACGCCTTATAGGTTTCTTGTCAATCGCCTTCCTGTTACTTTTCTCTCTTTGCCTTCTGGGAGCAGATAACAGCGGCGTAGCTATCTCCAATATTATTCGACAGTAACTCGCATAAAATCCAATGTATTGTTTTGTTTTTCGTGTGAGTGTGCGGCCAACTCTGGTGTCGGAGTTTTCAGACCGCCCGCAGGCCTCCGATATGGCTACGATCCTTATTCTTGAACAAGAAACGGGACCGACAGCTTTACGTGCCCTCCGAAGCACGGTAGCGCTCAGATGTAAATGCCACACTCGGTCACCCATCCAAATGGCGACCTGTGCAAGCGTTGCTTAACCTTGCCAATCTGTTACGGACGGCAAGCCAAGTCTCGCTATGAGCGCTACATACTATAAAATCCAATAAAATTCCTGTAATATACCAACATTCATGTAACTACTCTTGCTTCGACAGTTCGGCATGATTTAAACCAACTGTACACGGTTTCACATCGGATACAACATTTGTTATTGATAATTTTAAGGATTTATTCAAATCATTGAAGTGAAACAACGATACAGAGAAAGTTTTTGTGCTCAGCCACGCCACCGCGTCGGCGCAGGGGCATTCGGGCTCAGTCAACCGAGACCTTCCCTGTTCCGGTCAGGGACGCAACAACTGTGCAATCTCAATACATATCGACATATTGATAATAGTGGGTATATAATAGTGTACTGTGTGTTGTGTGATTGCAATGTTAGGATGCGGCTGCCTCATATAAATGATCGTTTCAATAAAAAGAAAAATGAATAGGTACATGAAAAAAAGAGTTCAAAATTCATTTTTTGGAAATGCTGTTATAACATTTGTTACGTCGTAGCGGATGCCGTCCTCCCACTACTCTTAGCTGGCCGTTTACCCCCCCCCCCCCCCGTCCCCCCGAGCAACGTATATACCGTAGCGCAGGAATGATCGGCCCTTACAAATTCGACCGCGGTTCCGTACTCGCCGACGAGGACGGAATACGCGACGCGTTAACGTTAATACCGCGGAACACCTTAATCCCGCATTGCCGACAGCGCCCCAAGCCGAGGTCCGTGGTAGTCCACCCTTGGGGAGTCAAAACGCTGTCCAGTATACTTTTACGGGTTGGGAGCCTTCTGCGCTCACCCATAGTCCGCGTAAAGTTGTCAAGGCCATCTGCGGCCAACAACTAGTCCACGCACACAAAAAAAAAATTTATCGGCCCTCTCTTCGGCTGTGCGGTGATCCAAGCTAAGTCGTCTCTGCTTCCCTGAGCGACGCCAGAAATACGTTTCTACTGGACATCACCCACGAATTCCGCGACCCCTTTCTTCTATCCTGGTTTAGAGTCAAATTGTTTTAAATCAGTTTTCTTTTCCTTTTTGCTAAATGCTGTACAGATTCTTTGTACATAAATATACATATTGTTATTGTTACCGATTTATCGATATTTTATTTACCCAAACCAACGTTACACATTATGAATATTTCTTTTGGCATACCGTTTCAGAGACGAAGATATGTCAATTCTTACCAGCAGTCAAGTGTCAGTTACCCTTGCTTCTGCAACATTCACATTTTGGTTCACATTTTGTACAAAATGTGAGCTCTCCTACATTCGAACAAACCAAGAGAAGCATAGGCGTTCGACTTAAAGAGCATACAGCTGATATCAAACATAAACGCTCAACAAAGTCTGCTGTGTGTGAACATGTAGAACAACTGAACAAGGACCAACAGATATTCGCAAAAGAATATCGTTTTCTTCCAAGGATGATAGGTGAGGCTATTAAAATTAAAAAACACCCTAATTTCAACAGGGAATACGGTTAGCATCCAGCTTGTGACCACTTTCCTGCTCCATCATCAGACTCTGGAAAAAATCCAGTACCAAAGTCCATATAAAGACGAATCAAACGACTCTAAACTTGATGAGATTGGGTTACCTTCCAGCTCTATCATCAGACCATGGCAATCATCCAGCATCAAAGTCTATGTAAAGACGACTCAAACGAGCCCAAACTCGATAGGATTGCGTAATTGTATTACAAATATCCCATGGCTACCTTCCTGCTCTATCATCAGAGTTTGGTAAGCATTCAGCACTAAAGTCCATGTAAAGATGAATCCAACGAGCCCAAACTCAATGGGATTGCGTCTTTGTATTACAAAGATCCCATGGCCACCTTCCTGCTCCATCATCAGACCCTGGAAAACATCCAGTACCAAAGGCCATGTAAAGACGAATCAAACCACCCCAAACTCGATGAGATTGGGTTATTATATCACAAAGATCTCATGGTTACCTTCCAACTCTATCATCAGACCATGGAAATCATCCAGCATCAAAGTCTATGTAAAGACAACTCAAACGAGCCCAAACTCGAAGGCATTGGGTTGTTATCGTCAAATCGCTTCAAGTGTGCTTATAAAATTTGAAGAGTTCCTTCGATTTTTTCAGGATTCCATGATCAGATCCTGACCTGGTGATCATGGGACGAACTAGAAAGTTTACTCTTTCAATCAAAACGAGAATTTTTGAAATCGGTCCAGGCGTCTTAGAGAAATCGGGGAACATACATAAAAAAAAAAAGATTCCGACGAATTGAGAACCTCCTCCTTTTTTTGAAGTCGGTTAAAAACATAAATATCACCTCAGACTGACCTATAACCGTGCCATGAATCCTGTAAAGAAATCAAAACGTCGGCTAGTAATAAATAAAAAAAATAGGTTGAAGATCATTCAGTTTAAATGTAATAACTCAGTGAAACTAATATAACGCGATAAAATCCGTAAACTGTAGTTGTATTCCAACGCCTAAGACAAGGATTTACCAGATAGCAGCAGGCATGAACTTCTTATATCTTGAAGTAGTAAAATACTTTTAGAGAATGTCATCATCAGCCCTTTATACTGTCCCACTGCTGGGCACGGGCCTCTTCCCTCTTATGAGAAGGGTAAGGCCATAGTCCACCACACTGGTTAAGTGCGGTTTGGCAGACTTCACATGTCTTAAGAGAACATCATGGAGAACTCTCAGACATGCAGGTTTCCTCACGATGTTTTCCTTCACCGTTTAGCAAGCGATAATTAACAATTTGCCATGGATTCGAACCCGAGATGCTCTGCGTAGCGACTGCTGCGAGTGGAGAGACCGACAGCCTTGTCGGTCTCTCCACTCAGCTATCGCTGCCTTTAAAAAAAGGTCCGTACACGAAAGATATTGCTGCCATTTTTTTATTGTTAGCTAAAAGGAGTCAGTGGCTAAATCAAGTTTCAATGCAAAGCTATTAAATATTATCATAAATACTACCATGATGCTATCCAAAAAATATATTGAATATGTGATATACCTACACGTTGAAATCAAATGTCGCACACGAAAAATAACAAAATTGCAACGCGCTCCGTAAATGGCGAAGTCTACTTTATTTTACGATAATTTAAATGCAAATTCTTGCAATAAATTTGTAAAATAATTACGAATAACCAGTCTGTGCAAACAATTTAATTCAAATATTTGAAAAATCGAAAGTAATAAAACCATAAAGAATTAAAGATGCCTAATTATAGTCTAGAAAATCTAGATAAACAACTACCAACTTAGCACTTTTATTGGTTACAAGTTTCTTTTCAAATATCAATCAGCTTCATTATCGGTAATTGTATACATGGCCATTTAGTAATTCAATAAAATAAATTAGATATGCTACAATTATAGTAAAATCAGGAAAGAATCTAGCTATTAGAAATCTACATGCAATTGATTGAATCATGCGTTAAGAACTTGATGGACCTCCATTGTACACTTTGTAAGAAAGAGAAACCCGCCACGCACCCTCGGTTTGACCAGCGATCGATAACATTTTATTTTATTGTGTCTGACGTTTGGCCGAAATCTCGTAAGATGCTAAATCAACTCCGGCTGACGACGGAGCCCAGGAGGCATTTCTGATTCTACTTATCAGGAAACGCAAAGAATGCCACACTTTCGCACTACGCATAATTTGGTAATCGCCATAGTAATATATTATATCCATGGTCTTCGCCGATGAATCTCCTGGATTTACTTTTTCCTCTCAATGAAGTCCAGTGCTTGGCTGAAACTTTGCTAAACAATTCCAAGACTGAGAAAAGTAGGTACTCCAGGCAGGATAACTACGACTTTTGTGCACTTGAACTGGCGTAAAGGACCTACTCTATGTTAACCTGATGCCAAGAAGTTCCAGGTGATCAGTTATCGACACGGATAAATTCCCGAGAGTTGAAACCTGGTGAATTTTGCTCCGTTTAGTGGAGAACAGACACGACGGCTTTTTTAGGTCAAACTTGACTTGGTTAGCTTCGCTTACATCGTTATACTTTGCACAAAAGCCAATTAACAATTAACCTTAAATCAATATAATATAATATCCATTATATTAACCATAGTTAATTATATTAAAGACAAGCACTTATGCAATATCAAGCAAGCTCAGAGTTTTGCTCAGATAAATAAAATTATAGCTATGGGATGGAAATTATTTGTGTAATTATTCCACATTATTGATACAACAAGGAAACTATACCGCATAATTTAATACCGATAATGTAGGTATTTAATAGGCAGCTAGGAACTACGTGCAGGCGCGGTCCGAAGGGGGGGGAGGTCACAGGGGACATGACCCCCCCCCAAATCTAAGGTCAAATTTAAAAATCTCAAAAATTTGCCAAATAAGAAAAGGACATTTTTAGCTATCCCCTAACAGCGACAAATTTATATTTTGCTGGCTGACATCTATTGGTGTTTTTATGAACTACGTACGATGGCCAAAATAACTTGGAAATGACATCTAGTTTAGAAACAAGGAACCGAACTAGGTAGTTTTCTATCCAATCTCTTTGTAGTTTTCTTAAGGCCTGTTCAGACCTAATCGGTATTCGCTACCGTCTGCGGCAGAGAAAACCTAGTGGGTATGCGGTAATATTACTTTTCAGACCTAAGCGGTATTCGCTATCCTTGTGGGTAAAATAACGCGCGGTAGTTGAGTTTCGCTCAGAGAGGTAAGAAATAGCCGCGGTACTTGATATCAAATACCTGAGCGAAACCCGCGCGGTGTGTACCTCTACCCACAGCGGCAGCGAATATCGCTCAGGTCGCTCTAGCCGCGGTACTTGATACTAAATACCTGAGCGAAAAACGCGCCGTATGTACCTCTACCCACAGCGGCAGCGAATATCGCTCAGGTTTGAATAGGCCTTTATAATTGACATCGATCTTTAGACCAGGGTATATAATTTTTGAAACGATAGAAAATTAAAGTAGGATGAAACCCATTGGAAAAGAAAGAGAATATAGCAAAAATTTAAGGAAAAATAAATTACGGGCGATCTGAGGTCGGGAAGTGGATGGGGTTGCGATTATAAGGGTAAAAAGGGGTTTATCTCGATTGCCAACAAAACTACAAGTCCTACGGGAAAACGTTAATGGCAAAGTTGTTGGTATTAAAAAGAGCTATAGCTTTTGTATTTACACTTTATTCACACAAATTTATGTGAAAAATTCAAATTACCACGTTTTTTGTTTTTTATTTTTAACTTTTACAATAGTTTTCTTTTACACGAAATTTTGTGAAAACGTGGCTTTTTATGTTCCAAACACACTGTTAATGTTTTTATTTAAAATGTTTATTTTTACGCCTTATTTTGACTAAATATCGAAATAAAACCCTAATTTTCACTTGAAAATTCTCACGTCAATATATCAGCTTTTTTTTAATTGTTCTGCGTTTTGTTCGTTGAAATCTCTTCTTTCTGAAGGCGTGAATAAAATATACATTACTAAGGTAAACGTTCTCAGAAAATGCAACGAAATGAAACAACCTCGAGACTATTTTTTTTTAAGTATAATGTTCAATCGAAAAACGTAAGATTCCATGCTACATTGATGAATAAGAACTCAAAAATCGATATACATCGAGGTTATTTGAATTTGTACATTGACGTTGTGTGAATATAATGAAATGCAAAAAAATGTAGATCTTTTTATTATCTACAACTTTGTTATTGACGTCTTTCCCGTAGGACTTGCAGCTTTGCTGGCAATCGAGATAAACCCTTTTTTACCCTTATAATCGCAACCCCATCCACTTCCCGACCTCAGATCGCCCGTAATTTATTTTTCCTTTAATGATCGCTATATTCTCTTCCTTCTCCAATGGGTTTCATCCTACTGTAATTTAATTTTACTTTTTACCGTTTTCTTACGTATCTGCACTGGTCTACTTCTTATTGCCAAGAAAGTATATGAATACTATTCCCATTTTTTAAATGTTCCTGCTGCCACTGTCGTTACAGAGTTTCAGCTATGGATTACAAAATCGAAACGGGAGGTCACAGAAAATGCTGATACGAAACTTCCTAAGTGTGAAGTTTCTACCATCGAAGTTTGTGATAATGATTTATACCCAAATATAAAGACACTAGCTGACCCGGCAAAAGTTGTTTTGCAAAATTTTTTTTTTTTTGGAAAATAGATGTTGGCCGATTCTCATAGATACCGGATAACCACAAAAAATTTCATCAAAATCGGTCAAGCCGTTTCGGAGGAGTATGGGAACGAAAACTGTGACACGACAATTTTATATATTAGATTTCTCAAAATTCTGGCAATACTTCCCATAAGTGGTGCGACACCAGCAGAGCGATCCTTTTCTTCGCTTAGGCCGAGGCGTGTAAAACCGTGGTTGAGAGCTAACATGTTAGAAGAGCGATTAACAGGTTTAGCTCTTCTAAACATTCACGCGGAAATAGTACCTATCAGATGTCACAAATAAAAAATATTTTCACCCGATTCGCAAATACAGAAAGACGACTTCCATTTGTTTTATAGGTAATTTATAAAATAAAATTGTGTCTTATGCAATAATGTTTATTTTATTTCAGATAGGTACCAATTTTTTATTAGTGTTGTGAGTGACCCCCTCCAAAATTTCAGGCTGCGACCGCGCCTGACTACGTGAGGCTAGTTTTTTTATAGTACAGACTACAGGATGAGCTTTCAAGATGAATGTACCTATATTGTATCAATCTGTTTCTTTATCCTACTAAAACTTTATCATTGATATAAATATATGGATTAGTCAACTGCTGGAAGAAGGCCTCCTCTACATGTACACATATTGTATTATATTGATCTGCGACACTTAGTATCAATTTTACTTCAATACTTTATTGCTTATCCATAATGTGTTTACACGTGGTGGGTACATAAATTCTTAAGCTAGATACAATTATGGACCCTGTTGGGCACAGCATAGTTTATAATAAAATCATTTGTACCTACATAAATAACATTCGATATATTGTATTCCAATATCAATAAATAGGTCTTAAAACAGGAGAGAGGAATATGTTGTATGTATTTCAATGTACTTATAATTAAGTCAAAGTACACTCATTAGTTCAATAAATATTATAATTGGTAGGGTAGGTAACTACTTATGTTTATATATTTAATTGTTTATTTTTAATATAATTAAATTATTTTGTTTATGCTTTTTAATATTATACTGAATCAGTATGTCAAATATGTAAGTGTAAGCGATAATTTATTATTTAAAATATTAAGCAATGGATTAGATTATTAAATTTCGATTGTGGTGTCATTCATAAAATCTTTGACATTATAATAGTTTTTACTATGCAGAAATAGTTTTAATTTATTTATAAATGAATTGTAATTAGTTTCCTTTTTTATATTTTCTGGCAGCTTATTGCAAATTTTATGGACATTACATACGGGCTTGTGGAATGCATAATTTACTAAAGATTTTAAAAGTTTATAGTCTCCTGGGCCATATATTATACTTATAAGCATTACTCGGTGAGACTAGGTATATCTAAACCAAAACTGTGAAACCTAGACCTGCTGAAACAATGCCGTGAAGGAAAAGATGAGGTCCATATCTGAGTGTTCCCTCTGTGCGTTGTTTGAATAAAAGTCACTTACCAAATGAAAGTCACCTAGTTTAATTATCACGTAAACCAAAATGTAGTCTTGAGTTGTCTTTTCCGATTGCTATTTGGAAGCAGCACAGTAATTATCTATTTATCTAAGCATATCGTCTAAAACTTGCTGTGAATTACATGCAAATAATATCAATCTATGTACATATTATATAACCATAGTGTAGATTTCCTAATATAAAATGTATATGCACGTATTTTTTTCAAACCAGTCCACCTGCGCACATTTATTTACTGGTATTATTCTAAGTAGCAACATTTAAATAAAAACAAGTCTAGATAACATATAATCTGGAGCTATAAAACACACGCCATTATAGAAGGAGCATAATCATATTTTAGAAGCTCGCTATATTAAAGCTCCATATACAGATAATATATTGGATGGTTCGTAATTACAATAAAACGGGATATTATAATCTGTATTGCTGTGCATGTAATAATAATTTGAGATGGTAAGAAATGTTTTGTTTTGTAGCTTGATAGGTTTGAATATACAGCAACGATAGTCTTGTAGAAAGAGCACCAGACGGCTGTGCAAAGGGTTTCCAGTTCAAATCTACGGTGCACAACAGTGACATTCCCAAGTTATATGCGTCTTATAATAGTAATCGCTTGTTAACGATACAGGAAATCATCGTGAGGAAACCTACGTGCCTGAGAGTCGACTTATGGAGTCATGTGATTTTTTTCTAGGCCGCACTTGGCCAGTGTGGTATACTATCTCCTTTTTTTTTTGGTCTCTGGTTGGAAAATCCTCATGGAGTCCCTCCGCCCTGGGGGATGGGCGAAGGGGACTGTCAGACTCTTACTGACTAAAAACCAACCCGTGTGCCTCATGGTCGGCATGGTCCCATGTGTCGGAGGGTCGGGTTTCGCACAAGCATACGTCGCAACCCCCCGAAGGGTATTGGCCCGCCAGATGGTCAGGCGGGCCCCGAACAAAACCCCCTTGGCGGCGGATGAAGGTGTTGGGCTCCGCCGCCAAAACACTTAGCGGCCGCAGAGGATAGAGAGGACGGCAACGCAACACCGCATCTCCTCTTCCTCTGCGGCCCCACCGCGACGCATCAAATGGTGCGTCCCCATTTGGTCGCGGGAGATAGGGCGCGCGGCAACGCAACACCGACACGCCTCTCCTCCCGCGACCGCACCCGACTGCGAAGGATAGACAGAACTGTCCCCCGCACCCGCACTGTTGGACGCATCCTGCGCAGGCCCACTGCCAAGCCCACGCGGAGCGTCCACTCCAGGAATCCCTCTAAGTCCCTCTTAGCTTCACCGCGGGGTTCCAAGCCACGGTTATTGAGCCCCCTTACCACGACAAGGTGGAGATCCCTCGGGGGGTATACTATCTCCTAAGCTAACCCTTGTCAAAGTGAGAGCAGGCAAAGAACCCACCATTGAGACAGTTCATATGCAGGGCTGACATTTTTATTTTTTATTTATGCCTGAAATTCAGCAGCGTGCGTCACGCATAATGCTTCATTTGTATGAGTAGGTACCTATGTACTAGAAGGACAATAAAGCTGTCTAGAACAGTGATTCTTTAACTGGGTGGTATAGATAAATTCAGTGCTCCCGGCATGGTATTGATCACAATCACATTTATGATTGTACGTACTTCGCTAGTTTATTGAATGCTCTGATTGGTATAACGGACCCTTAAAGAAAGAAGATGAGGAAACCCCTTGTCTTGAACACTTGTCACCGCACTTAGGTAAGATTGAGGGGCGTTGGTTGTCAACCAGCACCACCGGCCCACCCGGCCACTACTTATTCGGCTGCTACTTATTCGCTGTCGACCACCGTTTCCTCTATTAGCCTCTGATGTCGATAAAAGCGGAAAAAAGAGCGGCGGCGGTAGCCGAAAGAGGGGCATGATTACCCAAAACGCTTTAGGACCATCCTCGATAGCAGCGCAGCGAGCATACGGAGCGCTGTGGTGCCGAACGGAATGGCTAAATGCCTTTCAACCCGCTATCGCTACCGCTTCGGTCGTCGCTTGAGTCGAGACCACGGCCTATCATACATGTTGATCTCTCCGTTAGTCAAAAATATGCCATCTATTTATAGCATGACATTTTAATCTAGACATTTTAATTCTTTAGCCGATGTTTTTTCGTCGTAAATATTGTCGTCGATGTGGCTTATAACAGAATATTAATATTAACATTAGCACCTAATAATAGAACAAATTAGTAGGTTGGACAAGCTTTGCGTTTTTGCAGATTTCATAAACAACTAATGATAATAATACATAAGTAGGTATACCTACTTTAGTTCAAATTTAAGTGTCTACCTGTGATTTCAAGATCTTAAAGTTTTTATGTAGGTAGGTATGTATAGTTATGTACGCGATTCCAAAAATATTGGAAAATAATTGATTTTCATGGGGTTGAGACTGGAAGAGAGAAGAGTTTGTAAGGTAACATATTGAAGACTGAACTGGATTTAAGCCTCTCCTTATGAGCCTCACACTATGAGTCAATAGGGAGGAATTGGACTACGCTACGCTGTCCAGGCAAGTTGGTACAAGGATTTTTGTAGAGCTTCCCGTCTCTTCGCGAATCTATAGTATATTTCTCTAGTTTTCCTTTTACCACCACCTATGTTACAGGATAAATGTATAAGATGAATGTACATACATATATTGTATAAATCTGTTCCTTAATCCAACTAAAATATTATCATTGATATGAATATTTACATTGCATGAACTGATATTTAAAAACATTGATAACCGATTTAAACTATTTACAAACATTATTTCAATATACTTATACAGGAGCCTTAGAGAAAATGACATATATCCAAATCAGTTTATAGTAACGAAAACTGACTATTATTTTTTATTTGTTGTATACATTAAAAGAAACATAATTTAAACCAATAGTAACGAATCGTTCATACAACATTATTTTCTTGACCTGCAAAACGTAAAAGGAAAAGTATAGTATAGTATAGTATAGTATAGCATAGCATATCATAGCATGGCATGGCATGGCATGGCATGGCATGGCATAGCATGGCATAGCATGGCATAGCATGGCATAGCATGGCATAGCATGGCATAGCATGGCATAGCATGGCATAGCATGGCATAGCATGGCATAGCATGGCATAGCATGTCATAACATGGCGTACCATGGCGTAGCATGGCGTAGCATAGCGTAGCATAGCGTAGCATAGCATAGCATAGCCTAGCATAGCATAGAATAGCATAGCATAGCATAGCATAGCATAGTATAGTATAATATAGTCATATGAATTGTATATGCTGTGGCTAACGGTGTGGGTTTCACATTTATAATAATAATCTTTGTTTACATTATGTGCGCAGATATAATGTGTTACTGTTTGTTTGTCCCAAATAAATAAAACAAACTAAATTTTTGTATTCATCATCATAAGCCTTTAACAGTCCACTAGTGGACTAGGCCTCTCCTTTGGAAGGAGGAATTGGCCTGCTATACCACTCTGGCCAAACGTGTTGGTATAGGGTTTGTATCAAGTTTTCCTTCTCTTACAGTGTGGTTCTCTGCATAATATGGTCCCTTTGGCTCTCACACCCATGGGATGATATGGGGTGGTGACATTCCGTATTCTTAATCCGTCACCACACGGATATCTATCTATCATTTTTGTATTAACATTATACGTAGAGACGGAAAACTCGACATCAAACCCTATACGACTGCCTCGTTGGTCTCGCGGCATAAATGTGCGCGTGGAATCGGGAGGTCCCAGGTTCGATTCCTGGGTCGGGCAGTGTTATTGGGTTTTTCTGTCACGAAATTCTCAGTAGCAGCACGGAGTCTGGAAATGTGCCCGGTACGGCAATAGGCCTTATTACGTGGGACTAAAGTATATCTGGCGAAAAGTGGGTGTAGAAATACACCTCTGCCTACCCCTTCGGGGATAAAAGGCGTGACGATACTATGTATGTATGTATACATATCTTTAAAGTTCAGGTACTTTATGGCCCGAAGAGACTATATTATTACAAGAAGACCTGCTGAAACCATGCCGTGAAATTAAAAGATTTGGTCCATGCCTGGTTGCTCTGTCTGTTCGTTGTTTGAATGTTTGCGTCGTAAACCCGCTAAACCAGACAAATACAGACAATGCCTGCGTGAGGTTTAACTCTACCAACTATCACATTGGCCAAAACTACGCATCTTATAATCTTAACACCGTGATTAACTCAGGAGTTGTATTTTCTGATAGCTATTTTGGCCGTGTGGTGACGGATTAAGAATACGGAATGTCACCACCCCATATCATTCCATGGGTGCCGTAAGAGCCGACAGAGGGAGCAGATTGAGCAGAGAATAGCAGCAGAGAAGGAAAACTTGATACAAACCCTACACCAACCCGTTTGGCCAGCGTGGTATAGTAGGCCAATTCCTCCTTTCAAAGGAGAGGCCTAGTCCAGCAGTGGACGGTTAAAGGCTGATGCTGATGATTTTTTCAGATAGGAGCACATTGGTTTTGCACACGGTGGTATTTTTAATTAAATATACCACGTCAATATTTACTTTTTCGGCGTATTTCTTTACTCAGTGAAACCAATATGTCGCGATAAAATCCGTAAACTGTAGTTTAATTTCAACAAAAACGATTAAACTAAAATAAAATTTGCGGTCGCAGCTGCGGGCATCCGCTATGAATTAAATGCAAATAATATCCATCCATGTATATATAACCATAATGTAGATGTACTAACATAAAATGTATATATACGTATTTTTTTCAAACCAGTCCACCTGCGCACATTTATTTACTGGTATTATTCTAAGTAGCAACATTTAAATAAAAACAAGTCTAGATAACATATAATCTGGAGCTATAAAACACACGCCATTATAGAAGGAGCATAATCATATTTTAGAAGCTCGCTATATTAAAGCTCGATATACAGATAATATATTGGATGGTTCGTAATTACAATAAAACGGGATATTATAATCTGTATTGCTGTGAATGTAATAATAATTTGGTCGTGATTTGAGATGGTAAGAAATGTTTTGTTTTGTAGCTTGATAGGTCTGAATATACAGCAACGAAAGTCAAGTAGAAAGAGCACCAGACGGCTGCGCAGAGGGTTTCCAGTTCAAATCTACGGTGCGCAACAGTGACCTTTCGAAGTTATATGCTTCTTATATTAGTAATCGCTTATTAACGATACAGGAAATCATCGTGAGGAAACCTACGTGCCTGAGAGTCGACTTATGGAGTCATGTGATTTTTTTCTAGGCCGCACTTGGCCAGTGTGGTATACTATCTCCTTTTTTTTTTTTGGTCTCGGGTTGGAAAATCCTCATGGAGTCCCTCCGCCCTGGGGGATGGGCGAAGGGGATTGTCAGACTCTTACTGACTAAAAACCAGTGCCTCATGGTCCCATGTGTCGGAGGGTCGGGTTTCGCACAAGCATACGTCGCAACCCCCCGACGGGTATTGGCCCGCCAGACGGTCTGGCGGGCCCCGAACAAAACCCCCTTGGCGGCGGATGAAGGTGTTGGGCTCCGCCGCCAAAACACTAAGCGGCCGCAGAGGATAGGGAGGATGGCAACGCAACACCGCATCTCCTCTTCCTCTGCGGCCCCACCGCGACGCATCAAATGGTGCGCCCCCATTTGGTCGCGGGAGATAGGGCGCGCGGCAACGCAACACCACAGACATACTACAACGACACGCCTCTCCTCCCGCAACCACGCCCGACTGCGAGGGACAGACAGAACTGTCCACCGCACCCGCACTGTTGGACGCATCCTG
The DNA here is from genome assembly GCA_944739405.2 of Euclidia mi. Classification (NCBI taxonomy): domain Eukaryota; kingdom Metazoa; phylum Arthropoda; class Insecta; order Lepidoptera; family Erebidae; genus Euclidia; species Euclidia mi. Next base: position 933,957 of record OX123197.2, on the reverse strand, counting down.
CACAGGCCCACTGCCAAGCCCACGCGGAGCGTCCACTCCAGGGATCCCTCTTAGCTTCACCGCGGGGTTCCATGCCACGGTTATTGAGCCCCCCCACCACGACAAGGTGGAGATCCCACGGGGGGGGGGGGGGTATACTATCTCCTAAGCTAACCCTTGTCATCATTGAGACAGTTCATATGCAGGGACATTTATTGTTATTTTATTTATGCCTGAAATTCAGCAGCGTGCGTCACGCATAATGCTTCGTTTGTATGAGTAGGTACCTATGTAATAGAAGGACAATAGAGCTGTCTAAAACAGTGATTCTTTAACTGGGTGGTATAGATAAATTCAGTGCTCCCGGCATGGTAATGATCACAATCACATTTATGATTGTACGTACTTCGTTAGTTTATTGAATGCTCTGATTGGTATAACGGACCCTTAAATAAAGAAGATGAGGAAACCCCTTGTCTTGAACACTTGTCACGGCACTTAGGTAAGATTCAGGGGCGTTGGTTGTCAACCAGCACCACCGGCCCACCCGGCCACTACTTATTCGGCTGCTACTTATTCGCTGTCGACCACCGTTTCCTCTATTAGCCTCTGATGTCGATAAAAGTGGAAAAAAGAGCGGCGGCGGTAGCCGGAAGAGAGGCATGATTACCCAAAACGCTTTAGGACCATCCTCGATAGCAGCGCAGCGAGCATACGGAGCGCTGTGGTGCCGAACGGAATGGCTATACGAGGGTCAAACTGAAAGTTCTTAGAAAATCAAAAACTGATTACATTAGCCAGTTATTAGTTTTATTATATCTTTTCAAAATATTGTCCATTGACGTCAATACACCGCTGCATGCGATGGAACCACTGGGAAAAGCACTTTGCCCACTCGTCCTTAGGGGTCTCTTCAATGGCATCGCGATACGCAGCCACCGCTTCTTCAGCATTCATAAACCACTTTCCTTTAAGTTTTTCTTTAATTTTTGGAAATAAATAAAAATCACAAGGCGCGAGGTCGGGGCTATACGGCGGGTGACCCAGTAATTCAACGTTTGATGTCGCCAAATAGTCGATCGTTCGCTTGGCGGTGTGCGACGAGGCGTTGTCGTGGTGAAGGAGGATCCTACTGCGAGGTCGTTTCTCTCGAACTTTTTCCAAGACAAGTGGCAAACAATTGGTAGTATACCATTCTGCAGAAACTGTTTTTGATCCTCTAACACAATTGTTGCGAAATGACCTATCCTTCCAAAGAACGAGGCCACCATTTTTTTCCCGCACTTCGATCTCTCTTCACTTTAGTTGGCAACTCCTCGAAAGGAAACACCCACTGAGCAGATTGTCTTTTGGTTTCAGGATCATAACAGTAAATCCAGCTTTCGTCACCTGTTAGTATGTCGAACACAGCATTTGAGTCACCTCCGTTAAATCTTTCAATCATTTTACGGCACCAATCCACACGATGGAGTTTTTGAGCCTTAGTCAAATTATGAGGTATCCACCGGGCGCAAAGCTTCCTGACCGCTAAATGTTCGTGGAGGATTTTGTGCACTTAACTCATACCGATGCCTAAGCTTGTCCGAATCTGCTGATAGGTCACTCTTTTGTCAGTCTCTATCATACGCCGCACAACACAGATGTTATTTTCAGTCGTCGCCGTAGAAGGCCGTCCCTCACGTACATCATCAGTGAGATTAGTGCGACCACGTTTAAACTCATTAAACCAGTTGTAAACAGTCGCACGAGATGGGGCTTCATCGTGAAAGGCCAATCGTAGTCTATCATAACTTTCTTGTTGACTTAAATGACATCGAAAGTCATAAAAAATCATTGCACGAAAATTTTTTCGTGCAATGATTTTTTATGACTTTCGACTTTTTATTTTTTCTCGTGTTAAATTCATGTTGACGTGACACAGACAATTTTCAATTTGCCGCCAAATCGTAAAACAAATGACAAATGAATGAAATATATACTCAGTAATATTGGCAAAGAGTTCTATTTTCAAATTTTAGAATATTTTTTTTATTATATTGTTTATAAGTGGCCAGTTCTAAGAACTTTCAGTTTGACCCTCGTATGCCTTTCAACCCGCTATCGCTACCGCTTCGGTCGTCGCTTGAGTCGAGACCACGGCCTATCATACATGTTGATCTCTCCGTTAGTCAAAAATATGCCATCTATTTATAGCATGACATTTTAATCTAGACATTTTAATTCTTTAGCCGATGTTTTTTCGTCGTAAATATTGTCGTCGATGTGGCTTATAACAGAATATTAATATTAACATTAGCACCTAATAATAGAACAAATTAGTAGGTTGGACAAGCTTTGCGTTTTTGCAGATTTCATAAACAACTAATGATAATAATATATAAGTAGGTATACCTACTTTAGTTCAAATTTAAGTGTCTACCTGTGATTTCAAGATCTTAAAGTTTTTATGTAGGTAGGTATGTGTAGTTATGTACGCGATTCCAAAAATATTGGAAAATAATTGATTTTCATGGGGTTGAGACTGGAAGAGAGAAGAGTTTGTAAGGTAACATATTTCAAACTCAAACTCAAACTCAAATATGTTTATTTCCATAAAAATGTTTAAATTTTTTGGACACGTCAGAAAGTCAAACAAATAAAAAATAATAAAAAAGTAACTTAAAATGCATATTAACATAGTTGAGCATTGAAAAAAAATGCCTGTTCAGAAAGTAGAGCCTCGTGAGAAGAATCAGGCAAGAAACTCCGGGCCACTCTTTTCTACGTCTTGATTCTATACAATTTAAAAGCTTAGTAACTAAATTGAATTTTTCATAGGTATATGAGCTGGTGTGTCTATAATGTTGTTGTCAATTAATAAGGCTTTTTTAATAATAATATAAAAGTACTAACTAGCATAATATAGACACAATAACTCACACTCACATGAAACTTAACACTAATCAAACATAAGTAGCCTGTGGGACCGAGCAAATTAATCCCAAGCATTTTTATCTTCAATATAATCTAGCACTGAATAGTACCCTTTTTGGCAAAGTTTACGTTTTATAATCTTTTTGAATTTATTATAACTTAAATTTTGAATATTGCTTGGCACTTTATTGTAAAAGCGCACACATTGGCCTTGAAAAGATTTTTTTATTTTCTCTAGCCGGGTAGCCGGCACTACTAGCTTACTCTTATTTCTAGTATTCAAATTGTGGATATCACTTTTCTTTGAGTATGAGGCCTTGTTTTGGAATAAATATATTAGGTTGGAATAAATGTACTGGCTTGCAACTGTTAAAATGTTTATTTCCTTGAATTTATTCCTTAACGAAGCCCCATAATCCAAATTATAAATTGCCCGAATAGCTCTTTTCTGCAGAACAAAGATGGTCTGAATGTCGGCAGCATTTCCCCACAGGAGAATACCGTATGACATTATACTATGAAAATAGCTATGATATACAAGCCTGGCAGTGTCAATGTCAGTTAACTGGCGAATTTTCCTGACTGCGTATGCTGCAGAGCTGAGTCTATTCGACAATTTACTAATATGTGGTCCCCATTGCAGCTTAGAATCTAGTGTAATGCCTAAAAATTTGGTGTTATCCACAAGATCCAACACATCATCCTTAACCTTTACTGAAAAACATTGAAGACTGAACTGGATTTAAGCCTCTCCTTATGAGACTCACACTATGAGTCAATAGGGAGGAATTGGCCTACGCTACGCTGTCCAGGCAAGTTGGTACAAGGATTTTTGTAGAGCTTCCCGTCTCTTCGCGAATCTATAGTATATTTCTCTAGTTTTCCTTTTACCACCACCTATGTTACAGGATAAATGTATAAGATGAATGTACATACATATATTGTATAAATCTGTTCCTTTATCCAACTAAAATATTATCATTGATATGAATATTTACATTGCATGAACTGATATTTAAAAACATTCATTATTTCAATATACTTATACAGGAGCCTTAGAGAAAATGACATATATCCAAATCAGTTTATAGTAACGAAAACTGACTATTTGTTTTTTATTTGTTGTATACATTAAAAGAAACATAATTTTAACCAATAGTAACGAATCATTCATACAACATTATTTTCTTGACCTGCAAAACGTAAAAGGAAAAGTATAGTATAGTATAGTATAGTATAGTATAGCATAGCATATCATAGCATGGCATGGCATGGCATGGCATGGCATGGCATGGCATAGCATGGCATAGCATGGCATAGCATGGCATAGCATGGCATAGCATGGCGTAGCATGGCGTAGCATGGCGTAGCATAGCGTAGCATAGCGTAGCATAGCGTAGCATAGCGTAGCATAGCATAGCATAGCATAGCATAGCATAGCATAGCATAGCATAGCATAGCATAGCATAGCATAGCATAGCATAGTATAGTATAGTATAATATAGTCATATGAATTGTATATGCTGTGGCTAACGGTGTGGGTATCACATTTATAATAATAATCTTTGTTTACATTATGTGCGCAGATATAATGTGTTACTGTTTGTTTGTCCCAAATAAATAAAACAAAATAAATTTTTGTATTCATCATCATAAGCCTTTAACAGTCCACTAGTGGACTAGGCCTCTCCTTTGGAAGGAGGAATTGGCCTGCTATACCACTCTGGCCAAACGTGTTGGTATAGGGTTTGTATCAAGTTTTCCTTCTCTTACAGTGTGGTTCTCTGCATAATATGGTCCCTTTGGCTCTCACACCCATGGGATGATATGGGGTGGTGACATTTCATATTCTTAATCCGTCACCACACGGATATCTTTCTATAATTTTTATATTAACATTATACATATCTTTAAAGTTCAGGTACTTTTTGGCCGGAGATACTATAGTAGTACAAGAAGACCTGCTGAAACCATGCCGTGAAATTAAAAGATTTGGTCCATGCCTGGTTGCTCTGTCTGTTCGTTGTTTGAATGTTTGCGTCGTAAACCCGCTAAACCAGACAAATACAGACAATGCCTGCGTGGGGTTTAACTCTACCAACTATCACATTGGCCAAAACTACGCATCTTATAATCTTAACACCGTGATTAACTCAGGAGTTGTATTTTCTGATAGCTATTTTGGCCGTGTGGTGACGGATTAAGAATACGGAATGTCACCACCCCATATCATCCCATGGGTGCTGTAAGAGCCGACAGAGGGAGCAGATTGAGCAGAGAACAGCAGCAGAGAAGGAAAACTTGATACAAACCCTATACCAACCCGTTTGGCCAGCGTGGTATAGTAGGCCAATTCCTCCTTTCAAAGGAGAGGCCTAGTCCAGCAGTGGACGGTTAAAGGCTGATGATAATGATTTTTTCAGATAGGAGAACATTGGTTTTGCACACGGTGGTATTTTTAATTAAATATACCACGTCAAGATTTACTTTTTCGGCGTATTTCTTTACTCAGTGAAACCAATATGTCGCGATAAAATCGGTAAACTGTAGTTTAATTTCAACAAAAACGATTAAACTAAACTAAAATTTGCGGTCGCAGCTGCGGGCATCCGCTATGAATTAAATACAAATAATATCCATCCATGTATATATAACCATAATGTAAATGTACTAACATAAAATGTATATGTACGTATTTTTTTCAAACCAGTCCACCTGCGCACATTTATTTACTGGTATTATTCTAAGTAGCAACATTTAAATAAAAACAAGTCTAGATAACATATAATCTGGAGCTATAAAACACATGCCATTATAGACGGATAATCATCTTATATTTTAGAAGCTCGCTATACTTAACTTATATTCAGATATATTGGATGGTTCGTAATCATTAAAAAAGTTCATTAAAACGGGAATATTATTATTATCTGTGTTGCTGTGTATGTAATAAAATTAGGACGTGATTTGAGGTGTTAAGAAATGTTTTGTTTTGTAGCTTGATAGGTCTGAATCTGTATATACAGCAATGATAGCCTAGTGGACAGAGCAACAGATGGCAGAGGCCTTCCAGTTCAATTCCATGGCGCGCAACAGTGACCTTTCGAAGTTATATGCGTCTTATATTAGTAATCGCTTATTAACGATACAGGAAATCATCGTGAGGAAACCGACGTGCCTGAGAGTCAAAGGTATTAATACCTCTGTTATTCTCCTACGTTTCAACCGGCTTGCAACGGTCGTGTTCGCGGACGGACAGCCATTCGGTACTTCGACAAACTACATTTATGAGTTACTACACTGATGAGTTGTGTTACTGCGGCATTGATTCCATTTGTTGATGACTGGGTTCCATATGGTCGTTAGCCTGTGTCTAGCAATTTAGTCACCGAACCTAGGTAAGCTTGAGGGGCATTGGTTGTCAACCGTTGCAGCTTTGTTCGTAGAAAACCGTCCTAAAAGGTTAGTACCTACGGCAATTTTTACTGTTGGGTGCCATCAAAGTATCATAATTATAGTCGCTGTTTTAACCATCTTCGTATCAAGGTTATTTTTCAGGATGGGCCTGGGTCTTCATATAACAATAGTGGGCAGTTTCTTATGTGTCCAATGTAGAATTTTGAATCGATACCAAGATTGTGGGGTGGGTATGAGAGTATACTGGGGTGGACACGAACCACCCGGCCTCCCTGCTACATACGCGGTCTCAACCACCGTTTCCTCTATTAGCCTCTGATGTCGACAAAAGTGTTCAAAAGAGTGGCAGCGGTAGCCGGAGGAGGGGCATGATTACCCAAAACGCTTTGGGACCATCCTCGATAGCAGCGCAGCGAGCATACGGAGCGCTGTGCGGGTGCCGAACGAAATGGCTATCTGCCTTTCAATCCGCTATCGCTACCGCTTCGCTCGTCGCTTGAGTCGAGACCACGGCCTATCATACATCTTGATCTCTCCGTTAGTCAAAAATATGGCACCTATTTATAGCATGACATTTTAATCTAGACATTTTAATTTTTTAGCCGATGTTTTTTCGTCGTAAATATCGTCGTCGATGTGTTCTATAATAGAATATTAATATTAACATATTGGGCACCTAATAATAGAACAATTAAGTAGGTTGGACAAGCTTGGCGTTTTTGCAGATTTCATAAACAACTAATGATAATAATATATAAGTAGGTTTTTGAAATAGATATATTGTCTATGATAAACGAGAATATCACTTCGTAATCTTTGTTTTCTTTGGTAATTATTTTTTGACTATGGTCACATTATGAACTGTCTGACCGACACCAGTGAAATCCAGGTATCTGCATTATTGTATTTGATTCTTAGCGCTGAGAAACTCAGCCTCATGTATGTTCAGACTACTACTAGTGTTGCCCTGGTCAATTGGGGTATGTAAACTAGTTTCCACTGCACTCTGCAACAATTCCCTCTTGCCTAGGGCAATTTCTGAACATATTTTTTGGTAGCAGAGCGTGGTTTTTCACGGCGAGATCTAACTCCGCAAACGTGGGAATTTTTCAAGGCCATTTGTCAATTCTTACATAAATATACCTACTTTAGTTAAAATTTAAGTGTCTAGCTATGAAATTAAACTACAGTTTACGGATTTTATCGCGTTATATTGGTTTCACTTGTTTTTACATTTAAACCGAATGATCTAGAAACTAAATTTTTATTACTAGCCAACGTTTCGAATTCTTTACAGGATTCATGTTCACGGCAGACTGAGGTGGTATTTGTCTTTGTCTTGAATTTAAAAGTTATCTCAAAGTACCCGAACATTTTTCAACTATTGGTGTTACTATCTACGCAGAATGTGCTCACTGTGTCTTGATGTCTACTGGTGACTTTGTCCTTCTTGGGTTTCATTAGCCTGATAACAGGGTCCCAAGCTGGAGGAACATTCCAACCATCTTCCCTATTGAAATTAGGATGTTTTTTAATTTCAATAGCTTCTCGTATCATTCTTGGAATAAAGCGGTGTTCTTTTGCGAGTATCTGTGGTTTATCAAATCGCAGGTAATGGTTGGTTCCTTGTTCTACATGTTCACACACAGCAGACTTCGTCGAGCGTTTGTGTTTAATGTCAGCTATATGTTCCTTTAGTCGAATGCCTATGCTTCTCTTGGTTTGTCCAATGTATGAGAGCCCACACTCACAGTCTATCTTGTAAACCCCGGCCTCTTGTAAGGGTAACTGACTCTTGACAGATGGTAATAATTGGCTTATCTTCGTTGGCGGCTTGTAGAAAGTTTTGATTGAAGCTCGCTTCAAGATGTAGCCAATCTTGTCGGTCACGCCCTTGATGTATGGGAGGACAGCAGGTTGTCTCTCTACTGTGGCTGGCTTGTTCTTCGGGGATCTGTGACGTTGGCGCGGCGGTCGGAGCTTGTTGTCTTGCAGAACTTGCTTGACATGTTGAAGCTCGGCGTCCAGGTGTTTCTTGTCACAGATCCCCCGGGCTCTCTGAAACAAAGACATTGCTACGGTAGCTAACTGTTTAGGATGGTGGTGAGATTCACCGTTTAAGTACCTATTTGTATGTGTCTTTTTCCTATACACAGTGTGGCTCAAAGAGTTGTTTTTGTTCCTGATAACAAGTACATCTAAGAAAGCTAAAGAATTGTTTGCCTCTAATTCCATTGTAAATTTTATCTGGTTGTGAATAGAATTAAGATGGTCTAGGAATACATTAACACTATCTGTTGGTAAAATTGTAAAAGTGTCATCTACATACCGCTTGTAGAACCTCGGTGTGATGGTGGCAGTCTGCAGGGCTCGCGCCTCGAAGTCCTCCATGAAGATGTCAGCAACAACAGGCGATACTGGAGAGCCCATTGCCACACCGTCTACTTGTATGTAGTATTTCTCATCCCATAACAGATAGCCAGTTGTTAAACAGTGTTTCAATATTTCTGCATATTCCTCAGGCATGTTGTTCTCTATTAGCTTCCTTCTAGTTATCTCAATACAGTCATGTGCTGGTAAGCATGTGAATAATGACTGTACATCAAAACTAACCATAGTTTCCTTGTCAGAGAGATGTAGGTGTTTTATTTCACTGACAAAATGGTAGGAATCCTTTACATGCGCTCTCGTCTTGCCTCTGAGTGGCGAGAGAATCTTTGCAAGGTGTTGAGCCAATCTGTAGGTTGGTGCCCCTATTTGACTGACTATAGGGCGCAGTGGAGCATTTTCCTTGTGTATTTTCGGTAGACCATACAATTGGGGAGGTTTTGCACACGATGGTATTAAGTATTTCACGTCCAGATTCAGTTGTTCGGAGTATTTCTTCACAATATCACTCGTTTGCTTGAGTATTTTGTTGGTAGGGTCCGTCTTAACCAATTTGTATGTACTTTCATCCGACAAAAGATTTTCCATTTTTTGTTTATAATCGGACGTGTCCATCACTACCGTTGCATTTCCCTTATCTGCTCGGAGTACTGTTAGTTCAGGTCTAGCTCGTAGGTTCTTCAGTGCGAAATACTCAGGTTTTGGTAGATTCCTTTTCGGCACTTTCGACTGGCGCAATACAGCAGAAACGTCTTGACGTATGGCCTCGAAATCTTCCTTACTCACATTGTTTTTTACTAGACAATCCTCAACGTTGCAAATAATGGTCTCATACGGTATTCTGGATGGAGTTATCGCATAATTTAAACCTCTCTTTAGTACATTTTCAGTGTTTTGATCTAACGTGTGTTTTGACAGATTGACAACTGTTTGTCTATGGTCGGCGGACGGTAGCGTGTGATTGGTCCGTGCAAAAACGTTCTGTTTCATTTTGTACTGGTCATTTGATTTTTGTTGTAATTTTTCAAATTTTTCTATTTTGTTACGTTTACACGCGTAATATTTTGATGTTTCTCTGTTATTTATTGCATTTATGCATTTTTCAAAATCAAATGGAGTTATCAATCTGTATATTTCGTTAGACAAATTCTCAACATTTCTATTTATTCTGCGTAAGTCAGCGCGGTGTTCGTGTATCTTTTGAATGAGTAACTTATGACTTGCCTGTTTTAAGATCTTAGCGCTCCCACGTATGTCCTTCTTGGCTGATATTTTGCAGCATGTTGGGATGAGATCGTGATCACGGCATCTCTTCAAGAAATTTAACGATGTTATATATCTTGCGCGCTTGGTTTGTAGATCTTCTAACCGGCGTATTTTTGTTGCTGTTTCCAGTCCGTACTGGTTAACATAATAATTTCTTGGGTTTACGCGAATGTTACACATTGAAATTAAACTACAGTTTACGGATTTTATCGCGTTATATTGGTTTCACTTGTTTTTACATTTAAACCGAATGATCTAGAAACTAAATTTTTATTACTAGCCAACGTTTCGAATTCTTTACAGGATTCATGTTCACGGCAGACTGAGGTGGTATTTGTCTTTGTCTTGAATTTAAAAGTTATCTCAAAGTACCCGAACATTTTTCAACTATTGGTGTTACTATCTACGCAGAATGTGCTCACTGTGTCTTGATGTCTACTGGTGACTTTGTCCTTCTTGGGTTTCATTAGCCTGATAACAGGGTCCCAAGCTGGAGGAACATTCCAACCATCTTCCCTATTGAAATTAGGATGTTTTTTAATTTCAATAGCTTCTCGTATCATTCTTGGAATAAAGCGGTGTTCTTTTGCGAGTATCTGTGGTTTATCAAATCGCAGGTAATGGTTGGTTCCTTGTTCTACATGTTCACACACAGCAGACTTCGTCGAGCGTTTGTGTTTAATGTCAGCTATATGTTCCTTTAGTCGAATGCCTATGCTTCTCTTGGTTTGTCCAATGTATGAGAGCCCACACTCACAGTCTATCTTGTAAACCCCGGCCTCTTGTAAGGGTAACTGACTCTTGACAGATGGTAATAATTGGCTTATCTTCGTTGGCGGCTTGTAGAAAGTTTTGATTGAAGCTCGCTTCAAGATGTAGCCAATCTTGTCGGTCACGCCCTTGATGTATGGGAGGACAGCAGGTTGTCTCTCTACTGTGGCTGGCTTGTTCTTCGGGGATCTGTGACGTTGGCGCGGCGGTCGGAGCTTGTTGTCTTGCAGAACTTGCTTGACATGTTGAAGCTCGGCGTCCAGGTGTTTCTTGTCACAGATCCCCCGGGCTCTCTGAAACAAAGACATTGCTACGGTAGCTAACTGTTTAGGATGGTGGTGAGATTCACCGTTTAAGTACCTATTTGTATGTGTCTTTTTCCTATACACAGTGTGGCTCAAAGAGTTGTTTTTGTTCCTGATAACAAGTACATCTAAGAAAGCTAAAGAATTGTTTGCCTCTAATTCCATTGTAAATTTTATCTGGTTGTGAATAGAATTAAGATGGTCTAGGAATACATTAACACTATCTGTTGGTAAAATTGTAAAAGTGTCATCTACATACCGCTTGTAGAACCTCGGTGTGATGGTGGCAGTCTGCAGGGCTCGCGCCTCGAAGTCCTCCATGAAGATGTCAGCAACAACAGGCGATACTGGAGAGCCCATTGCCACACCGTCTACTTGTATGTAGTATTTCTCATCCCATAACAGATAGCCAGTTGTTAAACAGTGTTTCAATATTTCTGCATATTCCTCAGGCATGTTGTTCTCTATTAGCTTCCTTCTAGTTATCTCAATACAGTCATGTGCTGGTAAGCATGTGAATAATGACTGTACATCAAAACTAACCATAGTTTCCTTGTCAGAGAGATGTAGGTGTTTTATTTCACTGACAAAATGGTAGGAATCCTTTACATGCGCTCTCGTCTTGCCTCTGAGTGGCGAGAGAATCTTTGCAAGGTGTTGAGCCAATCTGTAGGTTGGTGCCCCTATTTGACTGACTATAGGGCGCAGTGGAGCATTTTCCTTGTGTATTTTCGGTAGACCATACAATTGGGGAGGTTTTGCACACGATGGTATTAAGTATTTCACGTCCAGATTCAGTTGTTCGGAGTATTTCTTCACAATATCACTCGTTTGCTTGAGTATTTTGTTGGTAGGGTCCGTCTTAACCAATTTGTATGTACTTTCATCCGACAAAAGATTTTCCATTTTTTGTTTATAATCGGACGTGTCCATCACTACCGTTGCATTTCCCTTATCTGCTCGGAGTACTGTTAGTTCAGGTCTAGCTCGTAGGTTCTTCAGTGCGAAATACTCAGGTTTTGGTAGATTCCTTTTCGGCACTTTCGACTGGCGCAATACAGCAGAAACGTCTTGACGTATGGCCTCGAAATCTTCCTTACTCACATTGTTTTTTACTAGACAATCCTCAACGTTGCAAATAATGGTCTCATACGGTATTCTGGATGGAGTTATCGCATAATTTAAACCTCTCTTTAGTACATTTTCAGTGTTTTGATCTAACGTGTGTTTTGACAGATTGACAACTGTTTGTCTATGGTCGGCGGACGGTAGCGTGTGATTGGTCCGTGCAAAAACGTTCTGTTTCATTTTGTACTGGTCATTTGATTTTTGTTGTAATTTTTCAAATTTTTCTATTTTGTTACGTTTACACGCGTAATATTTTGATGTTTCTCTGTTATTTATTGCATTTATGCATTTTTCAAAATCAAATGGAGTTATCAATCTGTATATTTCGTTAGACAAATTCTCAACATTTCTATTTATTCTGCGTAAGTCAGCGCGGTGTTCGTGTATCTTTTGAATGAGTAACTTATGACTTGCCTGTTTTAAGATCTTAGCGCTCCCACGTATGTCCTTCTTGGCTGATATTTTGCAGCATGTTGGGATGAGATCGTGATCACGGCATCTCTTCAAGAAATTTAACGATGTTATATATCTTGCGCGCTTGGTTTGTAGATCTTCTAACCGGCGTATTTTTGTTGCTGTTTCCAGTCCGTACTGGTTAACATAATAATTTCTTGGGTTTACGCGAATGTTACACATTGAAATTAAACTACAGTTTACGGATTTTATCGCGTTATATTGGTTTCACTTGTTTTTACATTTAAACCGAATGATCTAGAAACTAAATTTTTATTACTAGCCAACGTTTCGAATTCTTTACAGGATTCATGTTCACGGCAGACTGAGGTGGTATTTGTCTTTGTCTTGAATTTAAAAGTTATATCAAAGTACCCGAACATTTTTCAACTATTGGTGTTACTATCTACGCAGAATGTGCTCACTGTGTCTTGATGTCTACTGGTGACTTTGTCCTTCTTGGGTTTCATTAGCCTGATAACAGGGTCCCAAGCTGGAGGAACATTCCAACCATCTTCCCTATTGAAATTAGGATGTTTTTTAATTTCAATAGCTTCTCGTATCATTCTTGGAATAAAGCGGTGTTCTTTTGCGAGTATCTGTGGTTTATCAAATCGCAGGTAATGGTTGGTTCCTTGTTCTACATGTTCACACACAGCAGACTTCGTCGAGCGTTTGTGTTTAATGTCAGCTATATGTTCCTTTAGTCGAATGCCTATGCTTCTCTTGGTTTGTCCAATGTATGAGAGCCCACACTCACAGTCTATCTTGTAAACCCCGGCCTCTTGTAAGGGTAACTGACTCTTGACAGATGGTAATAATTGGCTTATCTTCGTTGGCGGCTTGTAGAAAGTTTTGATTGAAGCTCGCTTCAAGATGTAGCCAATCTTGTCGGTCACGCCCTTGATGTATGGGAGGACAGCAGGTTGTCTCTCTACTGTGGCTGGCTTGTTCTTCGGGGATCTGTGACGTTGGCGCGGCGGTCGGAGCTTGTTGTCTTGCAGAACTTGCTTGACATGTTGAAGCTCGGCGTCCAGGTGTTTCTTGTCACAGATCCCCCGGGCTCTCTGAAACAAAGACATTGCTACGGTAGCTAACTGTTTAGGATGGTGGTGAGATTCACCGTTTAAGTACCTATTTGTATGTGTCTTTTTCCTATACACAGTGTGGCTCAAAGAGTTGTTTTTGTTCCTGATAACAAGTACATCTAAGAAAGCTAAAGAATTGTTTGCCTCTAATTCCATTGTAAATTTTATCTGGTTGTGAATAGAATTAAGATGGTCTAGGAATACATTAACACTATCTGTTGGTAAAATTGTAAAAGTGTCATCTACATACCGCTTGTAGAACCTCGGTGTGATGGTGGCAGTCTGCAGGGCTCGCGCCTCGAAGTCCTCCATGAAGATGTCAGCAACAACAGGCGATACTGGAGAGCCCATTGCCACACCGTCTACTTGTATGTAGTATTTCTCATCCCATAACAGATAGCCAGTTGTTAAACAGTGTTTCAATATTTCTGCATATTCCTCAGGCATGTTGTTCTCTATTAGCTTCCTTCTAGTTATCTCAATACAGTCATGTGCTGGTAAGCATGTGAATAATGACTGTACATCAAAACTAACCATAGTTTCCTTGTCAGAGAGATGTAGGTGTTTTATTTCACTGACAAAATGGTAGGAATCCTTTACATGCGCTCTCGTCTTGCCTCTGAGTGGCGAGAGAATCTTTGCAAGGTGTTGAGCCAATCTGTAGGTTGGTGCCCCTATTTGACTGACTATAGGGCGCAGTGGAGCATTTTCCTTGTGTATTTTCGGTAGACCATACAATTGGGGAGGTTTTGCACACGATGGTATTAAGTATTTCACGTCCAGATTCAGTTGTTCGGAGTATTTCTTCACAATATCACTCGTTTGCTTGAGTATTTTGTTGGTAGGGTCCGTCTTAACCAATTTGTATGTACTTTCATCCGACAAAAGATTTTCCATTTTTTGTTTATAATCGGACGTGTCCATCACTACCGTTGCATTTCCCTTATCTGCTCGGAGTACTGTTAGTTCAGGTCTAGCTCGTAGGTTCTTCAGTGCGAAATACTCAGGTTTTGGTAGATTCCTTTTCGGCACTTTCGACTGGCGCAATACAGCAGAAACGTCTTGACGTATGGCCTCGAAATCTTCCTTACTCACATTGTTTTTTACTAGACAATCCTCAACGTTGCAAATAATGGTCTCATACGGTATTCTGGATGGAGTTATCGCATAATTTAAACCTCTCTTTAGTACATTTTCAGTGTTTTGATCTAACGTGTGTTTTGACAGATTGACAACTGTTTGTCTATGGTCGGCGGACGGTAGCGTGTGATTGGTCCGTGCAAAAACGTTCTGTTTCATTTTGTACTGGTCATTTGATTTTTGTTGTAATTTTTCAAATTTTTCTATTTTGTTACGTTTACACGCGTAATATTTTGATGTTTCTCTGTTATTTATTGCATTTATGCATTTTTCAAAATCAAATGGAGTTATCAATCTGTATATTTCGTTAGACAAATTCTCAACATTTCTATTTATTCTGCGTAAGTCAGCGCGGTGTTCGTGTATCTTTTGAATGAGTAACTTATGACTTGCCTGTTTTAAGATCTTAGCGCTCCCACGTATGTCCTTCTTGGCTGATATTTTGCAGCATGTTGGGATGAGATCGTGATCACGGCATCTCTTCAAGAAATTTAACGATGTTATATATCTTGCGCGCTTGGTTTGTAGATCTTCTAACCGGCGTATTTTTGTTGCTGTTTCCAGTCCGTACTGGTTAACATAATAATTTCTTGGGTTTACGCGAATGTTACACATTGAAATTAAACTACAGTTTACGGATTTTATCGCGTTATATTGGTTTCACTTGTTTTTACATTTAAACCGAATGATCTAGAAACTAAATTTTTATTACTAGCCAACGTTTCGAATTCTTTACAGGATTCATGTTCACGGCAGACTGAGGTGGTATTTGTCTTTGTCTTGAATTTAAAAGTTATCTCAAAGTACCCGAACATTTTTCAACTATTGGTGTTACTATCTACGCAGAATGTGCTCACTGTGTCTTGATGTCTACTGGTGACTTTGTCCTTCTTGGGTTTCATTAGCCTGATAACAGGGTCCCAAGCTGGAGGAACATTCCAACCATCTTCCCTATTGAAATTAGGATGTTTTTTAATTTCAATAGCTTCTCGTATCATTCTTGGAATAAAGCGGTGTTCTTTTGCGAGTATCTGTGGTTTATCAAATCGCAGGTAATGGTTGGTTCCTTGTTCTACATGTTCACACACAGCAGACTTCGTCGAGCGTTTGTGTTTAATGTCAGCTATATGTTCCTTTAGTCGAATGCCTATGCTTCTCTTGGTTTGTCCAATGTATGAGAGCCCACACTCACAGTCTATCTTGTAAACCCCGGCCTCTTGTAAGGGTAACTGACTCTTGACAGATGGTAATAATTGGCTTATCTTCGTTGGCGGCTTGTAGAAAGTTTTGATTGAAGCTCGCTTCAAGATGTAGCCAATCTTGTCGGTCACGCCCTTGATGTATGGGAGGACAGCAGGTTGTCTCTCTACTGTGGCTGGCTTGTTCTTCGGGGATCTGTGACGTTGGCGCGGCGGTCGGAGCTTGTTGTCTTGCAGAACTTGCTTGACATGTTGAAGCTCGGCGTCCAGGTGTTTCTTGTCACAGATCCCCCGGGCTCTCTGAAACAAAGACATTGCTACGGTAGCTAACTGTTTAGGATGGTGGTGAGATTCACCGTTTAAGTACCTATTTGTATGTGTCTTTTTCCTATACACAGTGTGGCTCAAAGAGTTGTTTTTGTTCCTGATAACAAGTACATCTAAGAAAGCTAAAGAATTGTTTGCCTCTAATTCCATTGTAAATTTTATCTGGTTGTGAATAGAATTAAGATGGTCTAGGAATACATTAACACTATCTGTTGGTAAAATTGTAAAAGTGTCATCTACATACCGCTTGTAGAACCTCGGTGTGATGGTGGCAGTCTGCAGGGCTCGCGCCTCGAAGTCCTCCATGAAGATGTCAGCAACAACAGGCGATACTGGAGAGCCCATTGCCACACCGTCTACTTGTATGTAGTATTTCTCATCCCATAACAGATAGCCGGTTGTTAAACAGTGTTTCAATATTTCTGCATATTCCTCAGGCATGTTGTTCTCTATTAGCTTCCTTCTAGTTATCTCAATACAGTCATGTGCTGGTAAGCATGTGAATAATGACTGTACATCAAAACTAACCATAGTTTCCTTGTCAGAGAGATGTAGGTGTTTTATTTCACTGACAAAATGGTAGGAATCCTTTACATGCGCTCTCGTCTTGCCTCTGAGTGGCGAGAGAATCTTTGCAAGGTGTTGAGCCAATCTGTAGGTTGGTGCCCCTATTTGACTGACTATAGGGCGCAGTGGAGCATTTTCCTTGTGTATTTTCGGTAGACCATACAATTGGGGAGGTTTTGCACACGATGGTATTAAGTATTTCACGTCCAGATTCAGTTGTTCGGAGTATTTCTTCACAATATCACTCGTTTGCTTGAGTATTTTGTTGGTAGGGTCCGTCTTAACCAATTTGTATGTACTTTCATCCGACAAAAGATTTTCCATTTTTTGTTTATAATCGGACGTGTCCATCACTACCGTTGCATTTCCCTTATCTGCTCGGAGTACTGTTAGTTCAGGTCTAGCTCGTAGGTTCTTCAGTGCGAAATACTCAGGTTTTGGTAGATTCCTTTTCGGCACTTTCGACTGGCGCAATACAGCAGAAACGTCTTGACGTATGGCCTCGAAATCTTCCTTACTCACATTGTTTTTTACTAGACAATCCTCAACGTTGCAAATAATGGTCTCATACGGTATTCTGGATGGAGTTATCGCATAATTTAAAACCTCTCTTTAGTACATTTTCAGTGTTTTGATCTAACGTGTGTTTTGACAGATTGACAACTGTTTGTCTATGGTCGGCGGACGGTAGCGTGTGATTGGTCCGTGCAAAAACGTTCTGTTTCATTTTGTACTGGTCATTTGATTTTTGTTGTAATTTTTCAAATTTTTCTATTTTGTTACGTTTACACGCGTAATATTTTGATGTTTTCTCTGTTATTTATTGCATTTATGCATTTTTCAAAATCAAATGGAGTTATCAATCTGTATATTTCGTTAGACAAATTCTCAACATTTCTATTTATTCTGCGTAAGTCAGCGCGGTGTTCGTGTATCTTTTGA
>OX123197.2:607500-915874 GCA_944739405.2 Euclidia mi | reverse complement strand
CCAGTAGACATCAAGACACAGTGAGCACATTCTGCGTAGATAGTAACACCAATAGTTGAAAAATGTTCGGGTACTTTGAGATAACTTTTAAATTCAAGACAAAGACAAATACCACCTCAGTCTGCCGTGAACATGAATCCTGTAAAGAATTCGAAACGTTGGCTAGTAATAAAAATTTAGTTTCTAGATCATTCGGTTTAAATGTAAAAACAAGTGAAACCAATATAACGCGATAAAATCCGTAAACTGTAGTTTAATTTCAATGTGTAACATTCGCGTAAACCCAAGAAATTATTATGTTAACCAGTACGGACTGGAAACAGCAACAAAAATACGCCGGTTAGAAGATCTACAAACCAAGCGCGCAAGATATATAACATCGTTAAATTTCTTGAAGAGATGCCGTGATCACGATCTCATCCCAACATGCTGCAAAATATCAGCCAAGAAGGACATACGTGGGAGCGCTAAGATCTTAAAACAGGCAAGTCATAAGTTACTCATTCAAAAGATACACGAACACCGCGCTGACTTACGCAGAATAAATAGAAATGTTGAGAATTTGTCTAACGAAATATACAGATTGATAACTCCATTTGATTTTGAAAAATGCATAAATGCAATAAATAACAGAGAAACATCAAAATATTACGCGTGTAAACGTAACAAAATAGAAAAATTTGAAAAATTACAACAAAAATCAAATGACCAGTACAAAATGAAACAGAACGTTTTTGCACGGACCAATCACACGCTACCGTCCGCCGACCATAGACAAACAGTTGTCAATCTGTCAAAACACACGTTAGATCCATAGACTAATATATATTATAACTGGAGATAGACTGGCAACTGTCAATTTTATCAGATCTTAACGTTGAGCGCCACCTGAATGCCACTCAAGGAACTAAACGAAATATTTTTTTTTTAGCTATCGCTGCGTAACGTACGTAATTGTATTATAAGTCAAATGTTCGTGATATTTCTCATGTAACGTTTTCCCAAAAGAAAAACGTTATTACATGGGAAATATCACGAACACTTGACTTTTAATACAATTTCAAATTTCACGAAATATCATTTCGACTTATTTACATTAAGAAATTAAACACTTTACTAGAGAAAATAAAGATGTTAATTCCTAAGCTGAATCGGCCAAATCAGTTACAATGGGTTCGGATTAGAGGTCCTGCTGTATAGGTTTATTTAGTTAGGAAAAAATAAGGCAAAAATATAATATCAAATGTATTTATTTAGCTATACATTAATTTTTACACCAGTTTGTGTTTCTCTTTTTCTGCTCTTTCCTTTAATATATTGATTTCGAGCCTGTTGTATAATAGGATGCATTTGATCATGGTCTGCTGTACCATAATAATAAAAGCTCTTGGCAGTAAAATGAGCAGAACACTACACTTAGATATATGGTCCAAACTCCTTTAGGAGGGCCTATCTTAAGTACCTATGTCACAAACACTTACTTACACAAACAACACAGGTAATGCTGAAATAGATATTCCTGAATATTATACGTAGGAACTGAAGCTCAACTCTACGTAAATACCAATAAAATACCAAGAATCACAAGAAAAAGTATGTAAACACACAGCCGGCAAATTTTCTTGTGACAATGACGTTACTGACATTTATTGTTTGTTTTTAATTTATGTAACGGTTTCCATTGTTTGCCAACAAAAAATATTTGTGGTCATGCAAAATTGTTTCAAACTAGTAAAATAATATAATAATAATGGTAATAAAAGTAAGTTTTTTTTATAAATAAATTCTTATTAAACTTTGGATTTATCGAAGAAAATATCAATTTTGACAATTTGTGTCGAGTACCATGGCAACACTGACAAAAAAGTTCCCTAGATTGGCAATAGGATGGCATTATTCACAAAAAAAAAAGTTGTTCGTCAGTTACCAGCATAGACTAATATATTATACCTGGTTACCAGGGCATGGTTAGATCAAAACACTGAAAATGTACTAAAGAGAGGTTTAAATTATGCGATAACTCCATCCAGAATACCGTATGAGACCATTATTTGCAACGTTGAGGATTGTCTAGTAAAAAACAATGTGAGTAAGGAAGATTTCGAGGCCATACGTCAAGACGTTTCTGCTGTATTGCGCCAGTCGAAAGTGCCGAAAAGGAATCTACCAAAACCTGAGTATTTCGCACTGAAGAACCTACGAGCTAGACCTGAACTAACAGTACTCCGAGCAGATAAGGGAAATGCAACGGTAGTGATGGACACGTCCGATTATAAACAAAAAATGGAAAATCTTTTGTCGGATGAAAGTACATACAAATTGGTTAAGACGGACCCTACCAACAAAATACTCAAGCAAACGAGTGATATTGTGAAGAAATACTCCGAACAACTGAATCTGGACGTGAAATACTTAATACCATCGTGTGCAAAACCTCCCCAATTGTATGGTCTACCGAAAATACACAAGGAAAATGCTCCACTGCGCCCTATAGTCAGTCAAATAGGGGCACCAACCTACAGATTGGCTCAACACCTTGCAAAGATTCTCTCGCCACTCAGAGGCAAGACGAGAGCGCATGTAAAGGATTCCTACCATTTTGTCAGTGAAATAAAACACCTACATCTCTCTGACAAGGAAACTATGGTTAGTTTTGATGTACAGTCATTATTCACATGCTTACCAGCACATGACTGTATTGAGATAACTAGAAGGAAGCTAATAGAGAACAACATGCCTGAGGAATATGCAGAAATATTGAAACACTGTTTAACAACCGGCTATCTGTTATGGGATGAGAAATACTACATACAAGTAGACGGTGTGGCAATGGGCTCTCCAGTATCGCCTGTTGTTGCTGACATCTTCATGGAGGACTTCGAGGCGCGAGCCCTGCAGACTGCCACCATCACACCGAGGTTCTACAAGCGGTATGTAGATGACACTTTTACAATTTTACCAACAGATAGTGTTAATGTATTCCTAGACCATCTTAATTCTATTCACAACCAGATAAAATTTACAATGGAATTAGAGGCAAACAATTCTTTAGCTTTCTTAGATGTACTTGTTATCAGGAACAAAAACAACTCTTTGAGCCACACTGTGTATAGGAAAAAGACACATACAAATAGGTACTTAAACGGTGAATCTCACCACCATCCTAAACAGTTAGCTACCGTAGCAATGTCTTTGTTTCAGAGAGCCCGGGGGATCTGTGACAAGAAACACCTGGACGCCGAGCTTCAACATGTCAAGCAAGTTCTGCAAGACAACAAGCTCCGACCGCCGCGCCAACGTCACAGATCCCCGAAGAACAAGCCAGCCACAGTAGAGAGACAACCTGCTGTCCTCCCATACATCAAGGGCGTGACCGACAAGATTGGCTACATCTTGAAGCGAGCTTCAATCAAAACTTTCTACAAGCCGCCAACGAAGATAAGCCAATTATTACCATCTGTCAAGAGTCAGTTACCCTTACAAGAGGCCGGGGTTTACAAGATAGACTGTGAGTGTGGGCTCTCATACATTGGACAAACCAAGAGAAGCATAGGCATTCGACTAAAGGAACATATAGCTGACATTAAACACAAACGCTCGACGAAGTCTGCTGTGTGTGAACATGTAGAACAAGGAACCAACCATTACCTGCGATTTGATAAACCACAGATACTCGCAAAAGAACACCGCTTTATTCCAAGAATGATACGAGAAGCTATTGAAATTAAAAAACATCCTAATTTCAATAGGGAAGATGGTTGGAATGTTCCTCCAGCTTGGGACCCTGTTATCAGGCTAATGAAACCCAAGAAGGACAAAGTCACCAGTAGACATCAAGACACAGTGAGCACATTCTGCGTAGATAGTAACACCAATAGTTGAAAAATGTTCGGGTACTTTGAGATAACTTTTAAATTCAAGACAAAGACAAATACCACCTCAGTCTGCCGTGAACATGAATCCTGTAAAGAATTCGAAACGTTGGCTAGTAATAAAAATTTAGTTTCTAGATCATTCGGTTTAAATGTAAAAACAAGTGAAACCAATATAACGCGATAAAATCCGTAAACTGTAGTTTAATTTCAATGTGTAACATTCGCGTAAACCCAAGAAATTATTATGTTAACCAGTACGGACTGGAAACAGCAACAAAAATACGCCGGTTAGAAGATCTACAAACCAAGCGCGCAAGATATATAACATCGTTAAATTTCTTGAAGAGATGCCGTGATCACGATCTCATCCCAACATGCTGCAAAATATCAGCCAAGAAGGACATACGTGGGAGCGCTAAGATCTTAAAACAGGCAAGTCATAAGTTACTCATTCAAAAGATACACGAACACCGCGCTGACTTACGCAGAATAAATAGAAATGTTGAGAATTTGTCTAACGAAATATACAGATTGATAACTCCATTTGATTTTGAAAAATGCATAAATGCAATAAATAACAGAGAAACATCAAAATATTACGCGTGTAAACGTAACAAAATAGAAAAATTTGAAAAATTACAACAAAAATCAAATGACCAGTACAAAATGAAACAGAACGTTTTTGCACGGACCAATCACACGCTACCGTCCGCCGACCATAGACAAACAGTTGTCAATCTGTCAAAACACACGTTAGATCAAAACACTGAAAATGTACTAAAGAGAGGTTTAAATTATGCGATAACTCCATCCAGAATACCGTATGAGACCATTATTTGCAACGTTGAGGATTGTCTAGTAAAAAACAATGTGAGTAAGGAAGATTTCGAGGCCATACGTCAAGACGTTTCTGCTGTATTGCGCCAGTCGAAAGTGCCGAAAAGGAATCTACCAAAACCTGAGTATTTCGCACTGAAGAACCTACGAGCTAGACCTGAACTAACAGTACTCCGAGCAGATAAGGGAAATGCAACGGTAGTGATGGACACGTCCGATTATAAACAAAAAATGGAAAATCTTTTGTCGGATGAAAGTACATACAAATTGGTTAAGACGGACCCTACCAACAAAATACTCAAGCAAACGAGTGATATTGTGAAGAAATACTCCGAACAACTGAATCTGGACGTGAAATACTTAATACCATCGTGTGCAAAACCTCCCCAATTGTATGGTCTACCGAAAATACACAAGGAAAATGCTCCACTGCGCCCTATAGTCAGTCAAATAGGGGCACCAACCTACAGATTGGCTCAACACCTTGCAAAGATTCTCTCGCCACTCAGAGGCAAGACGAGAGCGCATGTAAAGGATTCCTACCATTTTGTCAGTGAAATAAAACACCTACATCTCTCTGACAAGGAAACTATGGTTAGTTTTGATGTACAGTCATTATTCACATGCTTACCAGCACATGACTGTATTGAGATAACTAGAAGGAAGCTAATAGAGAACAACATGCCTGAGGAATATGCAGAAATATTGAAACACTGTTTAACAACTGGCTATCTGTTATGGGATGAGAAATACTACATACAAGTAGACGGTGTGGCAATGGGCTCTCCAGTATCGCCTGTTGTTGCTGACATCTTCATGGAGGACTTCGAGGCGCGAGCCCTGCAGACTGCCACCATCACACCGAGGTTCTACAAGCGGTATGTAGATGACACTTTTACAATTTTACCAACAGATAGTGTTAATGTATTCCTAGACCATCTTAATTCTATTCACAACCAGATAAAATTTACAATGGAATTAGAGGCAAACAATTCTTTAGCTTTCTTAGATGTACTTGTTATCAGGAACAAAAACAACTCTTTGAGCCACACTGTGTATAGGAAAAAGACACATACAAATAGGTACTTAAACGGTGAATCTCACCACCATCCTAAACAGTTAGCTACCGTAGCAATGTCTTTGTTTCAGAGAGCCCGGGGGATCTGTGACAAGAAACACCTGGACGCCGAGCTTCAACATGTCAAGCAAGTTCTGCAAGACAACAAGCTCCGACCGCCGCGCCAACGTCACAGATCCCCGAAGAACAAGCCAGCCACAGTAGAGAGACAACCTGCTGTCCTCCCATACATCAAGGGCGTGACCGACAAGATTGGCTACATCTTGAAGCGAGCTTCAATCAAAACTTTCTACAAGCCGCCAACGAAGATAAGCCAATTATTACCATCTGTCAAGAGTCAGTTACCCTTACAAGAGGCCGGGGTTTACAAGATAGACTGTGAGTGTGGGCTCTCATACATTGGACAAACCAAGAGAAGCATAGGCATTCGACTAAAGGAACATATAGCTGACATTAAACACAAACGCTCGACGAAGTCTGCTGTGTGTGAACATGTAGAACAAGGAACCAACCATTACCTGCGATTTGATAAACCACAGATACTCGCAAAAGAACACCGCTTTATTCCAAGAATGATACGAGAAGCTATTGAAATTAAAAAACATCCTAATTTCAATAGGGAAGATGGTTGGAATGTTCCTCCAGCTTGGGACCCTGTTATCAGGCTAATGAAACCCAAGAAGGACAAAGTCACCAGTAGACATCAAGACACAGTGAGCACATTCTGCGTAGATAGTAACACCAATAGTTGAAAAATGTTCGGGTACTTTGAGATAACTTTTAAATTCAAGACAAAGACAAATACCACCTCAGTCTGCCGTGAACATGAATCCTGTAAAGAATTCGAAACGTTGGCTAGTAATAAAAATTTAGTTTCTAGATCATTCGGTTTAAATGTAAAAACAAGTGAAACCAATATAACGCGATAAAATCCGTAAACTGTAGTTTAATTTCAATGTGTAACATTCGCGTAAACCCAAGAAATTATTATGTCTAGCTATGATTTCAAGATCTTAAATGTTTTTATGTATGTATAGTTATGTACGCGATTCCAAAAATATTGGAAAATGATTGATTTCAATGGGGTTGACACTGGAAGAGAGAAGAGTTTGTAAGGTAACATATTGAAGACTGAACTGGATTTAAGCCTCTTCTTATGAGCCTCACACTATGAGTCAATAGGGAGGAATTGGCCTATGCTACGCTGTCCAGGCAAGTTGGTACAAGGATTTTTGTAGAGCTTCCCGTCTCTTCGCGAATCTATAGTATATTTCTCTGGTTTTCCTTTTACCACCATCTATGTTGTTTTTTAAAGCTGATGGTTTTCTTAATGGAATAATATATTTCCTCATCTTATCGCGACAGTTTGACGTGATAACTTTCTTATCCATCATTCTATATTTTTATGTTTTTACGATAGTAATTGCAGTTTTCAACCTAATATCGACAGTGATCTCGAAATTTCTAAACAGAGGTCAACAAAATCTATATTTGGATGTATGCAATCGTAATTAGATAAGCACAAAAACCCGATGTTATAATTATTGCTTACAGCTTCGCACAAAAAGTATGACTAAACAAGATGTGATCGGTATCAACATGTTTTGTATTAAGATCATACTTAATTATAGACTTTGTTTTGTTATTATAACTACTTAACTAAAACTAAGTCTTAATTGTGGACCACTAAATAGTTTTTTAAATTATTTGTCTTATTAGTATTACTTAAGTTTAAACACCTATAAAATATAGATTTTTAATTACACGAGCATTTGTATACTAAATCGAATATTGAAACCGGCTGTGAAACATACGAATTCTGCTGGATTTTACCAAAGAGCTCAGATATTTACATAGAGGCGCATTTCTTATGGACGCTCTGAAGACAAACTTTCTGTCACCCAAATTGCCGCTTGGTGGCGTGGCAGTCGCGCTTTGACAGCTGTCTCTACGAGAGCAAGAGAGACGAACGTTCCTCCTGTGTATCTTAACTACGAGAGCAAGAGAGACGGAGAACGGCGCCAGCGCCGCCAACGACGCCTACTACGAACTAAACTGGAGACTTGGAATCGGCACACGAAATCCTTAAGAACTGCGCTTCTATGCAAATCTGTATTCATTGCCCACCTTATCTACTGCTCTGCACACGTGACTCATACCATAATGTTACATAAACTACATCCATTCTCTATATATGGGCCATATAACACAAATAATTATTCAAATCCGACTAGAAGTAGTTCCTGTGATTAGCGCGTTCAACCAAAAAACAACTATTCACTTTATAATATTATTATACCTAGGTATAAGCGAAATGTCAAAATTATAATACGAGTATAATATGTAGAATATAAAATCATTATACCTAGACTTTTTATTTAATTCAGTTCATATTGGCAGACTATATACCTACACAGCTAAGTTACGTTAGCGGCTAAACTTATATAAAACTTTGAACGTAATATTCGTTGCCCTCAGCGCTCTATACTTTG
The DNA here is from genome assembly GCA_944739405.2 of Euclidia mi. Classification (NCBI taxonomy): domain Eukaryota; kingdom Metazoa; phylum Arthropoda; class Insecta; order Lepidoptera; family Erebidae; genus Euclidia; species Euclidia mi. The sequence goes on along the minus strand of OX123197.2, from coordinate 907,592 downwards.
GTTCGCCAAAGTTTCGTTCATTATACCACTATTCTGTTTCTTTTAAAAAAGCTCTTCGTAGTGAAGAATTTTTATGTCAGGGGAATCTAGACAACGGCCATAAAATATTTATCAATATCGCGTAATTATTTCCCTCATTGTTTCGGCATGGGATGCAATCAGCCGTGTTCAAGAGATGACTGATGTTCGCCTTCTGGCAAGAATCAAATTCAAATTTAAATATTTTATTGCTCTCCATATCGTTTTCATAGTGTTACAGAATTTTAGATCATACGAAAACCGATTCCATTGATGCTTTTTTTTATTATTAAAATAACCTGTCAAATTGACTTCACGCTGCCTGATGGTAAGCTGACAGTGAAGTCCTATTGTGAAGGCCACCACCCCCAATTGCTGGTTAAAAAAATGTGACATGGCGGCCCTCACTTTGACGGCCTTGAGAGATGCTTTTTCACGCCCCGCTTAAAGGACTCAGGACAAGGGAGGAAGGAAACACGTGAGCTGGCAGTGAGTTCCACATCTTTATGGTACGGCAAAGATAAGATGTACCGAACCTTTTCGTACGTGACGGTATGTGTTCTACCGTGTAAGCGTGGCACCTTAACCCGGCACGTGTTGTTCGGGATAGGAAAGGAGAGGGTGGGATAAAGTTGAAAGAGTTCTTCTGCTCTGCTTACTCACCGTGATACAATCGATAAAAGACAGCCATTGAGGCTACGTGCTAAGTTATAAGATGTAGTGGGGCGAGTAAGACGTGTTATGAAGATGCGCACATATCACGCCTCCATAGCGCGCATCCAGTGCCACCAAAGCGCATCGTCATTCATGTCAAAAGAAGCTTATTTAATTATATGAGCTCGATCCCACAAACAGGTATTATGGCATCATCGGGGCAGCTATCTGGTTTGATATTTTTTATTTATAGTCTCACGTCTGTATCCCCGAAGGGGTAGACAGAGGTGTAAATATTACACCCACATTTCGCCATGAATTTTTAGGTCCCACGTAATAGGGGGGCGAGCCTAGTGCCCGGTGCACACCACCAGACTCCGAGCTGCTACTGAGTATTGGGAAAAACCCAGTAACACTTTTGTCCGACCCGGGAATCGAACCCGGGACCTACGATCAGCAGTCGCGTACGCTATCCACTGGACCACGGAGACAGTATCTGGTTTGAAACAATAAAAATAATACAAATAATGGCATACATTATTGCACGCAGAAGTTTGAAGGCCGGCTAGTATTTAATGGTCCTCCTTTCTGCTGTAATGTTTGTACCTACATGTTGTTTTCAAAAGAGTGACAGACAAAGACTGCCAGTCAGAAATCACGCCTCATATAGGTGATTTTTGTAGTGTTGAAAAATCAAGAAACCAAAATTCTTAGTTGAATAATTTATTCAAATGCAAATTATTTTTGTTCGTTTCTGTCCAAAGTTTCCTATATTATGTGTAGCCAAACACACTGCCGTTTAAATACGCCCGGAACGGGCTTCCAAACTGCGCCCGTCAGAAGTTTTACAGCTTAACTCACTATTAATACAACTGCCTCATTGGTCCCGCGGCATAAATGTGCGCGTGGGATTGGGAGGTCTCGGGTTCGATTCCGGGTTGGACAAAGTGTTATTGGGTTTCTCCGTTACGAAATTCTCAGTAGCAGCACGGAGTCTGGTAATGTGCCCGGTACGGCAATAGGCTCGTCCTCTATTACGTGGGACCTTAAAGTTCATGGCGAAATGTGGGTGTAATCTTACACCTCTGCCTACCCCATCGGGGATACAGGCGTAAGTCTATAAAAATTAAATATTTAAAAATGATATGATGTAAAGTACAACAAAAATTTCGTCTGAATCAAAGGCTGTAGGGAGTACCAAACTATGCATCGCAAAAATAACCCGAATATATAAAAATTGAGGTCAAATATATCGCTACGCCAAACACGACATCAAAACCTACGCCTATATCGTGGTTCAGTAGGTGAACTATCCTCCTGATATTTGTTATCATCATCAGCCCTTTATACTGTCCTACTGCTGGGCACGGGCCTCTTCCCATTATGAGAAGTGTAAGGCCATAGTTGTAATGGAACTAATTTACATTTTGTTCTCCATTAGGTCGTAGGTACAAAAGTAAACGCGTGCTAAAATGACAACAAATAAATGCAACTCTAGAAACCAGAATGTGTAAATGAAGTATATCATCTGAAATAGTATAAAGTCAAGTATTTATCTCAAGGATCTTGAGGGCCATAAGACCAAAAAGTAGATCAAAAGGTTTTAATCAATAAAATAGGTACGGTTGATGAACCAGTTGGTCAGGGATCCTGTTCACTTCAAAATAAACAACACATGCAAGAATTCATATGAATAAAGGCTGCTGACACTATATTATTTGCATTCTCGAATACAACAATATAAGGACTAGCTAGAACACTACATTTAGACCTAAACTTTTTTTTATATAATAATAGGCGGCAAACGAGCAGACGGATCGCCTGATGGTAAGCAATTACCGCCGCCCATGGACACAAGCAACATCACAGGAGTCACAAATGCGTTGCCGCCCCTTGGGGTTGGGTGTAGGATAAGGAATGGGATGAGGGAGAAGGAATAAGGGGTTGGGCCTCCGGCACTCTCACTCACCGAACGAGACGCAACAGTTTAGGTACTGTTACTTTACGTCGATTTTCTGTGAGAGGGTAGTACTTCCCAGGTCGAGCCGGCCCATTCATGCTGAAATCAGCAAGGCTCTACGGAAACTTACAGGATTTTACTAACAGCTTCGGCTGGAATTGCACCATTTTAGACTGGCTTTGGCTGGAATTATACCATTTTAGATCAACTTTAAAACTAGTCTATTATAATAACAGAAGATTGCTAATTTATTTCAAAACAACATTCCTTTCAACGAATGTTAGCGGCAAAACCTTCATAAAAGCATTATCCTGATTATCATTTTTACTCAGACAAGACCAGGCCAAACTTTGAACTATATCTTTACAAATATTAAGGGAGCTAAGCTCAGGCACCACTAGGGTTCGAATAGATGATTTTTTATTTTTAAATAGTCCATTTTTCGCAGGAAGTTATGAGAAAGAAATGAAAACAGAATTAAAATATAAACGTGGGTACAACCGCGGGTACAGCTTGTTTTATAACAAATTCTTACGTGCTTTCGTGAATGGGAGCACTTACAAAATAAGAATATTGTCGTGTGCAAAAGCACGTTCTTGTTTAATTACAGCGAATAATGATTTTTTGTAAAGTTTATATTTGGACAAATATTTATGTCCTGTTCTACATCCTTTAACAAAATATTTAATAAAATTTTTGTCTGAAGTCCAAGTCTGTACCTACTGTTTTATAATCGTGCAGACCAGTAATTGGCTTTCTGTTTTGTTTTTAGTTTCATTAAATAAATGAGGGGTGCATAGGGTTCCCACCAAGAACTTAGGGTCCCAAGCCAACCTCACCTGCAAGTGGTGCACCTGCCGATCAACGGACGAGGCTCTGGCAAACAAAATGTCCCAATAAGCGGCAATAGGCTCGCCACCTATTACGTGGGATCAAAACACTGGCGAAAAGTGGGCGTTTAACGTGCCTCTGCCTACCCCTTCGGGGAAACAGGCGTGAGTCTATGTATGTATGTATGTAAATAAATGAATAAAATGTAGCTCAATTAACCAGGTAAATGCCTAGTATCTGTGTATGTAATTCGTCCGTTACCGACTGCCTGACAGATAAACCACAGTCAAAACTATTGGACAAAAAAGCTGGAACTTGGCATGTATGTTTCTTCGGGAGCGTTGGGGTGCTCTAAGAAAGAATTTCTCGAAATTCCCGCGAGATCCGGAACAAACAAGGAGTATATTTATTTGTTAGGAGGCTGCGAACATCCTTTATCTAATACTAATCTTATACTAATATATAACGCTGAAGAGTTTGTTTGGTTGAACTCGCTAATCTCAGGAACTACAGGTCCGATTTGAAAAATGTTTTCAGTGTTAGATAGCCCATTTGTCGAGGAAGGCTATAGGCTATATAACATCACGCTATGAGCCACGGGCGCGGAGCAGTAGCCTTAAATTGCGCGAGTGTAACCGCGGGCTCATCTAGTACAAAATAAACCAGGAACTGAAAGGTACACTATACATATAGTTCAGTGCACAAAAACTTTGACAAAAGCGTCCATCGTCAAATGTTATCCAAACACCGAAAACCGCAACAAGTACGGAGACAGATCGTTTAGACCCCATTAAGTATCTGGAGAAAAATCATTATTAAACCAAATAGTGGTTTGTTTGTCAAGAGAGAACAACTGATGAGCAGGAGAAAATAGAACACTATAAAAAGGTAACTCAAACTGAACAAGTCTCCCAATTGCGATTTTCAACACGTGTTGATTGCTACGTGCGGAATATATCAGAAGCCAAATCATCTCTAAACAGTTTTCTCTTGGATCGCTTCCATATCCGTGTACGTTCGTGCACTACAATGAGGTTGTTTACTGCTATTTTCCTACTTATGATAGTACCTACACATTTACTTACTTTCCTGTATTTATAAGTATTACTTTGTTATGACAGGAAGCAGTGATAGCCGAGTGGAAAGACCGACAGACTGCTACACAGAGGGTCTCGGTTTCGAATCCACGGCACGCACCAATGACTTTTCGAAGTTAAGTGCATATTAAATTGTTGATTATCGCTTGCTAATCGGTGAAGGAAAACATCGTGAGGAAACCTGCATGTATTAGAGTTTTCCATAATGTTCTCGAAAGACATGTGAAGTCTGCCAACCCGCACTTGGCCAGTGTGGTGGACTATGACCTTACCCTTCTCATAGTGAGAAGATTCCCGTGCCCAGCAGTGGGACAGTATAATGGACTGATGTGGACATTGTTATAAATCTCTGACTTTAAATATAAAAAGGACAGGCATGGCTAAAGCTAGAATTTATTTCAACAGGCGTTTACGTATCGCCGGTCGAGGTATCGGAAATTGTTAGGAGGGGCATAGTGCTTAAACAAAGAGGACTTTACTGCCTTTATTTTACACGTAAAAGTACTTATTTTGTCGATGTTTTTGGTACCTAAGCTCTTCCTAGTCGCGGCCGCCTATGGCTATAGGAACAGTGCTTGATGTTGTTGTCACTATTTACGAGTAGGTACCATAATTAAGATCCAATAGGTTTAATTACAAGGCTTACATCAAAAGACGTAAGTGGATGCTCCTGTTTCACCATATTCACTTTGGGAGGCTTAATAAATGAACATAATTTATTGCTTGAGTATGATATCAATAACTATTAACCCGCACTAGGCCAGCGTGGTGGACTATGGCCTTACCCTTCTCATAATGAGAAGAGGCCCGTGCCCAGCAGTGGGACAGTGTAAAGGGCTGATGATGATGAACTATTAACTTTTGCTATAGTAGATAACTCACAATGTGAAACAGTTGCAGCTCCTTACAAATTAATATAACATGTAAAACCATTATACTGGCAGTTAAAAAGAGTGGCCACGAGTTTTATTGCCCGTTCTTTCTCGTGGTTCTACCTATGGCATTGCGAACATGGCAATAAATGTAAATGTAGAATCATCTAGTACTTTAACTTTTGACGTTCATAAGCGTCACTTTGTGGCCTAAATGAATAAATGATTTTGAGTTTGAGTTTGAGTGAGGCGAGGATTAAGTAAAAGACCACAATTTCTCCTAAATTCATTTATTTTCTTACTTTTTCAAGGACTCAATTTTATTCACGTCATTGTTTTAGTTTGATTTAACTTATGGTACAATAAAGTATAAAGTGTGATATAACATAATAGTATGTAGTGTTAAACCACGGTTATCTTATCTATACATTAGGGGTCGGTATCTAGTGTTAACCAAGCTCAAAGCGCTTGATTATCACACTTTGATGCTGGGTACGTATTGAGCTCAAGGCGTGTAGCTTGCGTACCGATCGTTTGTATGTAGTTAAAATATTGTATAGGCTTAACCCAAATGATAAGGCATAACCCAATAGTCAGGAGTGGTAGTGGGCGGGACACATAGCCAGAAGAACCGATTGCCGTTGGAGCAGAAAGGTTCTAGAGTGGCGGCCACGCACAGGACGTCGTAGCAGAGGTAGGCCTCCCACGAGGTGGACTGACGATCTTGTTGGGGTTGCGGGCAGCGGATGGATGCGGGTGCCTCAGGATCGGTCTATGTGGAGAGCCTTGGAGGAGGCCTATGTCCAGCAGTGGACGTCTTGATAACCCAAATGAGCTCGGTCTTCAACTTTCCTCTTCGTGTCCCTGCCCGCCGCCCTACGAATATCATCGCCCCATCTGGTTACAGGACGACCTTACACTACGTTTGCCGAGTAGCGGTCGCCACTCAAGAAACTGATTGCTCCAGAGCGAGCTCGTTGGCGTGCCATAGTAGAGGCCTATGTCCAGCAGTGGACTGACAGCCTGATGATGACGATAGACATAACATGACCGTAGTTACACTAAAATCAGAATTTAGGTATACACGCTGTATTCGCATAATTCTGCGATTCGCAAGTGACTATTTATTTTGTTTCTTTTATTATATGAATTAATGGTAGATCCAAATAAATAAAAAAAAAGTTCTTGTTTTGTAATTAAATCTTGAGTGTAGAGTACAAAATAAAAACCCAAAAACAGAGTGTTGGTGCCAGACGAAAACGCATTACACAAATAATTTATTCAATGTTGCGGTTGGCATTATAATAAGTATTTGGACCATTTTCAGTAGGTATTTAATAATACTTTTGCAATAAATAACATGCACAAAATAATAAGAACGCCATTATTTGTCTAATTACCATAACTAATAATAAAATTAAAAAATAAGATATTAAAATGTTAATGCTTCCGATGTCCCTGGCTATTATTATTTTTCTTGAACAATATCGTTATATAATCGTTTGATTTGATTTTGGATAAGAATATTGTCTAATGCAATTCACATAGCGACATTTTAATTTTTATGTTTCCAGACAATATAATGTATTTGATATCGAGATGAGGCAAATATTAGTAGCCAATAGGAATAACATAACATAACTTAACGCCTTTATCTCCGAAGAGGTAGGCAGAGGTGTATTACGCACTCACACTTTGTCCCAATGTAATAGGGGGCGAGCCTATTGCCAATAGGAATATTAATCAATTTTAAACTTTCGCGATTTGTATACATCATACAAAATTTAGGGGGTCTTAATCGCGTTAACTTAACTTATGTAAGGTATAAATACCTATTTGTTTCCGACGTTTCATTCGTCTTGCACCGAGCGTGCAAAAGCGTCAGTCTCTCCGCGACCACGCTCGGTGCAAGACGAACGAAACGTTGGAAACAAATAGGAATATTGCAAAAAAAATGCATAGTCATGCAAGAAAAATTAAAATTTTTGTAATAGCACGTATTTATAGAGCGATACTACGTAACACGTTGCGTGTAGCTCGTAGCTGCTGTGAGTTGCTGCTACGACGTTGGACGAACTTTCTAGGAAAGGACATCGTAGCAGTTGCATGCTCGTGCTACATACTGCTTCGCCACCTTAAAAGATGTAGCTGCAACGTTGCTACGTTGCATAACTATTGTTGCTCGACGAGAGGTTTATCTGTTGATAGTGCAACCTATTGAAGAGAAGAAACAGGAACTTGTTTCTGTTTAAGACCAGTTTTAACATTGACGCTAGGGAAAATATTTCGGTATTTTTGGATTATATTACGTCATAGGTTTTATCACGTAACTAACATTAATGAACAGCGTCACTCATATTTACCTTAAATAGGCATGTCTGGGGATGTTGAAGACTTTTAATGAATGTATAATTGTCACATATTTGCGCCATATTTCATTTATTTGTTATTTTATTAGGTGACAGCGAAGTAATTGAAACAGTATAATTGTAAAACTAGCCGTTATTCTGAACAAAGTTCTTCAGCCACATGTCTAAACTTCGCACAATTGGACGGTTATTTCTACCAGTCATATGTGACGTATACATATAATATGCAGTCTTTTTCGACGTATCAGAAAAGCAATCATCAATCAGCCTTTAACAGTCCATTGCTGGACTAGGCCTCTCCTTTGAAAGGAGGAATTGGCCTACTATACCACGCTGACCAAACGGGTTGGTATAGGGTTTGTATCAAGTTTTCCTTCTCTTACAGTGCTGTTCTATGCATAATATGCTCCCTCTGACGGCTCTTACGACACCCATGGGATGATATGGGGTGGTGACATTCCGTATTCTTAATCCGTCACCACACGGATAAGAAAAGCAATAGAAATTACTAGTTACATGACTCACATGTAGTACTGGTAAAATGCAAAGCAAGGCAATTAAAAGGTCCCAAGGCGTCGCATCGGATTCGCTCACGCAACGAATCAACGAGCAAATTGAATAGGTAGTTTGTATAAGTATTTGAAGAATACTAATAAATTCCATGTACTGTGACCGACGATTTGGATTGTCAGCTACAATCGTCCTACTAGCGTTATCCCAGTTGCTAACCTTGGTCACTTACTAGTCTAAACGGGTTTGACTGAATATTAAATTTGCTCCACAGAACGACTGCCTGTCTGTCTGCCGCAGCTCATGAGAAAGCGATATTTCACGGTTTAGACTAGTTTCAGTTTATTCAGAAGTATTGAATAGGTACATATCTAGCCAATAAAAGAACTTCATGACAGCTGGGACCATGCGATTATTAACAATTCGATACGCACTCTGAAAAGTTTATGATGCAATTTATTTAGAGCGACACGCGTTATGAGCCGGACCCGAAATGACATATTTTATTTATCAAATTAAATTTTTAAGTATTTTTATGTTTAAGATTATGTAACTTGATCGTATTTCTGACGTTTGTTTTTGTTATCGATTGCGTAACGTGGTCGTGTATCTGTCATTTCTGTAGCATATCAATTATAAATGTTAAAGTCAGAACTTAGCCGTAAAGTGCATTTACAAATGTAGTTATAATATAAAAAACCGGCCAAGTGCGTGTCGGGCCACGCGCAATGTAGGGTTCCGTAGTTGCCCATAATGACTTGCTGCAAACGGTATTAATGTACAACAAATCCGACTGTTTATTTTGCTGAAAAAATAATTTTAATAACACTATTATAAGAACCTAAGTTTTGTTTAGACAAATACTAGGTATGTATCAGGTTATGTATTGTAAACATAAAATGTGGTTTCCAAGATATACTACTACTATACATACGTAGTACCGTAGTACATTACATACTAAAGTACGTATATCTTTAAGAATAAGCCAGCGCGCCCAATGTAAACTCACAGAAATAGGTATTTATAAGTTAACCGACGATTACTCGTAAACTAGTGATATCTACCTAACCGTGATAGTTTTCCTTTTAAATTCGTTATATGTACTACATTTGTGATTTTTTTCACTTCTTCCAAATTAATAGTTTAGCCGACAGAGGGGGGGGGGACACTTGAGTCTAACAATTTTTTTTCATTTCAAAGCTTGATATTTGACAAACCAATCACTTGATCGAAAAATGATTTGAGCAAACTAATAATATTTTTTTAAAACCTATGCAATGATGTGGTACTCAACCAAAAAAAATTCAACCCCACTATATATGTAGGGGAGATACCCTTAAAAAAAATATTTTCCTAATTTTATTCTACAGTTTTGTTGCAATATTTTATATCTATATTCATGTCAAATATCAGCTTTCTAGCACCAGACGTCTTTGAGCTAGGCTGCGGACGGACAGACGGACGGATATGACGAAACTATAAGGGTTCCTTGTGGACTACGGAACCCTAAAAACGATGTTATCTTTGGATTTTCGATTTCTGTTATTTGTTTCTGTAAATGTTACATTCCAACCAATACTACATAGTAAGTAAAATAATCTGGTTTTGACGTCCGCGTCTACTAAGGAGCCAGTTGAAAACCAGCGCCGGGCACATAATATGTCCGGCAATATGCTGAACTGGCCTCCTATTTTTGTACAGACGACGGGCGTGTACGATTTTTGCCTCGTTGTAGATTTATTTTTCTCACTTTGTTTATATGATGTCCTTCGTCTGATATAAAAATAAATGTATTTTCATTTCACTTCATTTCATTTCAAAAGTCAGTACCTAATGCGCTTCGTGGACGCAAATCTGCATGGCAGTCTGTGGATTCAACGTTATAAATATTATTCATTTTTTTTCTTAAAAAGACAACTCCCGCATTAGGACTAAATCCTGTGTCGCGGGGGACTTTACAAACATACAAGTAAAGAGGACAATGAACACCCAGACTCGAAACAATAATTTATGGATCACACCAAGTGTTGTCTCGTGTGGGAATCGAACCCAAAACACTCGGCGTAGTGTCAAGCGGCGAGGCGGCCGCCTAAACCACTACGCCAACCAAGTCATTCCAACTCTACTATATGCGTTTATGACAAAACGCATTTGGTAGACTTGGAATGTCCAACAACGAAGCAACTATGAAGCAGAACCAAGTGATAACAAACACGAACGAATTGTAAAACAAGTTATCTTTAAATATTATCTGTCAGATTAAACTGATTGATGAATATCGTCTCGTCTATTAAGCTTTTTATTTTCTGAACTTTAGCTTGACGTCAGGTTTTTAATCTTAGTGTAACATCTTAAAACCAGTTCGGTAGCATGTTATGTCATACCTACCTATTTATCACTTTGTAAATAAATTTACAGAATGATATATTATTATAGAAATTTCAGGTTTTTTGTAAATGTCACAAAAACGGTCACCCATCCAAATATTGACGTCTGCATCGTTGCTTAACTTTGCCAATCTATATGAATAAGTCAAGTCATATTGTCGCTACGTTTCGCTATGCTTTGCTTTATCGACAAAGCTAGTTGAGCTCGCGGTAACCCCGCGTTAATAAGAACTGCTGATCCAGACTCATGGCTCATAGCGTGAAGTTATTTATAGTCATTAGGCTTCCTAGATAAATGGCATATCCAACACAAACATACCTAATTATTCAAATCAAAGTAGTTACTCCTGAGGTTAGCGCCTGCGCCTTCAATCAACGAAACAAACAAATTCTTCTATTTTATGATATTGGTTTAGAAATCGATCCAGTAATTCCTAAGATTAGTATTCACCAAACAAACAAACTCTTCAACGATTACATTATATTAGAATTTTAGTATAGATAGTGATTTCCGTCGAATATTCTTCGCGGCTTGCATAAATAGCGCTTGGAATCTAGTTGGTGTGGTTGGAACAAGGCGAGCCGCACTACTCGCCTGACTCCATTCCATACACTTATGCCCTTAACATTACACGCAACACTGGCGGTTAGACGGTTTATTTATATTCGCTTGAAAACCCGGTTGGTATTTTGCAACGAACTATTTGTGTTGTATGTAAACAATGATGAAAGCTAGTATGGATTTTAATACATCTTAGCGCTAGAAATATTTTTATGTAGCAGCAGAAGACTTCAGAAATATGAAACGAAATTGCCCGCGTCTATCTATACCTATGTGGATATCGGTTATCGCGACAAAATGTATTTCTTTTTGTATAGACTCACGCCTGTATCCCCGAAGGGGTAGGCAGCTGTAATATTACACCCACATTTCGCCATGAATTTTTAGGTCCCACGTAATAGGGGGCGATCCTATTGCCGTACCGGGCACATTACCAGACTCCGTGCTGCTACTGAGAATTTCCTAACAGAAAAACTCAATAACACTTTGCCCGACCCGTTAATCGAACCCGAGACCTCCCAATCCCACGCGCACATTTATGCCGCGAGACCAACGAGTTAGTCTGAATGTTTTATTCTGAAGTATAATCTATAAGTTACAAGATACTGCAAGGTTTCATCTAAATCTGTTTAGTAGGCTTTGCGCAAAAGAGTACCTAAACAATATGCAGTAAGGTGCAATTTTAGATTTTATCATGTGTGTGAATAAATAAACAGTATAGTTGATTGAATCAGGCGTTACTTGGCGGAACTCCATTGTAACCTAATGGAAGGAAAGAGGAACCCACCACGCACCCTCGGACGACTGAGTCAATCGTTGCCGCACGCTCCTGAGGATGCCTCGTGCAGGGGCGAAACATGTGACGAAGAATAGTCGGCGCATACAGCGGGATACTGCAAGTTAGGTATCTTCCTGGAACCCATACCATCCCTTATACTATTAGAGGAGTTGGGTATTGTCAACCTTTTTCTAATGCAATGGTTGGGGTGGGCAATCCGAGGGTGCGAGGGTTCCTCTTTCCTTCCATTAGGTTAAATAAACAGTTTTAAAGCGGCGGAGTAATCATGATCTCATATAGTTTGCTATCCATTCAATTACTTAGTTTGGTGCGTATAAAAATGGGCTTTTAAAAGAAAAAGTGATTTCAATACTAGGGTAAATAGCTCATGAGTATTCATGAGTAATGGAGGTCAAATTCAAAGTGACATATTATTTAAAAATAGTTAAACAATAAATTTGTGATCGTACATAAAATGTTTAATACTGACCGCAGAGGTAAATCCCATACATGTATGTAGGTATGGCTATAAATGATAAACCTATTAAGTAATCAAATAAATTTCTTAATAGCAGGATTATAATAAGTCCTTACGTAATTCTCAATCATGGAATTCGAGATAGATTCTTTAGTCGGTTAAACGAGTAGGTAGGTAATTTAGTTTTCCCTCAGAGAACTTAATAATCTACTTACGCAATAATAATGGCCATCATACCTACATTATAAGGGTCAATTTGGTTCTATTTAACTGCTTCAATAAACCTCCGATACATCTATATTAGGGAACCTGCTGGTCTGTTGTTGGTCTACAGAAAATTAATCTCTGTACAAAAATAAATACATACATAATTGAAATTCAAATTCAAATTAATTTATTCACATAGGTTACGGAGCAAAATTTATGAACGTCTATTCTTTTTTTTTACAACCAGGTTCGGGATGGCTATGAGAAGAGCCTGGAAGTAACTCATGCCACTCTTTTTAATCAGATTATTAAATTATGTATTAACAATTAGTGGCACCATGATGGGTGATACCACCAAAACACTTCGCATCACTAATTTGAAATAAATGAAAAAAAAAAACAAATAACATGCGATACAACAACTAAACAATATAGCGGCAGTATTATAGATGTATCAGCATATACCTATAGACTCACGCCTGTTTCGCGAAGAGGAAATAATGCTTTTATGCTAAAATACTAACATCATTAGAGCTAGATCTTAGCCATACGCTATCTCAACCAACTTCATAAACATTCTACATAAGCCTTACCTATCTTATATTCTAATATATAAAGCTGAAGAGTTTGTTTGTTTGTTTGGTTGAACGCGCTAATCTCAGGAACTACTGGTCCGATTTGAAAAATTATTTCACTGTTAGATAGCCCATTTATCGAGGAAGGCTATAGGCTATATAACATCACGCTATGAGCGACGGGAGCGTAGCAGTAGCCTTTGTTGTAACCACGGGCATCCTCTAGTGAATTTATCAAACAGCTAAAACCGTATACAAAAACAATCGTATGCACAATATTGTTATTTTATAGGTAAGTTAGTATTACTACTTACTTATAAAATAACAGAATTCGAAAACATTTATATCAACCACATAATTACAGCCACGATACATTTCTGCTATCATGTACAGGAAGGGTTTGGATATTCAATTATGTACAAAAGCTGTTCACATATCGAGATTGACGGGTGTATAATGATGTAGAGAAATGTCCGCCGCGTCCATAAGTGGTTAATCTTTAGCCATTATTGTGATGTGCGGAATGTGGCTCAAAATGCCAGGCCTCCGAGTTTGACGAGCCTACAGTCACGTACACACTGAATTCCTCAATTGGCAATCGTATGGTTAAACACAAAAGAACAAGATACACAAAATATTAATGATGATGAATTCACCATCGTCTGTATATCATCTGTATATATAAAATTATTATGTTACTGACCGACAACGCACAGCCAAAACCATAGAACACAAAAAGCTGTTTGGCATGCATGTTCCTTGGCAGCCGTAGAAGTGCGTGCACTAAGAAGCAGGTAAATCCCGAAATTTTTTAGGGATCAGTCATAAAAGGTGAAATAAAAAAAATATGTATACATGTGTAGCTGCGGTCGACCTCTTTATATAAACACTTGACCTGACTTACATATCTTCACGGAGTCTAAAGTAATGAAGTTCACTTCTATTAAGTACTTTTTACTCGCCTCTCATAAGGTTACCAGATGTCTTCGCAAGCAAATCCGGGGTTTCAGCTAGTATACCCATATGTGCAGTGCCCATCATTTCATTTCCTCAATTATCTCTCCTAGGCATCCTTCAGACCTACATACATGTATGGGATTTACCTCTGTGGTTAGTATTAAACACTTTATGTACGATCACAAATTTATTGTTTTACTATTTTTAAATTGATTGCCACTGACATTTTGCATTTCTCATCGGAAAAGGTCTTTTGATTTTCTTGTAGGATGAGACAGGGACCTTTAATATTTTTTCTATTTTGAATACACAAGCCGGGAGCTCTCTTTGATGGCAACTGGTATTGACATGGTTAATTAGTAGTCTTTTTGTTTACAAAAATTATATTGATGCATGAAAAGAAATCTTGGTGTTAATATTTTCTTCAATGCATCGTGGGGTGTGAGATTTGTCTTAATTAAAATTTGTATGGACAAACAAAAACTTTGGATAAATATTTATGTCCTGTTTAACATCCTTTAACTAAATATAAAATCCTAGGTAACCAAAGTTCAAGTTTGTACTGTGTTATAATCGTGAAGACCAGTTATTGGCTTTCTGTTTTGTTTTTAGTTTCATTAAATAAATGAATAAAATGTAGGTCAATAAACCAGGTAAATGCCTGGTATCTGTGTATGTAAATGTTACGTTACCGACTGCCTGACAGATAACGGACAGTCAAAACTATTGGACTAAGGAAGCTGGAACTTGGCATGTATGTTTTTTCGGGAGCGTTGGGGTGCTCTAAGAAAGGATTTCTCGAAATTCCCACGAGATCCGGAACAAACAAGTAGTCTTTTTTTTTATAGGAGGCTGCGACCATCTTCTTTACAAAATAAACTAAAAACAGGAACTGAAAAGAAGTAAATAGTTCAGTGCACAAAAACTTTGTCAAAAGTGTCCATCGTCCAATGTTCTCCAAACACCGAAGACCGCAACAAGTGGAGACAGATCGCGTAGACCCCATTATCTGGAGAATCATCATTATTCATCATCAGCCTTTAACAGTCCACTGCTGGACTAGGCCTCTCCTTTGAAAGGAGGAATTGGCCTACTATACCACGCTGGCCAAATGGGTTGGTATAGGGTTTGTATCAAGTTTTCCTTCTCTTACAGTGCTGATCTCTGCATAATATGCTCCCTCTGTCGGCTCTTACGACACCCATGGGATAATATAGGGTGGTGACATTCCGTATTCTTAATCCGTCACACCGACGCGTATAATCATTATTAAACCACTATGACTGTGTCAAGAGAACAACTGATGAGGAGGATAAAATACATTATTTATTTATAGTCTCACGCCTATATCCCCGAAGCGGTAGGCAGAGGTGTAAATATTACACCCACATTTCGCCATGAATTTTTAGGTCCCACGTAATAGGGGGCGAGCTTATTGCCGTTACCGGGCACATCACCAGACTCCGGGCTGCTACTGAGTATTCGGAAAAACCCAGTAACTTTTGCTCGGCCCGGGAATCGAACCCGAGACCTCCGATCAGCAGTCGCATACGCTATCCACTGGATCACGGAGGTAGTCAGAGAAAATAGATAACACTATAAAACAGTAACTCAAACTGAACAAGTCTCCCAATTACGATTTTCAACACGTGTTGATTACTACGTGCGGAATGTATCAGAAGCCAAATCATCTCTAAACAGTTTTCTCTTGGATCGTTTCCATATCCGTGTACGTTCGTGCACTACAATGAGGTTGTTTACTGCTATTTTCCTACTTATGATAGTACCTACACTTTACTTAATTTCCTGTATTTATAAGTATTACATTGATATGAATCTCTGATTTTGAATATAAAAAGGGCAGGCATGGCTAAAGCTTTTTTTACAGGTAGTAGAGCCTTGCTGATTTCAGCATGAATGGGCCGGCTCGACCGGGGAAGTACTACCCCCTCACAGAAAATCGACGTAAAGTAACAGTACCTAAACTGTTGCGTTCCGTTCGGTGAGTGAGAGTCCGGAGACCCTATCCCCTATTCATTCTCCCTTATCCCACTCCTCATCCTATCCCTTTTCCCAACCCCAAGGGGCGGCAACGCACTTGTGACTCCTGTGGTGTTGCTTGTGTCCATGGGCGGCGGTAATTGCTTACCATCAGGCAATCCGTCTGCTCGTTTGCCGCCTATTACTATATAAAAAAAAAAGCTAGGATTAATTTCAACAGGCGTTTACGTATCGCCGGCCGAGGTATCAAAAATTGTTAGGAAGGGCTTAGTGCTTAAACAAAGAGGACTTTACTGCCTTTATTTTACACGTAGAAGTACTTCTTTTGTCGATCTTTGTTGGTACCTAAGTTCCTCCTAGTCGCGGCCGCCTATGGCTATGGGAACAGTGCTCGATGTTGTTGTCACTATTTACGAGTAGGTACCATAATTAAGACCCAATAGGTTTAATTACAAGGCGAGGATTAAGTAAAATACCAGAATTTCTCCTAAATTGATTTATTTTCTTACTTTTTTTAAGGACTCAAGATTATTCACGTCATTGTTTTAGTTTGATTTAACTTATGGTATAATAAAGTATAAAGTGTGATATAACATAGTAGTATGTAGTGTTAAACCACGGTTATCTTATCTATACATAAGGGGTTGGTAGGTACCTAGTGTACACCAAGCTCAAAGCGTTACTTTGATGCTGGGTACGTATTGAGCCCAAGGCGTGTAGCTTGCGTACCGACCATTTGTATGAAGTTAAAATATTGCATAGGCATAACCCAAATGATAAGGCATAATCCAATAGTCAGGCTGAAGTGGCAGTGGGCAGGGCACACAGCCAAAAGAAACGATGACCGATGGAGCAGAAAGGTTCTGGAGTGGCGGCCACGCACAGGACGTCGCGCGTCGTAGCAGAGGTAGGCCTCCCGCGAGGTGGACTGACGATCTTGATGGAGTCGCGGGCAGCGGATGGATGCGGGTGGCTCAGGATAGGTCTATGTGGAGAGTCTTGGAGGAGGCCTATGTCCAGCAGTGGACGTCTTTCGGTTGATATGATGATAACCTAAATGAGCTCAGTCTTCAGCAGGGAATGCAATCTCGATCTGAGAGATCTCGCGAGATCTCGATCTCGCGAGATCTCGGCTTTTTTTAGCGAGATTAATCTCGGTCGAAAACAGAGCGAGATCTCGCGAGATTTACGAGATTGCACTCGAGCATCAAAACGTCTTATTCGAAGCGCGAACTGACAGGGATGGATCGCAATCTGTCGGTATCGGCATTAATAAAAAATGAAATGAATTTATACGAGTCCGGGGGGTCTAAAGGCAAACTTTTGCAGTTCGTGGATGTCTGCCTGAGAACTGCGGTTTCCATTAGCGTTGAATCCGAAAAGGCCTTCTCAGCGGCTGGTTATCTGGCCAAGAGAAAAGGAAGCCGTTTAGCAGACGATTCTTTGGACATTTTGTGCTTCTGATGGAGCTCCTTTGAAAATAATTCGTAATAATGGCTTGTGATTTGAACTCAACCAATCTTTCCTTTGATTGGTATATTTTGTTAATTAGGATCTGTAATTTCTAATAGTCTGCCTTATTGGTATATTTTGTTAATTAATCTGTAATATCTAAAAGGTCTACTGAGTAGATATAGTTTTATAAACCTAATTGATAAATTATCTCAGTTTAGTAACATAGATGATAATAAGATTTTTTTTTTACCTCTCGTTGTTTTGTTTATAATAAAATATATTTTTGATTACTAAAAGATTTTTGTTTGATATAAGAAGCGAAGACTTGTTATTTCTTTCATTTCTTATTTGACAGATCCGTCCGTAAAAGTTTACTTCATAAAATTTTATTAAAAAATTATAGACAGATAGGTACTAGAAGTCTATTGAAAAATTCGTGAAAAATAATGTTTAACTTATAATACTTAAAATGGTTATTATTTTTGTCCTAATTTATTCAAATATTGCGATTATTTACAAAAAAAACATACAAAACTGCCAATCTCATTACGAAGCCAATCTCGCGAGATCTCGCTTGAGCCCTAATCTCGCGAGATTTGTATTCCCTAGTCTTCAGGTCTCCTCTTCCAGTTCCTGCCCGCCGCCCTACGAATATCATTGCCCCATCTGGCTACAGGACGACCTACACTACGTTTGCCGAGTAGCGGTCGCCACTCAAGAACCTGACTGCTCCAGACCGAGCTCATTGGCGTGCCATAGGAGAGGCCTATGTCCAGCTGTGGACTGACAGGCTGATGATGACGACGATAGACATAACATTACCGTGGTTACACTAAAATCAGAATTTAGGTATACACGCTGTATTCGCATGATTCTGCGATTTGCAAGTGGCTATTTATTTTGTTTCTTTTATTGTAAAATTAATGGTAAATCCAAATAAATTAATAACAGTTCTTGTTTTGTAATTAAATGTGTAAAACACAAAATAAAAAATATCTGAACAAAAACAGAGTCTTGGTGTCAGACAAAAACGCATTACCTACACAAATAAATTATTCAATGTTGCGGTTGGCATTATAATAAGTATTTGGACTATTTTCAGTAGGTATTTAATAATACTTCTGCAATAAATAACATGCACAAAATAATAAGAACGCCATTATTTGTCTAATTACCATAACTAAAATAAAATAAAAAAATAAGATATTAAAATGTTAATGCTTCCGATGTCCCTGACTATTATTATTTTTCTTGAACAATAAATTCGTTTGATTTGATTTTGGATAAGAATATTATCAAATGCAATTCGCATCGTGACATTTTATGTTTCCAGACAATATGATGTGTTTGATATCGAGATGAGGCGAATATTAGTAGCCAATAGGAATAAAATAACATAACTTCACGCCTTTATCTCCGAAGAGGTAGGCAGAGGTGTATTACGCACTCACACTTTGCCAGTTATGTTTCGGTCCCGAGCGAGCCTATTGGCAATAGGAATATTGCAAAAAATTGCATAGTCATGCGAGAAAAATATCAATATTTGTAATAGCACATATTTAGGGCCTTATCATACTAGCGGATTGCGAACGTTCTCAAAGCGGAGCGGGCGCGCAACGAATTCGTTACGGGCTCACAACAGTCACAACGAACACGCCGCGCATGCGCAACGAATTCGTTGCGGACGCGCAAAAAGTAAAAAGTGTCGCGCAACGAGTAAAAGTAATAAAGTCAACAGCAGTGTTTCCTCGTCGGAATCCATTTTGTTACAGGATGTATTGTACGTCGATAATTTGCTACAAACATGCAACAAAAACGTAACGTATTTTCCACGCGTCCGCGACGTCCTCGCTGCGCAGCCGCGGCGTGTTCGCGACGCATTCGCTGCGCGTCCGCCACGCCCCCGTTACCGCTCCCAAACCGCTAGTATGATAACGCCCTTATAGAGCGATACTACGTAACACGTTGGACGAACTTTCTAGGGAAGGACGTCGTAGCAGTTGCATGCTCGTGCTACATACTGCTTCGCCGCCTTAAAAGATGTAGCTGCAACGTTGCAACGATAGTGCAACCTATTGTAGAGAAGAAACAGGAACTTGTTTTTGTTTAAGACCAGTTTTAACATTGACGCTAGGGAAAATATTTCGGTATTTTTGGATTATATTGCGTCATGGGTTTTATCACGTAACTAACATTAATGAACAGCGTCACTTGATATTGACCTTAAATAGGCATGTCTGGGGATGTTGATGACTTTTAATGAATGTATAATTGTCACATATTTGCGCCATATTTTATTATTTTTTATTTTATTAGGTGACAGCCAAGTAATTGAAACAGTATAATTATAAAGCTAGCCGTTATTCTGAACAAAGTTCTTCAACCACATGTCTAAACTTCGCACAATTGGATGGTTATTTCTAACAGTCATATGCGACGTATATAATATGCAGTCTTTTTCGACGTATCAGAAAAGCAATCATCATCATCAGCCTTAAATAGTCCACTGCTGGACTAGGCCTCTCCTTTGAAAGGAGGAATTGGCCTACTATACCACGCTGGCCAAACGGGTTGGTATAGGGTTTGTATCAAGTTTTCCTTCTCTTACAGTGGTGTTTTCCGCATAATATGCTCCCTCTGTCGGCTCTTACGACTCCCATGGGATGATACAGGGTGGTGATATTCCGTATTTTTAATCCGTCACCACACGGACGAGAAAAGCAATAGAAATTACTAGTCACATGACTCACATGTAGTACTGGTAAGCCAATTAAAAGGTCCCAAGGCGTCGCATTGGATTCGCTCATATTTACACAACGAATCAACGAGCAAATTGAATAGGTATTTGTATAAGTATTTGAAAAATACTAATAAATTCTGTACTGTGACCGACGATTTGGACTGTCAGCTACAATCGTCCTACTAGCGTTATCCCAGTTGCTAACCTTGGTCACTTACTAGTCTAAACGGGTTTAACTGAATATTAAATTTGCTCCACAGAACGACTGTCTGTCTGTCTGCCGCAACTCAAGAGAAAGCGATATTCCATGGTTTAGACTAGTTTCAGTTTATTCAGAGGTATTGACTAGGTACCTATTATGCCAATCAAAGAACTTCATGACAGCCGGGACCATGCGATCATTAACAATTCAATACGCACTTTACTTTTTTTAATAGACTTTCTCATGTACCCGTGTGTTGGAGGGTAGGGTATCGCCGAAGCATTCGTCGCTACCCCCCGACGGGTATTGGCCCGCCAGATGGTCAGGCGGGCCCCGAACAAAACCCTCTTGGCGGCGGATTAAGGTGTTGGGCTCCGCCGCCAAAACACGTGGTCGCGGGAGATAGGGCGCGCGGCAACGCAACACCGACACGCCTCTCCTCCCGCGACCACACCCGACTGCGAGGAACAGACAGAACTGTCCCCCGCACCCGCACCGTTGGACACATCCTACGCAGGCCCCTCTAAGCCCACGCGGAGCGTCCACTCCCGGGATCTCTCTTAGCTTCACCGCGGATGTCCAACGCACGGTTACTGAGCCCACCACCACGACAAGGTGGAGATCCCACGGGGAGGGAGGTCAATACGCACTCTGAAAAGTCAGTACCTAATGCGCGCCGTGGATGCAAATCCTCCCTCTGCATGGCAGTCTGTGGATTCAACGTTTAATTTTTGTCTTTTTTTCTTAAAAAGGCAACTCCCGCATTAGGACTAAATCTTGTGTCATTACAAACATACAGCTAAAGAGGACAATCAACACCCAGACTCGAAACAACAAATTATGGATTACACAAAGTGTTGTCTCGTGTGGAAATCGAACCCACAACACTTGGCGCAGTGTCTAGCGGCGAGGCGGCCGCTTAAACGCCAACCAAGTCATTCCAAGTCTACTATATGCGTTTATGACAAAACGCATATAGTAAACTTGGCAACAACGAAGCAACTATGAAGCAGAACCAAGTGATAACAAACACGAACGAATTATAAAACAAGTTATCTTTATATAATCTGTCAGATTAAACTGATTGATGAATATCGTCTCATCTATTAAGCTTTTTATTTTCTGAACTTTAGCTTGACGTCAGGTTTTTAATCTTAGTGTAACATCTTAAAACCAGTTCGGTAGCATGTTATGTCATACCTACCTATTCATTACTTTATAAATGTTTGTAGTTTAAGGTCTATCTTGCTGTAAAACTAATAAACGGTGACCCATCCAAGTAGTGAACTCTGCAACTGTTGCTTAACTTCGCCGATCGATATGAATAAGTGAAGTCACACTGTCGCTAAGTTTCGTTATGCTTTGCTTTATAAACAAAGCTAGCATAGCGCGCGTTTACACCCATGTTATTTTAGGAGTACTGCTTCACGCCCATGGCTCATAGCGTGATGTTATTGTTAGCCTATAGCTTTCCTAGATAAATGGGTTATCCAACACAAGAATAATTATTCAAATAGGAGCAGTAACTCGTGAGATTAGCGTGTTCAACCAACCAAACAAACAAACTCTTCAACTTTATGATATTGGTTTAGAAATCGATTCAGTAATTCCTAAGATTAGCGCGTTAAACCAAACAAACTCTTCAGGTTTACGATATTACTGTAGATGGTAGCGCCATCTACCTTCCTATCTATAACTAATCGCATCAACATCAATCGTTCCACGTACAAGTGTGAGCGATACCATATTTCCGTCTCCCTCTATCCCACTCCCTGGAAGAGGCACTGCCTTTCGCCTGATTGGTCGCCGCGATCGTCGACGTGAGTGACAGTCCAGAACATTCCGCTCGCTGAGAACGTGTCCGCTATATCGTACCGCGCCGCATCGCTGTATGTGATTATTACCGCTTCCACCAAGGAAAACCCGCTCGCGAGTGAAGTGAAAACAAGCAGCTGCATCACGAAACCACCAGGAGACTGCCCTTCGGAAACGAAGAAGATTGCCGTATAAGGTGAGTGCCCTCCATCCTTGAAATATCCTATACCCACTCACAATCACCTCTTCCTACATCCTCTTCCTTTAAATACAGTCCATTTTTTCCAAATCGCCTAGAACCTACCTACGGTTTCGGTGTATTGCCGAACCATTTTTTTGATCCATACGAGTCGGATTCATTTACGTTTTTATACGTTATATCGCTATACCTAGGCAGTTATAGCACCTAGCTATACTCCTAATATATTCACATAACCGTCACATGGTTATTTCTGCCCGCATCAGTAGGTAAACTTTTATGTAGCTACCTACTTATTAAATTATTAATTCTGGAACTATCATAGTTGTCTTGTAAATCTCATATTTCGAGCAACTTTTAATTCCTCAGCTCTAAAGTGTTGCCTACTTAGCCTACTTAGGTAAAATAATAGGTACAATAGATATTCTTATTTTGTTTCGTTCTCATTAGCTTATACTTACGTAAGCATGTCACAACAAAAGAAGTCACGCGTGTCGGAAGACAAAGAGATGACAATCTTAGAAGCAAAACGCAATATTTTATTTGAGCGCATTCAAAACATCTATGAACGATCAAAAACCGCATCTATGTCTGACAGTAATAGCGAAGCATTTCTCAGTTATTGTATAACAGTAGATAGTATTCGAACAGATTTTCATAAGTTGTTAGACGATGATAACGCAAGATTATTTTCTATCAATCCTGATGAAAAACCGAACTATCAGGCGTATACCTCATTTGAAGATCTTTATTGTATTATTAAGCGTATACAATCGCAATTGGAGGGTAAATGTTCGGCAGAGCCCGTTGCCCGCAAACCGAGATTACCGCCAATCGAGATTATGTCGTTTGACGGAGATATACGAAATTGGCCGTTATTCTATGCGAGTTTTAAGTCTACAGTGCACGATAATGGTTCTCTGACAGATGCTGACAGGTTGTATTATTTAATAGGTAAACTGTCACCGAAATCCCAGTCCGTATTTGCAGGTGTCACACCCAGTGCTGTGAATTATCAGGTCATATTTCAGTCGCTACTTGACAGATATCAGGACACGCGCGTCCTAGCGTCTACTTACTTTGACCAAGCTTTAAATCTCAAACTGTCCGGCAACGCGTCTGTCTCGAATTTCCAGCTGTTTATTGATAACTTCGTAACCGCGGTTAATTCTCTTAGGAATTTAAAATTAGAAGATCTTTCCGACTTTATGTTGCTTCAACTCGCTTTAAAACAGTTTGACACTGATACAATTCGCGCATTCGAGATGACGGAACGCAATAATAAAATACCTACACTAGATAGTTTTATTTCGTTCATAAAAGATCAGTGTCGAATATTTCATAATACGCAGTCTGGTTCACCTGACCCGTCTAACACTAACAGCAACAAACAAAGGTTGAATAAATCGCGAAATAGTAATAATAACTCGGTCCCTAATCCACAATCTTACGTAACATGTTCGGAATCTAATAGTAATAATTCACAGACGTGTCTGTGCAGTAATATAGTGCACGACCACTTATACAAGTGTCCCGCCTTCGATAATTTGCATGCAACCGCTCGTTTTAAATGCGTAAAAGATAACAAAGCTTGCATTAACTGCTTAAGCATAAAACATAAAACAAGTAATTGTTCTAGTAAGACAAAGTCATGTATCATGTAATCAAAAACATCATACACTGTTACATTTCGATAAAGGTAACCCGTTATCAAGTCAAGCCGCTAACCTTGACACACTTAAGTCGCAAGTGCAGAACACGGTAGCTGCGCCTTCCGCGTCTGAGGGCGAAGTATCGTTGTGTACGACATCCATTGCGCGGGCGACGCGCACGCGAGGACGGCACTCGCGTATCTATAATGATCCGCGCAGGGCCAAAACGCAGTGTACGGCGTCTAAGACTGTTCTGTTAGCGACAGCGCAAGTTATCGTATATGATG
This sequence comes from Euclidia mi, assembly GCA_944739405.2. Lineage (NCBI taxonomy): Eukaryota > Metazoa > Arthropoda > Insecta > Lepidoptera > Erebidae > Euclidia > Euclidia mi. The sequence goes on along the minus strand of OX123197.2, from coordinate 882,986 downwards.
TTAATGGGTCGCCGCACATGGTACGTTGTCTGCTAGATAGCGCATCTCAGACCAATCTAATAACATCGGAATGCTTCAAACGCCTCGGATTATGGAATAACTTTAAAAATACTAACTCAACCGTCAAAGGGATAGGCGGATCAGAAAAGCATTGCAGGAGTTCCGTAGATATTAAAATACATTCGCGTTTTGATAGGAATATTAATTTTAACATTTCTTCGCTTATCGTGGAGCGTATCACGGACGCATTGCCGAACGCTAATGTAGACGTAGCATCACTTACTCATCTCGAGTCATTGCCGCTAGCCGATGCGGAGTTTGCGAATCCGGCAGGCATTGATCTTTTGATCGGAGCTTCAATATTTCGCACTTGCTACTAACTAACATAGTACGTAGTGAGCGATATGATTTACCGCCCGCTATTGAGACGGTACTTGGGTATGTGATTATGGGTACCGTACCTACGTTACATACTTCTCATTGTATTACGTCTTGTTGTTGTTCTGCTCTTTAAGAGATTAAGGTGGGTGCTAAAACTGTGTGTAAGATAAAGCACTAATTAGCTATGCTTTGCTATGCTATGCTATGCTACGCCATGCTATGCTACGCTATGCTACGCTATGCTACGCTATACTACGCTATGCTACGCTATGCTACGCTATGCTACGCTATGCTACGCTATGCTACGCTATGCTACGCTATGCTACGCTATGCTACGCTATGCTACGCTATGCTACGCTATGCTACGCTATGCTACGCTATGCTACGCTATGCTACGCTATGCTACGCTATGCTACGCTATGCTACGCTATGCTACGCTATGCTACGCTATGCTACGCTATGCTACGCTATGCTACGCTATGCTACGCTATGCTACGCTATGCTACGCTATGCTACGCTATGCTACGCTATGCTACGCTATGCTACGCTATGCTACGCTATGCCACGCTATGCTATGATATGCTATGCTACGCTATGCTATGCTAAGCTACGCTACGCTACACTATACTATACTACACTTCCGCTTTGTATATGGATGACCTTGCCTGTAGTGTCATACCCGCTCCGCTAGCAATTTCGCTTTGTGAAGAGCTCATTCAGCTTTTCAAGCGAGGCCAGTTTGATCTTGTCAAATGGACAAGCAACTCTAAGGAGGTTCTCGCACGCATACCAGATTCTCATAAAGCTTCTCCAGACATTGAGTTTGAGAAGTCTGTACCGCATAAAGTTCTCGGTTTACGCTGGGACAAATCCTGTGATAGTTTTCGGTTTGACGTCTCACCACCAGATGATAAGTGCACCAAACGCACTATGCTGTCCACAGTGGCTCGACTATGGGACATAATGGGTTTTGTGGCTCCCACAATTTTGTACGCCAAGCTCTTGACAAAGGAACTTTGGCTATCAAAGTGTGAGTGGGATGAAACACCCCCTGACCATATTGTCGCCGCTTGGGGCCAGTTTTGTATTGAGCTTACCGCGCTCAATCAAGTTACTATTCCGCGTCATCTTGGGTTGGTAGATGGATGTACCGTCAACTTAATAGGTTTCGCTGACGCCAGCGAGCGTGCTTACGGCGGAGTCGTATATCTGCAAGTCCGCATTGGTTCTAACTACTCGGTGCAGTTAGTTTGTGCCAAGTCTAAGGTCTCGCCTGTTAAAACCATTTCGGTTGCGAGACTGGAATTGTGCGCGGCTCTTCTACTGTCTCAGTTGCTCCGCAAGGTTCAAGACACAGTTTTGCCCCACTACCCCATTAATAAAATACACGCATTTTCCGACTCCAAAGTAGTGCTCGCTTGGATTCGTTCTTCTCTTCACCGCTAGCAGACTTTTGTCGCCAACCGCGTTAGTAAATTGATTGAACTTGTTCCCGCTACTTGTTTCAATCACGTCGCGGGTTATCGTACTCGTCTTCAGGAATAACTTTCCATAGATCATATTGACTGGAAGTTTATTCCACCAGCATCACCACATTTCGGTGGATGTTGGGCAAGCATGGTCAAAGTAATTAAACGCATCTCTTCAAAGTTATAGGTCAACAGATCCTCTCTTACGAAGAGCCTTTAACTGTCCTTGCACAAGTCGAGGCACTGATCAACTCGCGTCCGCTTCCAACTCAGTGAGATCTAGCCTGAAGTTGGACCTACCTCTTAGTTTAAGTATTTAGTTAGTAGTTTTCGCTATTATTGCGTTTGTAGTTTTCGCTAAAGTTAATTTAGATTAATTTTATTGTCATATCGCTGTCTTAGCCTATTGAGGGGTTATGCGGTAGTACACCCAACATAGCTAAGTTCAATTCTATTTTTTTTAAAGGCAACCCTTTAGGGCCGGGGGGATATGGTAGCGCCATCTACCTTCCTATCTATAACTAATCGCATCAACATCAATCGTTCCACGTACAAGTGTGAGCGATACCATATTTCCGTCTCCCTCTATCCCACTCCCTGGAAGAGGCACTGCCTTTCGCCTGATTGTTCGCCGCGATCGTCGACGCGAGTGACAGTCCAGAACATTCCGCTCGCTGAGAACGTGTCCGCTATATCGTACCGCGCCGCATCGCTGTATGTGATTATTACCGCTTCCACCAAGGAAAACCCGCTCGCGAGTGAAGTGAAAACAAGCAGCTGCATCACGAAACCACCAGGAGACTGCCCTTCGGAAACGAAGAAGATTGCCGTATAAGGTGAGTGCCCTCCATCCTTGAAATATCCTATACCCACTCACAATCACCTCTTCCTACATCCTCTTCCTTTAAATACAGTCCATTTTTTCCAAATCGCCTAGAACCTACCTACGGTTTCGGTGTATCGCCGAACCAGTAGAAATAGGACCAGTAGTTCCTGAGATTAGTATTCACCAAACAAACAAACTCTATAGCTATTACATTATATTAGAATTTTAGTATAGATAGTGATTTCCGTCGAATATTCTTCGCGGCTTGCATAAATTGCGCTAGGAATCTAGTTGGTGTGGTTGAAACAAGGCGAGCCACACTACTCGCCTGACTCCATTCCATACACTTATGCCCTTAACATTACACGCAACACAGGCGGTTAGACGGTTTATTTATATTCGCTTGATAACCCGGTTGGCATTTTGCAACGAACTATTTGTGTTGTACGTAAACAATGATGGAAACTAGTATGAATTTTTAGACATCTTAGTGCTAGAAATATCTTTATGTAGCAGCAGGAGATTTAAGAAATATGAAACGAAATTGCCCACGTCTATACCTATGTGGGTATCGGTTATCGCGACAATATGTTTTATTCTGAAGTATAATCTATGGGTTATAAGATACTGCAAGGTTTCATCAGAATCTGTTTAGTAGGCTTTGCGCAGAAGAGTAAACAATATGCAGCAGTAAGGTGCAATTTTAGATTTTTTCATGTGTGTGATATACAGGGTGTCACAAGACCCATCACCAAGCCAAAGTCTACTCGTTGTGGACATCATGCCAAGTCATAATACTAAACAAAAATAATACCTACCTGGGAAAATATTTTTTTTAGTTTTCACATTTTTTAAAAAGCAATTAAAAGCGCGCGCTTGCAATGCTCGAAATACCTACTTATCCATGGGGTTATAGGGCATCTAAAGAACATATTGGCGGGGTAAATGCATCGATTTTTTTATTTAATTTTAAATATAAAATAATAATAATTTTAAATAAAATAATAATAATTTTAATATAAAATAATTTTAAATATATAATAATTAGAAAAAAATCATAGTTCCATACTAACTTTGAGCCTCAATATCTCCTGAACCAGTAACTTCCCAGTTAAGATGCCGAAGTAAAAAATTTTTGTACTGATTGATACAACATGAGATTTCAGTTTTCGTTAAGGGTCTTTTTACACCCTGTATATCACACACATGAAAAAATCATCACAGTATATATAAATAAACAGTATAGTTGATTGAATCAGGCGTTACTTGGCGGAACTCCATTATAGTTATAACATAATGGAAGGACATATCATCCCATGGGTGTCGTAAAAGCCGACAAAACGAGCATATTATGCAGAGAACAGCACTGTAAGAGAAGGAAAACTCGATACAAACCCTATACCATCCCGTTTGGCCAGCGTGGTATAGTAGGCCAATTCCTCCTTTCAAAGGAGAGGCCTAGTCCAGCAGTGGACTGTTAAAGGCTGATGATGATGATGATAATGGAAGGAAAGAGAAACCCACCACGCACCCTCGGATGACTGAGTCAGTCGTTGCCGCGAGGATGCCTCGTACAGGGGCGAAACACGTGTCGAAGAATAGTCGGCGCATACAGTGGGATACTGCAAGTCATGTATCTTCCTGGAACCCATACCATCCCTTATCCTATTAGAGGAGTTAGGTATTGTCAACCTTTTTCTATTGCAATGGTTGGGGTGGTCAATCCGAGGGTGCGTGGTGGGTTCCTCTTTCCTTCCATTAGGTTAAATAAACAGTTTTAAAGCGGCGAAATAATCATGATCTCATATAGTTTGCTATCCATTCAAAAAAGAAAAAAATGATTTAAATACTAGGGTAAATAGCTCATGAGTACTCATGAGTAATGGAGGTCAAATTCAAAGTTAGATTTTATTTAAAAATAGTTAAACAATAAATTTGTGATCGTACATAAAATGTTTAATACTAACCGCAGAGGTAAATCCCATACATGTATGTAGGTATGGCTATAGGTAAATTATAAACCTATTAAGTAATCAAATAAATTTCTTAATAGCAGGATTACAATAAGTCCTTACGTAATTCTCAATCATGTAATTCGAGATAGATTCCTTAGTCGGTTAAACGAGTAGGTAATTAAATTTTCCCTCAGATAACTTAATAATATACTTACGCAATAATAATGGCCATCATGCCTATTTATGTGGGTCTGCATGTTTGGTTTTATTTCATTGCTTCAATCACAGATAAGACAATACCAGTACAGATGCCGCAAGTCGTCCATAAAAATTGGCCACGTTAGATCCTTAATATTAGACCTTTATTTTTATAAGTACTTGTTAATACCGTAAATAATACAACAGATGGCGCTAGCGACGAAAAAATGGGAGTCGATGGTAGCGACATCTTACGTCTCATTTTGTAAGCAATGTTATTTTAAATTAAAAAGAAGAGATGGCGCTATAATAAAAAAGCATTCTGTCTAAAATGTTAACAATTGACAATATTATGATATTTCACCTTGTCACCCAAGTGTGCCTCATTTCAAGGTTATAACACGATCTACCGATCTAGTAGGTACCTATTTTACGTATGTACCGGCGTTAAAATATCTAGCGATATTTTTATGACTTCGTGTCTTTCCGTTCAAAATTTGGAATGCACTTTGTACACTGTTCCATAAAGCTGATATTTGACATACTTACGTAAGTTTGGTGACTATGTTACGGCACTACGGTAACATTGAAATGCTGCAGTGATGAATGACCTTGTGAATGGTGGAATGGAAAGGTGGTCACGGGAACTCCCTCCCTTACACAATATGATAAACTAGTAGTGATTAGGCTTGTTTGAATAGACTTAACAAAACCTATGACCTTGTGAGGGTGCCTTGGTCTGATGATGAAGCCGGAAGGTGGTCAAAGGAACTCCTAAACTACACATGATAAACTAGTCGTGTTTGGGCTCGTTTGACAAGATTTGACAAAACCTAAGACCTTGTGAGGATGCCTTGGTCTGATGATGAAGCTGGAAGGTGGTCACAGGAACTCCTAAACTACACATGATAAACTAGTAGTGTTTGGGCTCGTTTGAATATATTTGACAAAACCTATGACCTTGTGAGGTTGCCTTGGTCTGATGATGAAGCCGGAAGGTGGTCACTAGAACTCCTAAACTACACATGATAAACTAGTCGTGTTTGGGGTCCTTTGACAAGACTTGACAAAACCTATGAGCTTGTGAGGTTGCCTTGGTCTGATGATGAAGCCGGAAGGTGGTCACTAGAACTCCTAAACTACACACGAGAAACTAGTAGTGTTTGGGCTCGTTTGAATAGACTTGACAAAACCTATGACCTTGTGAGGTTGCCTTGGTCTGATGGTCTGTGGTCCCAGGGTCTGTGGTGCATGCTACAGATAATATAATAGGTACTTACTATACTAGGTGGTGCTTTCCTTTGAGTTCTGCTTCGTGAAAATTGCTATTCTTAATTTATATTATTATATTCTTAATTAAATTGGTATTCAGGCGAAATTAATGCAACCTAAATGGCGAACCCCTGGCGAAGCGAACGTCGAGATTGCAAAAGGGGAATAGGTAACTATTAAAATGTAACAATGAAACAACAGTTCATTTTATTTTATATTTATGAAACTATGATACTTCGTCAACTAACAAAAAATTTTGCAAAAACTTTGGATTTTTTTCTCTTCAACTTTCACGGGAACGAAGTCGCGCGCAAAAGCTAGTCATTACAATTGGTTTATTAATTCGGCCTTACAAGCAAGTTATGCAAACATGCAAGTTAGTTTTAACTCAAACCCAGATATTGGCAAATTAATATTTTTAAATTGATATATTAGGTAGTTTCTTATTCCTCCATCAAAGTGGATAAATAGAATTAGTAGATAAAAAACTAAATTTAACTATTATAAAATCACTAGCTGACCCGGCAAACGTTGTTTTGCAAAATTTTTTTTTTTTTTGAAAGATAGATGTTGTCCGATTCTCATAGATACCGGATAAGCACAAAAAATTTCATCAAAATCGGTCAAGCCGTTTCGGAGGAGTATGGCAACGAAAACTGTGACACGAGAATTTTATATATTAGATTTGTTTTGTAGGATTCGTAATTTTGAAGCTGATTGTAACGATTTTTCTTTAGGGTTCCGTACCTAAAAGGTAAAAAACGGAACCCTATTACTAAGCCTCCGCTGTCTGTCTGTCTGTCACCAGGCTGTATCTCATAAACCATGATAACTAGAAAGCTGAAATTTCCACAAATTATGTATTTTGGTTGCCGCTATAACAACAAATACTAATAATAAAAAAATGAAAATATTAAGGGGAGGTCCCATACAAAAAACGAGTTTGTTTTCGTATTTTTTGCTCAAAATTACTAACTGTAACAGGTAGACGCTTTAAATTTTCACAGAATAGGTATGTAGTTGTATATTACCTTTCAAAATAAATAATTAAATTTAAAAAAAGTAAATAATAAAGGAGGGCTCCCATACAACAAACGTAATTTTTAAGCAATTTGGTACTTGATCTTAATAAACAGGTAGAAACTTATAAAGTATTTAAGTAGATATACATACAACGAACGTGATTTTCTTTTACATATGATGGTACGGAACCCATCGTACGCGAGTCCGACTCGCACTTGCCCAATTTTTTTTAAATACTTGCAACACTTTCAAAGTATTTCTTACTTTTTTTAAATGATGATGCCAGTCTTGAATTGAACGTACGCGATCGCGTCTCGCGTTTTGCCGATCTCCGATCGTAACGGAGTACTTTTACTTTCATGGGATATTATTCCTTACCGCCATACATTTACGGAACTTTGTCGCGCAAAACACTAAAATATTTGCAACACTTTCAAAGTATTTTTTACTTGAACGTACGCGAACACGTTTCGCGTATTACCGACTCCCGATCCCGACCGTAACGTAGTACCTACAGATACTTTTATGAAATAATATTCCTTACAGCCATACATTTACGGAATTTTGTCGCGCAAAACACTAAAATACTTGAAAGTATTTTGAGTACTCGGGAATATAAAACTTGCAAGGTTTTGCGCGACAAAGTTCCTTAAATATATGGAAGTAAGGAATAAATTTCCATGAAACGCAATCGCTCGACTAGGTACCTATATACTTTTTAAAATAAATGCTCATGGCCGTTCATTGGTTAACATAATATCTTACTTTTTCAAATATTTGATGTTTATTTAATAAATATTTATTTATTTTACCATCTACAGATTAATACCAAATTAAATAAAAATAAATATATACATACGTAAAAGCGCCGTCTATGAATGCCGAGTGAAAGTTTTACTACAAGCTAGTACGTATTTTGGCCACCAGAACAACGAAGTGCACATCATATTTTTCAAAAATATTCATATTCAATTTAATGTTTCATTTTTTTATTTAATCGTAATAAAGGGATTTTTTAATTCGTAAATATCATATTTTAGAACTTTATTTTCTTATTTATCACTTAAGCATGAAAGTCATCAATAAAATCGATACTAGTAAAGCCATCTGTTGAGAGAGTTAAGAATGACGGAAAACGTTCTAAGGAATGAGACCCCATGCTTCAATATACCTCCGATACATCCATATTAGGGAACCTGGTGGTCAGTTGTTGGTCTACAGAAAATGTATCTCTGTACAAAAATACATACATACATACACAGACTCACGCGTTTACCGAAAGGGTATAAGAATATATTGGCATAATTATGCTTTTAAGCCAAAATACTAAAATCATTTCATTAGAGCTAGATCAGAGCCATACGTTATATCAACCTGCCTTACCTATCAATTTATAAAACAGCTAAAACGGTATACAAAAACAACCGTATGCACAATATTGTTATTTTATAGGTAAGTTAGTATTATAACTTACTTTAATAACAGAATTCTAAAACATTTATACCAACCACATAATTACAGCCACGATACATTTCTGCTATCATGTACAGGAAGGGTTTGGATATTCAATTATGTACAAAAGCTGTTTACATATCGAGATTGACGGGTGTATAATGATGTAGAGAAATGTCCGCCGCATCCATAAGTGGTTAATCTTTAGCCATTATTGTGATGTGCGGAATGTGGCTCAAAATGCCAGGACTCCGTATTTGAGCCTATAGTCACGTACACACTGAATTCCTCAAATGGCAATCGTATAGTTAAACACAAAAGAACAAGATACACAAAATAATTATGATCGTGTAATTCACCATCGTCTGTATCTTCTGTATATATATAAATATATAAAATACTTGCGTTACTGACAGACAGACATCGCACAGCCAAAACCATACAACACAAAAAGCTGTTTGGCATGCATGTTCCTTGGCAGCCGTAGAAGTCCGTGCACTAAGAAGCGGGTATATCCCGAAATTCTCTCGGGATAATTCAGAAAAGGTGTAATAAAAGAAATATGTATACAGGCGTAGTTGCGGTCGACCTCTTTATATAAACACTTGACCTGACTTACATATCTTCACAAAGTCTAAAGTAATGAAGTTCACTTCTATTAAGTACTTTTTAGTCGCCTGTCAAAGGGTTACCAGAACTCATCGCAGGCAAAGCCGGGGTTTCAGCTAGTATACCCATACGTGTAAGCAGCTCCCATCATTTCCTTTCCTCAATTATCTCTCCTAGGCGTCCTTCAGACCCTGTGTCATTAAATTGATTGCAACTGACATTATGCATTTCTCATCGAAAAAGGCCTTTTGATTTTCTTGTAGGATGAGACCTGAGACCTTTAATATTTTTTCTATTTTGAATACACAAGCCGGGAGCTATTGGCAACTGGTATTGACATGGTTAATTAGTAGTCTTTTTGTTTACAAAAATTATATTGATGCGTGAAAAGAAATCTTGGTGTTAATGTTTTCTTCAATGCATCTTGGGGTGTGAGATTTGTCTTAATAACAATTTGTATGGACAAAAAAAAACTTTGGACAAATATTTATGTCCTGTTCTGCATATAATAATTATATAATATAATAATATAATATTCTACCACATTCACACAACACCATCTAGACCAAAACTAAGCAGAAGCTTGTACTATGGGTACTAGATAATGGATAAACATACATATATACTTTTTCCTCTTTGGTTTCTTTTCCATCCTTTAACTAACTATTTAATAAAATTGTTGTCTGAATTTCAAGTCTGTACTTCTGTTTTATAATCGTCCAGACCAGCCATTGGCTTTCTGTTTTATTTTAGTTTCATTAAATATATTAATCAAATGTAGGTCAATTTCCAGGTAAATGCCTATCTGCGTATGTGTAAATTATCCGTTACTGACTGCCTGACAGATAACGCACATGAGGCACAGTCAAAACTATTGGACAAAAGAAGCTGGAACTTGGCATGTATGTTTCTTGGGGAGCGTTAGGATGCTCTAAGAAAGGATTTCTCGAAAATTCCACGAGATCCGGAACAAACAAGGAGTATATTTATTTGTTAGAAGGCTGCGACCATCTTTTATCTAATCTTATACTTCTTATACTAATATATTAAGCTGAAGAATTTGTTTGTTTGTTATGTTGAACGCGCTAATCTCAGGAACTACTGGTCCTATTTGAAAAATTCTTTCAGTGTTAGATAGCCCATTTATTGAGGAAGGCTATAGGCTATATAACATCGCACTATAAGCGACGGGAGCGGAGCAGTAGCCTTAAATTGCGTGGGTGTAACCGCGGGCTCATCTAGTGCAGAATAAACCAGGAACTGAAAGGTACACTGGTACGCTGGTCACTTAAATAACCCGACGAACATCATACCAGGCATGGACACAGTAGATCACTATATTTATCTAGGGGCTCAAGTCAACAGGGATGGGAGTTGTGTTCCCGAAATAAAGAGACGCATTGGTATGACCAAGGATGCTATGACCCGCCTAAACAACATATGGAAGAAGAGGGGAATTTCTATTAATACTAAGATCCGTTTGGTACGAGCCCTAATATTCCCCATTTTTCTATATGGAGTTGAAACATGGACGATACGAGCTCGAGAGAGGCAGAGGATTGATGCTTTGAAAATGTGGTGCTGGAGGCGCATGATGAGGATACCCTGGACCGCCAAGCGCACCAATATATCGATTCTCGCGCAGCTTAAGATCAAAACCCGCCTGTCCACAATATGCCACCAGCGAATTCTTTCGTATTTCGGCCACATAGTGAGAAGAGGAAATGAGAGTCTCGAAAAACTGATCGTAGTTGGGAACACAGAAGGTAAGCGATCTCGTGGCCGTTCCCCAACCAGATGGACCGATCAAATAAAAGACACACATTCCTCCAAATTTTACTCGGTTGTAAAGGAAGCAATGGACAGGACTCGATGGAGGCAAATCATTCACTCCAAGTGTAAGCCATCCAGTGATGACCACGATCCTCAGTCATGAGGGAACGACAGGAGAGGGAGAAAGGTACACTATACAGGGTGAAATTGAATAAATGCGACAAAATGATATGGGAGCTTCAGTTATAGTAACATAGAAATTATAAACTGTTTTTTCTACAATTTAAATCGATAAAAAACAATTCGTGATTATCGTTGTAAAATGGTCCATTGATGTTGTTATCTTCATTTAAGTACGAATTATCGATATTCCAGAAAAATAATTAATACCCAAAATAAATTTAAAAAAAAATATCAAAAAATCTCGTCCGACTCATCGCAGTGCTCAATCATCGTCGTGGAGTACTCATGTTATTAAATGTGGGGCCTAAACAAATTGTGCCCACTACACGAAAACGGTAGTACGCGAAATTCTTTGATACTTTTATCGGTTTTCGTAAAACTGATAAAAGTTTACTAATTTTTCATTTGATATGCTCTAAATTTTCTTGACAACACGTATTATTGTATATTTAAATTTGTCGCATCTATTCAATTTCATTTCACCTGTATAGTTCAGTGCACAAAAACTTTGGCAAAAGCGTCCATCGTCAAATGTTATCCAAACACCGAAGACCGCAACAAGTGGAGACAGATCGCGTAGACCCCATTATCTGGAGAATAATCATTATTAAACCACTATAACTGTGTCAAGAGAGAACAACTGATGAGAAGGAGAAAATAGATAACACTATAAAACGGTAACTGAAACTGGACAAGTCTCCCAATTGCGATTTTCAACACGTGTTGATTACTACGTGCGGAATATATCAGGAGCCAAATCATCTCTAAACAGTTTTCTCTTGGATCGTTTCCAAATCCGTGTACGTTCGTGCACTACAATGAGGTTGTTTACCTACTGCTATTTTCCTACTTATGATAGTACCTACACATTTACTAACTTTCCTGTATTTATAAGTATTACATTGTTATGAATCTCTGATTTTGAATATGAAAAGGACAGGCATGCTAAAGCTAGAATTTATTTCAACAGGCGTTTACGTATCGCCGGCCGAGGTATCAGAAATTGTTAGGAAGGGCTTAGTGCTTAAACAAAGAGGACTTTACTGCCTTTATTTTACACCTAGAAGTACTTATTTTGTCGATGTTTGTTGGTACCTAAGCTCCTCCTAGTCGCGGCCGCCTATGGCTATGGGAACAGTGCTCGATGTTGTTGTCACTATTTACGAGTAGGTACCATAATTAAGATCCAATAGGTTTAACTACAAGGCGATGATTAAGTAAAAGACCAGAATATCTCCTAAATTGATTTATTTTCTTACTTTTTTAAGGACCCAGGTTTGATTTAACTTATGGTACAATAAAGTATAAAGTGTGTATTATTATTATTATTACATGTATTTATTTATTATTATAACATGTATTTATTTATAATTATATACCTAGTATTTATGTACTTTTTTAAATATACAGTATTTATTTACACTTATACCTAGTATTTATTCAAGTGTTATTCTAATATCATTACTCATATAATTATCTAATGTCGCACCTACTGTTATATTATCTCTGCACCCATAGATTTATTATATACGTTAGTATATAATACATCTATGTCCGCACCACCCTAGGTTGACTGGTAGAGAATGCCGAAGGCATTAAGTCCGCCTATGTACCACATTTTTGTAGTGCAAGAAGTTAAATAAATAAATAAAAAATAATAGTAACGTAAAAGCTCCTATTAACGACCCCCTAAAATGTATACTCTATTAACGATATAATTTTTAAATCACTCATATTAGACATAATATAGGTTCCAGAAAAGTCATACCTTAAAAATTAGATACGTATTTTTGTTGGACAAAAAATAGAGTAAAGTTTGTGTGTTTAAAAAGCCAGTGAAAGAAATAATTTGAAAGTGAGTGGGACGCGCCCGAAACGGACGCACATTTCATAGTGTCGCGTCTCCAGCCACGTAAGTACACCTTAATATTACTTAAGGAAAATAACACACTAAAAATGGATGTGTCTTCTTGCTATCACATTATTACTGTAACGTATGTATTCGTTTTCTAAACTAACTCTTAATATAATACTTTTTATTGGTTTTTGTGTTATAAAATCGTGTTTTAATTTAAGGCGCTAATAGAATCGAAATTTCAAAACTTGATTCTAATAACGACCCATGGCGTTGTTAAATTTTGAGAACATACCTCGTTAGATCTATTAACGACAAAGCTATTTCTTAAAGTTTTTGTTTAAAACTTGATTCAACGTTAGACAATATCCCTAATATTATACTGTAAATAACCTTTATTATCTGAATTAAAGAGTAACTGACATTAAAAGAAATAATATAGCCATGAGAACGAATTTAACAACATTCCATAAAGCGGATAGTTTATCTGCTTATTATTAATTTTATTGGTCGCTTATAGAATATTGTAACCTTCATACTTGATTCAATTACCTACCGACTAACAGCTGTGACGATATTTTTGGTAATATTACAGTTCACAAAGTCAAAATGTATATTTTTGAACCTCAGATTATTTTGTTCTAATAATCTGAGTTTTGAACAAACTGTTTTAACGAAGGAGGAAGAAAAAAGACTGGTAAACTGGATTATCTATCTCGGGAAGTCAGGTTTTATTAATTAAAATAACAAAAAAATAAGTGCTTTAAGCGTTGCAATAAATAATTATGTTCATATTGTAATAATGTTGATATCATAACTATTGTTATTATATAATAAATACCTTAAAAACGACTTTTTATTTTATTTAATAGTATAGAAGAAGTGACAACTTCGTAGCGGTAAAAGAAGTAGAAAAATCGGTAATAGAATCTTGCCGCATTCTATGGGTCGGTAATAGAATCAACTACTATTTTGGATGAAATAATTATTTAGTAACTATTGTGTTATTGAATATTGAATTTAAGTACTGAATTGCAAAGAATACTTAGGTGAGATTAATTATAAATCATAACATCTTTCCTAACATAACAGCTTATATCTATTGTTTTTAAGTGAATCCTAAGACAGCTAAAACTGGCGGTAATAGGAGCATTTACGTTATGTAGTGTTAAACCACGGTTATCTTATCTATACATTAGGGCTTGGTGCCGAGTGTACCTACACCAAGCTCAAAGCGCTTTATTACAGCTACACACTTTGATGCTGGGTACGTATTGAGCCCAAGACGTGTAGCTTGCGTACCGACCGTTTTTATGAAGTTAAAATATTGTACCTATAGGCATAACCAAAATGATAAGGCATAGCCCATTAGTCAGGCTGAAGTGGCAGTGGGCAGGACACATAGCCAGAAGAACCGATAACCGATGGAGCAGAAAGGTTCTGGAGTGGCGGCCACGCACAGGACGTCGCGCGTCGTAGCAGAGGTAGGCCTCCCGCGAGGTGGACTGACGATCTTGTTGGGGTCGCGGGCAGCGGATGGATGCGGGTGGCTCAGGATCGGTCTATGTGGAGCCTTGGGGGAGGCCTATGTCCAGCAGTGGACGTCTTTCGGCTGATATGATGATAACCCAAATGAGCTCGGTCTTCAGCTTGCCACTTCCAGTCCCTGCCCGCCGCCCTACGAATATCATCGCCCCATCTGGCTACAGGACGACCTACACTACGTTTGCCGAGTAGCGGTCGCCACTCAAGAACCTGACTGCTCCAGACCGAGCTCATTGGCGTGCCATAGGAGAGGCCTGCGTCCAGCAGTGGACTGACAGGCCGATGATGATGATAATAGACATAAAATTACCGTGGTTACACCATAGTAAAAACAGAATAGTAAGCTAGCTAAGGCCGCTCGGCGAGTTAATTGCCTACTCTTGCGTTGACGCACGGGTTGTCACGTGTTTACACCGCGGCGCCGGCTTTGTCGGCGCGCGCGCTTTTTCGCCGTTTTATTTAAGTGATTGCGCTGAATACTACAGAATTTAAGCTTGCATATATTTTTTCAAATACCTACTGACTAGCTAAGCGGTATATAACTATCTAAATGCCCTTTATAGCGAGAAAAATGTAACAAGTTTAATTTACTGTCGTTTAACACATTGTATAATATTAATAACGTTTATTACAAAACTGAATGTACATAAACAATTCGAGCGGGCGAGCAGTGTAGTACCTACATGAATGCGCGCGATCAGACGCGTGGCGCAACCCTTCGCCGAGCTTGCCGCGCTCGTGAGATTGCGTGCGTACACGGCGCCCCGGCGAGTCACGCATACATTCAAACCAGCGCGGCGGCGGCGGCCGATTTGTATGAAGCTATCCTACTATTCTGTTTTTACTATGGTTACACTAAAATGTGAGTTTAGGTATACACGCTGTATTCGCATAATTCTGCGATTCGCAAGTGGCTATTTATTTTATTTCTTTTATTATAATTATGAATTAATGTAGATCCAAATAAATTAAAACAATTGTTCTTGTTTTGTAATTAAATCTTGAGTGCAGAGTACAAAATAAAAAACCAAAAACAGAGTGTTGGTGCCAGACAAAAACGCATTTCACAAATAATTTATTCAATGTTGTGGTTGGCATTAATATAATAAGTATTTGGACCATTTTTAGTAGGTAAATAAATAACATGCACAAAATAATAAGAACGCCATTATTTATCTAATTACCATAACTAATTATAAAATAAAAAAATAAGATATCAAAATGTTAATGCTTCGGATGTCCCTGACTATTATTATTTTTCTTGAACAATAAATTCGTTTGATTTGATTTTGGATAAAAATATTGTCAAATGCAATTCACATCGCGACATTTTATGTTTTCAGACAACATGATGTGTTTGATATCGAGATGAGGCAAATATTAGTAGCCAATAGGAATAACATAACATAACTTCACGCCTTCACGCAAGAACAGAGGCAGAGGTGTATTACGCACTCACACTTTGCCAGTTATGTTTCGGTCCCAATGTAATAAGGAGCGAGCCTATTGGCAATAGGAATATTGCAAAAAATTGCATAGTCATGCGAGAAAAATAACAATATTTGTAATAGCACATATTTATAGAGCGATACTACGTAACACGTTGCGTATCACTCGTAGCTGCTGTGAGTTGCTGCTACGACGCTGGACGAACTTTCTAGGGAAGGACGTCGTAGCAGTTGCATGCTCGTGCTACATACTGCTTCGCCGCCGCCGCCTTAAAAGCTGTAGCTGCAACGTTGCTACGTTGCATAATTATTGTTGCTCAACGAGAGGTTGATCTGTTGATAGTGCAACCTATTGAAGAGAAGAAATAGGAACTTGTTTTTGTTTAAGACCAGTTTTAACATTGACGCTAGGGAAAATTTTCGGTATTTTTGGATTATATTGCGTCATGGGTTTTATCACGTAACTAACATTTATGAACAGCGTCACTTGATATTTACCTTAAATGGGCATGTCTGGGGATGTTGATGACTTTTAATGAATGTATAATTGTCACATATTTGCGCCATATTTTATTATTTTTTTAATTTATTTGGTGGCTGTCACCAAGTAACAGAAACAGTATAATTGTAAAGCTAGCCGTTATTCTGAACAAAGTTCTTCAACCACATGTCTAAACTTCGGACAGTTGGACGGTTCTTTCTACCAGTCATATGTGACGTATGTAATATGCAGTCTTTTTCGACGTATCAGAAAAGCAATCATCATCATCAATCAGCCTTAAACAGTCCACTGCTGGACTAGGCCTCTCCTTTGAAAGGAGGAATTGGCCTACTATACCACGCTGGCCAAACGGGTTGGTATAGGGTTTGTATCAAGTTTTCCTTCTCTTACTGTGGTGTTTGCCGCATAATATGCTCCCTCTGTCGGCTCTTACGACACCCATGGGATGATATGGGGTGGTGATATTCCGTATTCTTAATCCGTCACCACACGGACAAGAAAAGCAATAGAAATTACTAGTTACATGACTCACATGTAGTACTGGTAAGGCAATTAAAAGGTCCCAAGGCGTCGCATCGGATTCGCTCATATTTACACAACGAATCAACGAGCAAATCGAATAGGTAGTTTGTATAAGTATTTGAAAAATACTAATAAATTCCATGTACTGTGACCGACGATTTGGACTGTCAGCTACAATCGTCCTACTAGCGTTATCCCAGTTGCTATCCTTGGTCACTTACTAACGGGTTTTACTGAATATTATACTTGCTCCACAGAGCGACTGCCTGTCTGTCTGCCGCAACTCAAAAGAAAGCGATATTCTACGGTTTAGACTAGTTTCAGTTTATTCAGAGGTATAACTAGGTACATATTAAGCCAATCAAAGAACTTCATGAAAACAGGGACCATGCGATTATTAACAGTTCAATACGCACTCTGAAAAGTCAGTACCTAACGCGCGCCGAGGATGCAAATCCTCCCTCTGCATGGCAGTCTGTGGATTCAACGTTATAATTTTTTTCTTTTTTTTCTTAAAAAGACAATTCCCGCATTAAGACTAAATCCTGTGTCGCGGGGGTCTTTACAAACATACAACTAAAGAGGACAATGAACACCCCGACTCGAAACAACAATTTATGGATCACACAAAGTGTTGTCTCGTGTGGGAATCGAACCCACGACACTCGGCGTAGTGTCAAGCGGCGAGGCGGCCGCTTAAACCACTTCGCCAACCAAGTCATTCAGTCTACGTTTAGTTGACTTGGAATATACATATATACATACATACATAGTTTTCTTGTCCATCCTAAGGTTGCCTGTAAGACATTGCTAAATAGCGATAAGGCCGCCATTTGTCACACTTATTTACATTTCTACATTTATGTTTTATAATCTTGGAATTATTTTGGTGTACAATAAAGATGATTTTATTATTATTATTTTATTTTACATAGACTCACGCCTGTTTCCCCTAAGGGGTAGGCAGAGGCATATTAAACGCCCACTTTTCGCCAGTGTTTTGATCCCACGTAATAGGTGGCGAGCCTATTGCCGCTTATCGGGATATTTTGTTTGCCAGAGCCTCGTCCGTTGATCGGCAGGTGCACCACTCGCAGGTGAGGTTGGAATATAAAGTCTACTAAATGCGTTTATGACAAAACGCATTTAGTAGAGTTGGAATGTCCAACAACGAAGCAACTATGAAGCAGAACCAAGTGATAACAAACACGAACGAATTATAAAACAAGTTATTCTTTAAATATAATCTGTCAGATTAAACTGATTGATGAATATCTCGTCTCGTCTATTAAGCTTTTTTATTTTCTGAACTTTAGCTTGACGTCAGTTTTTTTATCTTATTGTAACATCTTAAAACCAGTTCGGTAGCATGTTATGTCATGCCTACCTATTCATCACTTTGTAAATAAATAAATTTACAGAATGATATATTATTATAGAAATTTCAGGTTTTTTGTAAATGTCACAAAAACGGTCACCCATCCAAATATTGACCTTTACAATCTTTGCTTAACTTTTCCAATCTTTATGAGAGTCATCTAGTCATACTGTCGCTACGTTCGCTGTGCTTAGTTTTATAATCAAAGCTAGCTGAGCTCGCGGTAACCCCGCGTTAATTAGAGCTGCTGCTCCAGACCCATAGCTCATAGCGTGATGTTAATTATAGTCTTTAGCCTTCCTAGATAAATGGCATATCCAACACAACAATAATTATTCAAATAGGAGCAGTAACTGCTGAGATTAGCGTGTTCAACCAACCAAACAAACAAACTCTTCAACTTTATGATATTGGTTTAGAAATCGATCCAGTAATTCCTAAGATTAGTATTCACCAAACAAACAAACTCTTCAGCGATTACATTATATTAGAATTTTAGTATAGATAGTGATTTCCGTCGAATATTCTTCGCGGCTTGCAT
The DNA here is from genome assembly GCA_944739405.2 of Euclidia mi. Classification (NCBI taxonomy): domain Eukaryota; kingdom Metazoa; phylum Arthropoda; class Insecta; order Lepidoptera; family Erebidae; genus Euclidia; species Euclidia mi. The sequence continues at coordinate 864,054 of OX123197.2, read as the reverse complement.
AAATAGCGCTTGGAATCTAGTTGGTGTGGTTGAAACAAGGCGAACCACACTACTTGCCTGACTCCATTCCATACACTTATGCCCTTAACATTACACGCAACACTGGCGGTTAGACGGTTCATTTCTACTCGCTTGATAACCCGGTTGGTATTTTGCAACGAACTATTTGTGTTGTACGTAAACAATGATGGAAACTTGTATGGATTTTAATACATCTTAGCGCTAGAAATATTTTTATGTAGCAGCAGAAGACTTCAGAAATATGATACGAAATTGCCCGCGTCTATACCTATGTGGGTATCGGTTATCGTGACAAAATGTATTTTTTTTGTATAGACTCACGCCTGTATCCCCGAAGGGTTAGGCAGAGGTGTTATATTACACCCACATTTCGACATGATTTTTTTAAGCCGCATGTAATAGGGGGCGACTCCGTGCTGCTACTGAGAATTTCCCAACAGAAAAACTCAATAACACTTTGCCCGACCCGTTAATCGAACTCGAGACCTCCCAATCCCACGCGCACATTTATGCCGCGAGACCAACGAGTTAGTCTGAATGTTTTATTCTGAAGTATAATTTATAAGTTATAAGATACCTACTGCAAGGTTTCATCAAAATCGGTTTAGTAGGATTTGCGTAAAAATGTAAACAATATGCAGCAGTAAGGTGTAATCTTAGATTTTTTCATGTGTGTGAATAAATAAACAGTTTTAAAGCGGCGAAATAATCATGATCTCAAATATTTTGCAATTCATTCAATTAGTTTGGTGCGTATAAAAATGGGATTTTAAAAGAAAACTTGATTTAAATACCAGGGTAAATAGCTCATGAGTACTCATGAGTAATGGAGGTCAAATTCAAAGTTACATATTATTTAAAAATAGTTAAACAATAAATTTGTGCTCGTACATAAAATGTTTAATACTAACCACAGAGGTAAATCCCATACATGCATGTAGGTATGGCTATAAATAATAAACCTATTAAGTAATCAAATAAATTTCTTAATAGCAGGATTACAATAAGTCCTTACGTAATTCTCAATCATGTAATTCGAGATAGATTCCTTAATCGGTTAAACAAGTAGGTGATTAAGGTTTCCCTCAGAGAACTTAATAATATACTTACGCAATAATAATGGCCATCATGCCGTATAAAAAACAATCGAATGCACAATACTGTTATTTTATAGTTAAGTTAGTGTTACTACTTACTTATAAATAACAGAATTCTAAAACATATATACCAACCACATCATTACAGCCACGATACATTTCTGCTATCATGTACAGGAAGGGTTTGGATAATTCAATTATGTACAAAAGCTGTTCACATATCGAGATTGACGGGTGTATAATGATGTAGAGAAATGTCCGCCGCGTCCATAAGTGGTTAATCTTTAGCCATTATTGTGATGTGCGGAATGTGGCTCAAAATGCCAGGACTCCGTATTTGAGCCTACAGTCACGTATACACTGAATTCCTCAATTGGCAATCGTATGGTTAAACACAAAAGAACAAGATATATAAAAGATTAATGATGATGAATTCACCATCGTCTGTATATCATCTGTATATATAAAAATATTATGTTACTGACCGACAACACACAGCCTAAATTACTGGGTGCAAGAAGCTGACCTGCTGCCTCCGTGGTCGGAGGTCCCTGGTTCGATTCCCGGGTCGGGCAAAGGTGTTACTGGGTTTTTCCGAATTCTCAGTAGCAGCACGGAGTCTGGTGATGTGCCCGGTAACGGCAATAGGCTCGCCCCCTATTACGTGGGACAAAAAATTCGTGACGAAATGTGGGTGTAATATTACACCTTTGCCTACCCTTTCGGGGATACAGGCGTAAGTGTATAAAAAAAAATAAAGAAGCTGACGTTTGGCATGTGTTTGTGTGTATGTTCCTTGGGGAGCGTAAGTAACAAAAAAGGATTGCCCAGGACTCCAAGGTGATGGGGCAGAAAAGCTTAAATAAAAAAATTACAGGCGTAGTTGCGTTCGTCCTCTAGTCATCATCATCAGCCTTTATCAGTCCACTGCTGGACTAGGCCTCTCCTTTGAAAGGAGGAATTGGCCTACTATACCATGCTGGCCAAACGGGTTGATATAGGGTTTGTATCAAGTTTTCCTTCTCTTACAGTGCTGTTTTCTGCATAATATGCTCCCTCTGTCGGCTCTTACGACACCCATGGGATGATATGGGGTGGTGACAATCCGTATTCTTAATCCGTCACCACACGTCCTCTAGTATAATTTATAAAATCACGTATCCTGACGCGTCATCGCAGTCTCTAAACTAATGAAGCTCACTTAGATTAATTTTTGTTCGCTTCTCACGAGACCAGAACTCATCGCAGGCAATACCGGGGTTTCAGCCAGTATAGCCAGCCCATAAGTAAGCAAGCCCCATCATTTCATTTCCTCAATTATCTCTCCTAGGCGTCCTTCAGATTGTGAATCATTAAATTGATTGCCACTGACATTTTGAATTTCTCATCGGAAAAGGTCTTTTGATTTTCTTGTAGAATGTGAGACCTTTAATATTTTTTCTATTTTGAATACACAAGCCGGGAGCTATCTCCGATGGCATTTTTTATTGACATTATGTGTAATAATGAGTCTTCTTTCTGATCAATAATGATATATGGGAAAAGAAAACACTGTGTAAGTTTTTAATGCATTCGGCGATGAACTTGTACTGCATGCTTTCTGTAGTTTATAAAACGATATTTTAACATTTCTCGAGTTCCCTGAGACCGCCAAGCAAACTTCAGATAGTAAACTGTAGAATATTTTAAATATTTTTTTAATTATAGACTCACGCCTGTATCCCCGAAGGGGTAGGCAGGGGTGTAATATTACACCCACATTTCGCCAGGAATTTTTAGGTCCCACGTAATAGGGGGCGAGCCTATTGCCGTACCGGGCACATTACCAGACTCCGTGCTGCTACTGAGAATTTCCTAACGGAAAAACCCAAATACACTTTGCCCGACCCGGGAATCGAACCCGAGACCTCCCAATCCCACGCGCACATTTATGATGCGAGACCAACGAGGCAGTCTCTAGAATATATTTATACAAAAATAAATACGAAAGTAAGGCTATCTGTCTAATACACTTGCCCGACTATTACTTTTGAAAAATATAAGAGCATTTTTCATTAATTCCAAGATTAGGTTCAAGAATTCTAGAATTCTATATAAGGCAGCGATAGCCTAGTGGAGATACCAACAAACTGCCATGCAGAGGGTATCAGGTTCGAATCCACGGCGCGCACCAATGACTTTTGGGAGTTATGTGCGTATCGAATTGTTAATTATCGCTTGTCTGGTGCCTCGGAGAGCACGTTAAGCCGTCGGTCCCGGTTGTCATGAAGATCTTTGACAGTCGTTACAGGGCGTCAGTACCTTCTAAATAAACTGACATTAGTCTAAACCATGAAATATCGCTTCGGGTTGCGGAGGGCAGACAGGCAGTTGCTCCGTGGAAAAGCTAATATTCAGCCAAATTCGGTTAGACTAGTAAGCGGACCCCAGATTGAAATTGGGATAGCGATAAGAGGAATAATGAATTCTAGAATTCTACACATGCAAAATACCTAAATATGAAACACAATTCAATAAACATATAAGACGCATTACGCAATATAAAAACTTTAAGCAAGTATTAGCTCAGTCTTATCAAGTTTATTAATATATAGGTATGTAATATTCATGAAGTTTTTATTTATTGTCATGCTTCCTGATACCTACTAAATTCAAAATAACAATTTAAGTATTAATTTAACGACATACATCTGGTTACCTACATACATACATAGTCTCACGCCTATAACCCCGAAGAGGTAGGCAGAGGTGTATTGCTACACCCACTTTTCGTCAGATATACTTTAGTCCCACGTAATAAGGGGCGAGCCTATTGCCGTACCGGGCACATTTCCAGACTCCGTGCTGCTACTGAGAATTTCGTGACAGAAAAACCCAATAACACTGCCCGACCGAGGAATCGAACCCGCGACCTCCCGATCCCACGCGCACATTTATGCCGCGAGACCAACGAGGCAGTCGTATAGGGTTTGATGTCGAGTTTTCCGTCTCTACGCAAAGATGGTATTTGCATCGTGTTATCCCTTAGTCGCCTCTTACGACACCCACGGGCAGATAGGGGGTGGTGACACTTGTATTCTATGCCGTCAACCACACGGCGTCATCTGGTTACCTAATGTATTTAAATTACGCCTTACTAATTACCAGTAGTAAAGGATAATAAAATGCTATTATATTCAATTGCAAATGTACAACAATTGTCAAAAGAATATAATATAATTGAATATAATAGTATAATACTTAGTTGTTTAATTTGTTTTAAATTCAAAACCATGTTTGAGAAAGAAAAGCTTTCTTCGATAGGAATGAGGTCTGTACATCGTTGGAAGCTTTATAAACACAATCCAACAGATACAAAATGCGGTTGGGCGAACGAATTCACAACATCTCATTCATTTTTCGACTGCACGGTTGGCGTAAGCGGCCCCGCCGTTTGACACTGCGCCGAGTGTCGTGGATTCGATTCTCACAAGAGGCAACACTTTATGTGATCCATAGATTGTTGTTTCGAGTCTGGGTGTTCATTGTGTCCGTTCGTTGTATGTTTGTAAACTCCCCCGCGACACAGTATTTATTCCTAATGCGGGAGTTGTCTTTAAAAAAAATAATAATAATATTCACCCTTTATTTTGCCACTAGAGGATGCCTACAGCTACGCCCGCACTTTTCAATTTAATTTTTCCGTTGCTTTCTCATCGCGTAAGAATAGCTGAAAATCCCTTATCAGCGCAGTCCTTCGGTCCCCAAGGAACAAACATGCACAAATGCCAGCTAGACCGCCCAATAGTTTTGGCTGTGGGTGTTCTGTGAGTCAGCTAGTAACGCAAAAATGTTTTATGTACACGCAGATGACACGGATTGAATCCTCAAAAAGATTAACAGTTTTTTGCCATAATGACGATATACTGCATCAATACACATTACGCGAGTGTTGTAAGGTAAAATAAGATGTACGAAGGTATGATAAGATAGTTTGGGCACATGGAGAGGATGGATGACGAAAGACTGACCAAGAAGATATAAAGGGCATGTGTGAATGAGACAGTACGAAGGGGAAGACGTATTTGGACATTCTCTGACCAAATTGGAGATAGCCTAAAAAAGGACAAATCAGAAGAACCCTAAACAGAAGAGCATGCATGAGAAACTTGATGGAAGTGAATGAAGCAAGAGCGATATTATGTCAGGATCGTTGCAAATGGCGTTCCGTAGTCTCTGCCTACCCCTCCGGGAAACAGGCGTGAGTCTATACATGTATGTATGTACACATTACGCAGACATGATTGTGTTCATCTACCATCATGCTATTATGTAGACGGAGACGTTCCGATCGTGAAACCGGTCAAACGACTAATAAAATGCTGCAAATTATTTAATAGCAATTGGCACAGACACGGTAGGTAGCTTTGCGTTATAAGTATTGCTAAGATATTTGTAAGTACATATTACATACATACATACATACATAACGTCACGCCTTTTATCCCCGAAGGGGTAGGCAGAGGTGTATTTCTACACCCACTTTTCGCCAGATATACTTTAGTCCCACGTAATAAGGGGCGAGCCTATTGCCGTACCGGGCACATTTCCAGACTCCGTGCTGCTACTGAGAGTTTCGTGACAGAAAAACTCAATAGCACTGCCCGACCCAGGAATCGAACCCGGGACCTCGCGATCCCACGCGCACATTTATGCCACGAGACCAACGAGGCAGTCGTATAGGGTTTGATGTCGAGTTTTCCGCCTCTACACAAAGATGGTATTTGCATCGTGTTATCCCTTAGTCGCCTCTTACGACACCCACGGGAAGATAGGGGGTGGTGACACTTGTATTCTATGCCGTCAACCACACGGCTACATATTATTATACATATTATATATGTTTCTACGGGCGCTCTTAACCGTTTATTCCATTATTATCTTTAAGGCTTCATTGAGAGAAGAAGATAACATAAAAAGCTTCGATTAGCTTGTTTTCTGTTGTGTTCTCTGACTTTGAACATTATTTAAAGGATGATAATCATTCGTTTTGTATTCGAGGATCCCAGCGACCGAAAGCTGCTCGCGCAGCTGCGAGTAGTATCTTCAATCTGCTCGGTAATTTTGTTATGTTAATTGATTTTGGACATAATGTTGATAATAGCTTGACAGTGGCGAATGCTCGCCGCTGCGCTAGCCTTAAGACAAAGTAGAAGAAAGCGTTACCAACTCCGCCCTTCCCTGGCGAAACACTTAGACATTCTCATATTCTGTCCCTTTTTCTCATTGGCAAGGGATAAAGGATGGTAAAGGTGGGAATTTTCTTTATGAAAGGCAGTCAAACCCTATCTCATCACGGTGCATTCAGATACCTACCTAATATAATGAAAAAAAAAAGACAAAAATATATTCACCGATACCAAACCGCTAATAATGAATGCAAGCATAATTGCCAAAGATAATTTGCCTAATTGACTCATAATAAAGCGTCTGTACCAGACACTTTGTATGAATGCTGCCATATTAGATAACAAGAACTCGTCTTTCCTGCTTGTCCTGCATTTATTATACCAATTTTAAAAGCTTTACCAATTTCGCTCTCTCGCTGCACTTCGTAATCATCATCAGCAGCCCTGTATATAAACTTCCCCACTACTGGGCTCCGGCCTCTTTTCACCTAGTCCAACGTAGTGGCCAAGTCTGGGTTGGTAGTCTTTATGTGACTTTAGAGAACATTACGGAGAATTCTCAGATATGTAGGTATCGTCACGATGCTTTTCTTCACCGTTTAGCAGGCGATAATTAATCATTTAATACGCACTTCGAAAAGTCATAGTTGCGTGGATTCGAACCCGAAACTTGCCGCATATAATAAAAACAATGAGCACGTAATTATAATATTATTCGTGCAGAATTGTCTAGAAAGAATCTAGTGCACAAAAAAGTGTAAAATAATGGCTTAATTGATTCGTAAGAAACAAAAAGTTGCTATTAAAAAACAGTACTTCATATGAACAAAAAATATGATAATTGATCAAAATAAATGATCGATCATACTTTTGTCTTTTTGAAAAAACAGTCCATAACAAATACAAAATGGTTGCTATTTTTATTTTGTTAAAAATAACTTATTAAGTATGGATATTTTTTTAAAGTCTACAAATAGATTTTAGGTACCATATTATAGATACACGTTAAAAACAATCGGTTACAATATCATCCAAGTTATTCAATAGAAGAACAGTATTCTCAAAATTGACTCGATCTTGTAACTCAACGGAAGAATCCCAGCGAATATCTACATAATTATGTATGTACCTACCTAGATAACTAAAAACCGATTAAACAAGGTTTTTATGATTACAAAAGTTAAATAATACTAATTAGTCACGGCTTGGTGCTTTTCGAGATAAATACAAATGTATCTTAATATAACTACAATTAACTGTTTTGTTTTTTAGACCCAATAATACAAGGTGAGAATTAGTCTGTAGATTAGTATGCCAAATTTTTAGAGGATTTATTTACTTACTAGCTGTGCCCGCGACTTCGTTCGCGTAAATGTTGGAATTTAATTAGCATGACATTTATGCCAAGAGTATATAATATTTATAACTTTTATATGTATATTATATACCTAATATATATATTTAGAGTATTTCTTTATACACAACATTAACTGTTTTACCACCTTCACATAGAACATACATACATACATAGACTCATGCCTGTTTCCCGGAGGAGTAGGCAGAGACCATGGAACGCCATTTGCAACGATCCTGACATACCTCTCTTGCTTCATTCACTCCCATCAAGTTTCTCATGCATGCTCTTCTGTTTAGGGTACTTGTGACCTGTCCTTTTTTTAGGATGTCTCCAATCTGACCAGAGAACGTCCCAGGTCTTCCCCTTCGTCCAGTCCCTTCCACACTTGCCTTATATATCTACTTGGTCAGTCTTTCGTCATCCATCCTCTCCACGTGCCCAGACCATCTTAGCATACCTTTCTCGATGCTTGTCACTACATCTTCTTTTACCCCACAACACTCTCTTATCACACAATTATTTACTCTGTCAGTCAAAAAAACACGACACATACTTCTCAGTGCTCTCATTTCTACAGCATTTATTCTACATTTATGACTCTTCTGCCATACCCAACTATCACTACCATACATAAGAGTAGGTACTAACACCCCTCTATGCACAGCAAAACGTGCCTTTTTGGACACGTTTTGGCTATTATAAACGCCTTCAGAGCTCCATTCACTCTATTACCTACATTAACTCTTCTTTCAGTATCTTCTACATTCTTACTATCTCTTGTTAACAGCGTACCTAAATGTAAATATACAAAGAAAATAATAATTATGGACTAATCGACAATTTATTGAAAAAATGATCTATAGTCATTGTATTTATCATTTAAAATAAATAATAATGAAATGATTATATAACTATTATATAAACATAATAATTTGAGATACATGAGATTGACCGTTTATATATTAAGTGGACTTGTAATAAATTTTGACACAGAGACTTTTTGTTTATGAAAGTGCCGAATATAATATTCGGAATATAATACTCTATTATTTTTTAATAACAGAAAGATACCCGACACATAATTATTGTCTTTTTTGCAAGAAACATTTATTTTGCTAGAAAATTATTTGTAAATAGTGACATCTATCGGTCTGTAAGTAGCCATAAAACATTTTGAAGGTACCTATTTAGACTAACTATACTTTTACTAACAAACTTATAATGCTCATAGATGGCACCATATATATAACCAGTTTTGGATGATCCCTGTTGGGAAAACGTACAAAGAAGAGGTCAAGCTGTACCCCGAAAACCACTCAACCGATTGTGATGAGACAAGAGATCTTTAGCAATATAGGGAAAGACAGACAGATATAAATTCTAAAAAACATCAAGTATTGCTTTTTAGCATTTTCTTAGAGTTTTTAGCTAATTTTCGTCAAAATATCTTTAATGTACAGACTTTTTCACCTCTACAGTTTTATTATAGTATAGATTATTTTGTGTGTAAATACTAGAGAGGCGGAAAACGAGTGAATTTTGCCTGAAGATAGACGGTTATCGTAGCCACTGACTGAATAGTGAATATAGATGCTGCAATATAACGGATATCACTTTTGGCGGCGAGACTGTAGCAAGTTGAAGAATGCCAATATGCCAATGCTGATTTAGACTGCAACTCACCAACTGGGATGATCCAAAAATCGCTGTTTTGCTTTATATAGACTGCACATAATTATGTCGTGGACGACCGCTTCGTGTTCGTTGAAAGTTTGTATAAGTTCTCCGCGATGTAGGATACCTATAACTATTCTTAGCGGGATGACTTGTAAAAAACTCTTCTTAACAAAATCTAGTGTGGTTCTTCCATGAACCATACATTCCAAAGAGCTTCTTATGCTTAGTAGTTTCGACTGTCTGTTGTCTGACAATCAGTCAGTAACGCAAGTGTCATATACATTGTTGATGGTGTTGATTTTTATTAACATATTGATTATTTTACACAAATAGCATTGTTTGGAGTGGGATCAATGCTTACATGGATCTAACTTCATATGTAGAGTAGTTTCCAGGGTCAAAATAATTACATTTTATTTAGTCCGTATTTTAGATTATAAAAAAATATTGGACACGTATTTTTCTTTTTTCGATTAAATAAAAAATTACAAAGATATAGCCCATTAAAGTTACGTGTGACGTCACCTAGTGCGAAAAAATGCAGCACTGCGTGACGTTATACGTAACTTTAATGAGCTATATCTTGGTCGTTTTTGGTTTAATTTACAAATAAAAAATACGTATCGCTTATTTTTGAATAATCTAAAGGACGGACTTATAAATTTTTTTTGTCAACTAGCCTATTGTTCCGAGTCTGGAATAGTCTGGCTATTCTGTGTCCGTTGTTATTAAGTCCTAGAACACGTAAAGTTGTAATGCGGCTTAAACTTTGTAGTTGCTCAGCTATCGTAAAACTTCGTAAAGAAAAAAGTTACATGCAGCAGCGGAATCATGACCCTCAAGCATTAGAACTAAAAAAGAGGGAGAAGGGTAGTGTAGTGAAGTCGGCTAAAGTAAGTTCAGTTAATAAAACGAACAACTTACAACAAAGCTGTTCTTCTATACATATATTACATTACTAGTAAATTAATTTGTACACTTTATATAAGCTAATACATTATTCTAAAAAATAATGCACGATCGTGCTGAAAAGCCACCTTGCTCGTGGCGACATCTTTTTTAATGGCAACTGCAAGTAGAACCTACGCAGTCTGAATAGGTTTGACTCCGATCCTCCTGGCCAGATTCAGCATGGCCTCCAGCTGTTTTGGAGGGTAAGTGATGGTGCCTTTAGATTTGGTCTTCTCACTCATCATATGCTCTTTATCTCCGGGGGCCAAAACTGGCAGCGATGGGTCCATCTGAAAAATTATTCTGATTTAAAACATATAATCAAATATTAAGGAAGGGCACGTTGTTTCAGCTATATCGATATCAGTATGTAGAGGCTGTCGAAGTATTGGTGGGAGGCACTACTCATATTCAGGAGTCATCCAAGCAGGAAAAGTACAGTCTGTCCATCTTAAGGTTGCCTGTAAGAAATCGCACTTTGGGATAAGGCCGCCCTTGTGCATTGGCTATGTGACATTTAATTTATTTATACCAGATTTGTACCAACAGTGTAGTGCACAATAAATAATTATCAATCATTCAAAGTCTTTCCATGACGAAATACTTTTAAGTGTTTAATAAATGAAACCTGCTCACACCAGTGCAGGTTATTATTATGTGCAATATTCAGTGCACATAATAATAACATTGTGCTCTGAATATTGCACAAACAGTGACAGCGTGCGGTGCCAACTAGGGAAAGAATTGGCAGGAGAAAATGCACGCTGTCTTCGAACGACAAGCGCGGTATGCGCCATGGATAACGCTCCACAAAGCAAGATGCTTTTAAAATTCCATGTGAGAAAGTAGTCATTTCCCTTTTAATTTAGTGTACACTTGTACGTATAAAGTCGCAGCCGACGCGGCGACGGTTCGATTGACGCTACGGCCCGTACCATTACAAGCTCTCATCATCATCAGCCTTTATCAGTCCACTGCTGGACTAGGCCTATCCTTTGAAAGGAGGAATTGGCCTACTATACCACGCTGGCCAAACGGGTAGGTATAGGGTTTGTATCAAGTTTTCCTTCTCTTACAGTGCTGTTTTCTGCATAATATGCTCCCTCTGTCGGCTTTTACGACACCCATGGGATGATATGGGGTGGTGACAATCCGTATTCTTAATCCGTCACCACACGGATACAAAGTGGACTCTCTCTCTCCATTCAGCACATGGGGCTCGACACACACAAACACCCACAACGACATAGTCAATAATATGTTATTCAATATATTACCGGTTCCAAATTCCTCCATATTTTAAGACACTCAGCGATTCTATCCCCGAAGCCTGGCGCGAAGCAGTTGGGGTCTATCGCGGCGAATAACTGACCCAGGTTCATGGATGTCTCACACTGCGACAGGTCCCACATACGGACCTTGTGGGACGGGTTAGATCCTGGAAACAACGTAGGCAGCTTCAATAATCATCATTTGACTTTTGCCTTCAAAGTCAAAAATCATTTATTCATCTAGGCCACAAAGTGACGCTTATGAACGTCAACATTTAAGTTAATTACTTAATGATTCTACAATAACATTTACTGCCACGTTCGCAATGCAATAGGTAGAACCACGAGAAAGAACGGGCAATGAAACTCATGGCCACTCTTTTCAATCAAATATAATGGCTGTACATTTTATTTTTGTAAGGAGCTGCAACTGTTTCACATTGTAGACATCTACTAGTAACATTTTTAGAGTCCGCTTTCTAGTCTACCCAGTGTACCATGATGAAGACCAGTGTAGACAATAGCGTAATGAAAAACCACGTCATCATAGACAACCTTCTAGTGTTATCCCAGTTGTACCCGGTCGCAGCGATAAACCAAGTACACAGTAGAATAATCGTACTTATCATCCAAATGCCTGCCTCATTGGTCTCGCGGCATAAATATGCGCGTGGGATTGGGAGGTCTCGGGTTCGATTCCCGGATCGGGCAAAGTGTTATAGGGTTTTTCCGTAGGAAACTCTCAGTAGCAACACGGAGTCTGGTAATGTGCCCGGTACGGCAATAGGCTCGCCCCCTATTACGTGGGACCTAAAAATCCATGGCGAAATGTGGGTGTAATATTACAACATACAGGCGTGAGTCTACAAATAAATAAAAAAAAACATCCAAATATTGTCCTGGAAATCGAATCGCATTAGAGCATAGAAATAAAATACTTGGTAAGTAGACCTAAGTAAAAGTCAAATTATTGTTAGATTTTATATTATAGAATTTATAGTCAGAAATCAAATCCCAACATGAAAAAGCAAAAACTTAGGTAATTCTTACGTTTTTATTATTTTGAGACGATTGGATTGCTTCATCGAAAATACCAAAACCCAAGCGCATACAATATAATAATCCGATAAATAAGTTCATTTCGTAGAAACCCAACCATTAAACAATTTAATTAACATTACGTGTTGGCCCAATATCTTTTAGAAATATAAAAAATAGGAAAATATGTTCACGTCAATAGGTTTTCCCAGAGCTGATTAATTTCTGACCGACTAGCGACTTGGCTCTTATTATGTGTAATTGTGTAATACGACCGTTTTTGTGATAATCATTATACAATATGCCAAAATAGTAGAGAGTAAAAACTTAATTACATGCTGATAACACTAGCACTACCTATTGTATATCATTAAGGTAACATGGTAGCATGAATAATAATAATGTATTTTAGCTGTATATTATGCTGCCATCCGTGTGGTGACGGATTAAGAATACAGAATGTCACCACCCCATATCATCCCATGGGTGTCGTAAGAGCCGACAGAGGCAGCATATTCTGCAGAGAGCAGCACTAAAAGAGAAGGAAAACTTGATACAAACCCTATACCAACCCGTTTTGCCAGCGTGGTATAGTAGGCCAATTCCTCCTTTCAAAGGAGAGGCCTAGTCCAGCAGTGGACTGCTATAGGCTGATGATGATGATGCTGTAGCTAGCTGTAGAAGATAACTATTTTTTACTGTGTATAGTCCTCCATCAGGTTAATATGGCCCGTTCGATGATGTATTTAGGTGCAGCCCATAGACGCGTACTGGTGCGAATTCTTTCGTTGCTATCTGTAGCTTAAGGGAAAAGAGCTTGAAGAAGAAGCTATCCTCTTCCAACTTCATTTGCTGTCATCATGCTCTCTCTCCTTTTTCATTTTTAGTAGAAAAAAAGAGAAGATGAGAAGCGCGTGGTCCTCTAGTACACCAACACATCGAAAGAACCGAAACATTAGAAAGTTTGAAACAGCCGCTTGGCATTGGTCCCAACCAACCGATATACATGCTGCGTGGCCCAACTGCTAAAATTAAAGCTGCATAAGGCATATAGTTACCTATTTCACTTGATCATGATGATATTAAGTCTATAGGCATAAAGATCGGATAAAGGCTTGCCTGCGAAATAATACTTATTTAAAAATAAACAACATGCAGTTATTTATTCAGGCCATACAATGTGGCCTTGATTTAGTGTTAGTGAGAAGTAAAGTCTTACCGGATAATCCGCTGCAGAATGTCTCCATCATCGCAGCGAGGCCATAACCTTTGTATCCAGAGGTACTTTCCTCACCACCCAAGGGCATCAACTTGCCCGTACTGAACGCCTGCCAAAAATACAACCTTTTAAAGATTATACAGAATTTAAAAATAAAAAAGGACAGGTCAGAAGTATCCTAAACAGAAGAGCATGCATGAGAAAATTGATGGAAGTGAATGAAGCAAGAGAGGTATGTCAGGATGGTTGCAAATGGCGTTCCGTAGTCTCTGCCTACCCCTCCGGGAAACAAGCGTGAGTCTATGTATATATGTATGTAAAAATAAAAATATGGTGGTCTCAAGATAGATTTTTATTTATGCTCGTGGCTGTAGGCAGTGGGAGAGAGAGTCGGCCGTTCAAAGTTGAAATCCACGGTATATTTGATAATATCTATTTACAGTAACGACAAACAATAAAGAAATCTAATCGGCTATCTATCTCGCTGGGGCACAAAAGGACAACGACGACATGACTGAAAATTTGGTTAGGCACCTAATTGCCAAATTAGCCGTATTTCTAACAAAAACAAAGATACAATAAGTATGTAGGATTGCTTTTCGTCGATATTTCATCTTAGTCGAGATCATGGGCGTCGCCAAGGGGGGGCAGAGGGGGGCGACCGCCTCCCTAAGGGGGACTCAAAAATCTCTACAATTTATACTTTTCTTAATACTTTTCACATTTTCCATATCAATTTGCCTCTCCCTAGGCGATCGACTGGCAACGCCCTTGGACGAGATTTAATATTTCGTATACCTATCTATGATTTTAGGATTTTATGATTATAAGGTAATGCACGCCATGCTTTTTATAGGTAATAAAATTTAGCAAGGATGTGTGCCTAGCTAAATTAAATAAGCAAAACATCGCGCACATGATTGCTCTACAAAACGCAACAATGGTTTCTAATAATTTTAGTAAACTTACTACTTTAGCGTCGGTTGTAGGCTTGCCATCAGGTCCTAATGCCCAGTTCTTAGGCAAAGGCTCGTCTTTGTGGATTTGCATTTCTATCTGAAATAACCAAATACAATGATAATCAAAATAACGTTGACCTTCCGTTCATCTTTGTTGACTACATGACATTACCTATCTATCTTAACTTATCTATCGTCACGCCTGTCTCCCATTGGGGTAGGCAGAGACTATGGAACGCCAAATGCTCCAGTTCAAACACACCTCTTTTGCTTCCTCCACATTCAATAACCTCATCATACATGCGCGCCGATTATGGGTACTTTTAATTTGGCCCTTTTTTAGTACGTCACTTATTTGGTCGGCGTACGTCCGCCTAGGGCGTCCCCTACCGACATCAATATCTATCCTTGGTAGATCAAACAGTTGCGAAACGCAATTTTGGTTTGCAATGGGGATAGGATAATGATGTCGATTGGTCGTCTAATTGCCTGTGTTCGCTTAGTCAGCGTACTTATAACGTAGCCTTTGGCACTCCACTTCTGAACATAGGCCTCTTTTAATAGCAATGAAAGTCAATAGGAAGATATAATAATAATGATATTCTACCACATTCACACAACACCGTCTAGTCCCAAACAATGCAGAGCTTGTACTATGGGTACTAGACAATGGATAAACATACATACATACCTACTTTTTTTTGTCAATACATACATATTATACATAGAAACACCCAGACCAAGACTAACACCCATGTTCACGCACACAAATGTTTACCTTGTGCGGGAATCGAACCCGCGAACTTCGGCGTGGCAGTCGCTTACACTACCTCTACGCTAACCGATCGTCATAGCCATTTAGCCTATTATTACATTGGGCAGACAACTTAGTACAAAGTGTCCCATCACTCCCATCCCTTCCCAAAGACACTACTTCGTAAATAGATCCACTAAAACCAAGTGCACTTTTTATTCCTAACCCGTCTCCACACGAAGTCAATTCACTTCAGGTCAAAAGCTTTGTTTGTATGAAATATGATATTACTAGAGGACGCCAGCAGCTACGCCTGCCTTTTTTTTTTCAATTTATCCGTTTTGGCCTATCCCGTGGGAATTTCGGGCAATCCCTTCTTAGTGCACCCCTACGGTCCCCAAGGAACATACGTGCCAAATTTCAGCTTCCTGCGGCCAATAGTTTCGGCTGTAGCGTGTCTGTCAGTCAGTAAGTAACGCAAGGATTTTATATATATTAAGATAATCAAAGGAAATATGGTAATCCCTATAATCACCTTGCCCATAGCAACAGTGGTGGACGCCATATCCACCACCAGCTTGTCTCCACCTGTCGCCGGCGCTGCCATTGCTATCGGGTTAGTGCCGAGCGCTCGCTGGAAAAACAAAACATAATGCAAACTTTTACCTAGAATAAATAATAAGTCTAGGTAGACCTTAATATTATAAAGTGAAAGTCCATTCGGTCTAAGGTAGGAGAAAAATCAAATAGCGAAAAGCATTCTGACTATACCAGTATTTAGAACCATAAGCAGCGAATAATAATAAAGTCCTCCTGACCGATTTCGGCCACGGCGGAGAGACCTGCCAACTGCGCGGGACATAATTATTATAGTGCACAAGTGTGTGCGCGTACACAAGTGCACTCTCTATTCCCTCACTCTCATAGTCCGATGAGACGCCACATGCGACAAGACCGGAGAGAGATTAAGGCACGGAGGTGTGACAACGCCAACTCCCTGACTCCGAACTTCTATTGGATAATTCCTAACAGAAAAACCCAATATCACTTTTTGTTCGACCCGGGAAGCGAACCCAAGACCTCATGATCCGCAGTCACTTATACTACCGCAGGACCACAGAGCAGCGAAAAATAGCTGTTTATCATAATTCAGTTTTATTTCATAATTGGCTGAACCCCAGATGCGAGCGTTTTTTCTATAATATATTTTTATTAAGTCTCCACGACACAAGAATAATTCTAAAACTAAAAAAGAAACAGCCAGAAAGCCATGTACTCACATCTTTAGATCTGGTAGGAACCATGATAGGCGAGGAGTTGGTGCCTGACATACCGATGAGCCCTTCGTTCTCAGCCTTCAGCGCCCAGTAGCCGGCCATGCCGTAATGGTTACAACCTGGACAATGGACTTAGTTGATTAGTATGCATTAGCATGCATCTATGCCGTGTGGTTGACGACATAGAATACAAGTGTCACCACCCCCTATCTTCCCGTGGGTGTCGTAAGAGGCGACTAAGGGACAACACGATGCAAATACCATCTTTGCGTAGAGACGGAAAACTCGACATCAAACCCTATACGACTGCCTCGTTGGTCTCGCGGCATAAATGTGCGCGTGGGATCGGGAGGTCCCGGGTTCAATTCCTGGGTCGGGCAGTGTTATTGGGTTTTTCTGTCACGAAATTCTCAGTAGCAGCACGGAGTCTGGAAATGTGCCCGGTACGGCAATAGGCTCGCCCCTTATTACGTGGGTCTAAAGTATATCTGGCGAAAAGTGGGTATAGAAATACACCTCTGCCTACCTCTTCGGGGTTATAGGCGTGAGACTATGTATGTATGTAGCATTGCATAGTATGCTGAACAACCTAAAGAGACTAGAGAGTTTTAGTGATAGCCTCTATACCTAATAACCTATCATCTTCATCATCCTAGCGTTGTCCCGGTTACGCTCCAAGACTTTTCAGAGCCCGGGTTTGCCACGCCTGTTTAATATAAAGGGGTAAGGAGAAGTGTATTTATTTTTTATTTACTAAATCTACTAAGAGCGTTTAATCCGTCGGAGGCGATTTTGCGGGTTTTTATTATTCTATTACGTTACGGATTAATAACAATTAATGGAAAAGATATAGAAAATATGAAAGTTCAGTTCTTTATCAAGAGAGTGCTAAAGATAAATATATGGGTTACTTTAGTAAATATTTTAAAACGGATGAATTTACAAAAGTCATTTTCGTAATTTCTGTAGTTTAGGCCAGCATTAATGGTCGCTAGTGCTATGAAAACTTATCGTTCTATAATTCTGTAACTGTAAACTGTACGAGCAAAAGCTATACAAGCGAGTCCCTAAAAAAGAAATTGTACTTTCATTCATAATTTTCAAGAAAATCGGAGAACAAAACAGTGCATATTGCTTAATTTTAGCCCGCAAAGGAGATGTACCATTTGGCCATACTATGGGCTTGGCAAGGACAAACACGAAACCATGTGTGTTTTGAAGATTAATGACTACTCTATTACCCTGTATATTTTTTTTCAAAGTAACTCTTGGTTGAAATAAGATACGAGATATTTGAAATGGAAATTATTCCACAAATAAATATACCTCAAAATTGAATTTTAACATAAATATAATACCTAGATGTAAATAGATGTAAATATGTCATATAGAACAAAAATTACAAAGAGAGGCTAATAATAATGAATAATCACCTGTGTACTAGGGAACCTCGTACTATACTCGTCCAAAAAAACTAACGACAATCACAAACACCGTTGCATATTCTTAGCATGGGTAGAAGGTAGTTATCATTATTATTGAATTTATATTCAATTATACTACAATTAAAACCGTACGAAAACACCAATAAATCAGAACAAATGTGAACATATTCACGATGCGCAGTAGCAACAAGAATGACATAACAGATAAAAAAATGTGTTGCAAATGGTTTGAAAAACTATTTATACTATCGATTAAAAAAAATCAAAACAATTGTTACCGATTAATTAGTATGGAATATATAATAAATTATATATTTCTTGATTCCTTATACAAATATATTTATAAAGTAAATAAAATACATTGTTTTCTAATATAATAATAAGAATATTATTTCCTAAAAACAATTTCTGCCTACCATACTTCATTTTATTTTTAATGCTGGCAACATAAGACATTCATCCGCTATTACCATAGCCAATTCAAAACAATAATCTTTAAAAACTAAAATCTTTCACCGAAGCTCTATCAAGAAACGAAAACGATGTATAAATTTTAAAAATTATATGTTTAATTTCAACGATTCACAACTTTCTGGCCGCTACAGGCCGTATTTTGTATTTCTCCTTTGCATTTATATCTAAAAAACTACTGAGATTATTAAAAAGATATATACATATTTAGAAACCTTAAGATTCATTTTAAGTCATACAAAAAAATTGGAATCTAAACTTTTCGTTTGTAATTAATATGATTTTTTTAAAAAGACCTACTTATAAAACTCGAAGCGCGATGCTATGTCCGCCATTCAGCGCTGAGCGCTCTCAGAGGATGGACCTGTCGCTCGCGTCCGCGTCCGCCATTTTACGTAAATATTGCATTCCAAAACGTTTATAGCGCGGCTAAAGCTTCTTGATCCTTATTTTTTTCTCAACGTATTTTTTTTTATAAATATGATAAGTTGATGTACTTAACTTTATTTATGTATTACGTATTAAACTAGTGTGTTAGTCGAGACATCTGGAGTCTAGTGGTTACTGGTTAGTATAGTAGCGCGGTCAACTAGGGGCTGGGCGAGACTGACAGAAACGGACCGTTAGATATAATACCTTGCTGCAAAAATCAAGTGGCAATATACAGTATAAACAGGTACAGTAGTTAGACGCATTTGATCTTTGATGGGTGACCATGGGATTGGCTTGCAGAGCCTTTATCGCAGGTTTATTTGCGTACAAACTACATAAGTAAAGGTAAAGTAATTGACATCACGGTCATAGTATGGATGGGTGACCGACCGATGAATTTACAGAGCCCATGTATGAGGTTCTTTGCAAAATTATGGTTATTTTTAAGCTAGGACGCGCCGTCGTTAGCATGATACCAATGTAATAGGTATTTACCTAAAACGTACTATGCAATGCAATTAAAAGCACACTTGAATCGAATATTATCTTACAACCCGCCGCAGCTCAGCTGATCCCCACGAGCTCGCATTGCAGGTACCTAACACACACAAGCCCACCTACCTACTGTGCAGTCTTATTCTGCACCAGTTAACAGTTTATTTTGACTCAATTCTTCTAACTATATTTGTTCAAAATGCAGTTTCGATCTAATGTCAGCGTCATACTCATGTCACAAATGGTATTCTCCTAAATAAACTGATATTGGAATGTTATCGTGACTAGATCGTTAATTGAACAATGTCATCATCATCGTTCTAGTATACCGTGGATTCGAACCCGATACCTTCTGCATAGCAGTCCGTTGGTATCTCCAGTAGCCTATCGCTGCCTGTTGTTAATTAAACAATGTGTCAACGTCAGTGAGAACAATATAAGTCAAATTATAGTTGGTGCCACGAGAAGATAGACTTTTTGTAAACAAATATTCAGAGCTTCACAACCTTTTTTCGAACAGTTGCGTTTTAGATTTTATGCTTTTGAACAGTCTTTTTTTTCAATGCCTAATTATGCCACTATGTTTTTAAATTTATATTGTTAAATTTTACTGAAATAAAAATATTTGATTTTGTGTTTTAGAGGTCGAATGTTCATAAATTGGCCGATTTTTTTGTTGTTTTACACGTAATAATCTGTAAATTAATGAAAAATAGAGTACCATGTATGTTAATTATAGAGTAGGTACATACATGTTACTTTATTATTGACACGATTTTTAAAAAATCACTACGCAATAAATAATATTGCTCAAAGTAGCATATCTATTCTAAAATATTAAATTATTGACCAACAATGAATAATATAACAGATAACTAGCTAATACATTGCATAAACATTTCTAGGCATAGAGATTTTACGTTGTCTGTGAATGAAATCGTCAGAATGAACTTAAACAAAAACCATTAAACGTTACGGTAGTCTGAAAACGCAATTTCTTTTTTAGGTATAAATAATTCTCTGCCATCTCATATTCTGCACGCGCTTTTTCGAGATGCCGGCAGCGAGAAGAGCGTTGCAATCCTTTAAACTTGTATTTAACTTAACACCAACCCCTTCCTGATAACTAAAATTTTTATTTTGTCCTCTGATAAAAAGAATTTAAGCCCAAGAATGTATCATTTCAATGAACTAACGCCAAATGTTGACACTCTAGGCGTCAGTACCTCAAAACATTAAAAGATCCGGTTGACAGCGCATAATATCGATAAAAACTGATCCATTGATATATTAGTTTCCAATGACACGTATCTATGTATAGGTCGGTTCACGAAAGTTGACCAGTAATGGCGGCTGTCGCGCATATGTACATTCGTGCACCAATGGCGTGGCTCCATTTCTCCAGTTCTTGACGCATTCCCTAAATGCTTCAAGAACTGAGCCACACCATTGGCATTCCACCCGCGCCTCACCCCGCACCTCCACGGAGACCTAAAAAATGATTTCTGCGCAGTGGTCATCTTTCGTGAACCCGACCTATACCGTTGCGCTCATTGATTTGAAATTATTTGTTTTTGACAGAACTATCGCTAAGTCACTTAGTAAAAATTCTTTGTTTACAAAATGTCTATGTTCTCGTGACACGGACTCTAGATGATAATGACATTTAAATAAGAAGAATACCAATTCTGAGTCAATTTAAAATCTAATCTCATTTCGTTCAAAATATAATTTCAATGTCATATAAAATACGAGAATTGGCCTTATCTATGTAAAATTTTATAAAAAGAGGGATTTATATCATCGCACACCGTGTAAAATAATTTTAGGTGAATATGTATTGTATAATTACAATATTTTGTAAATACAAATCAACATATTGTATATTTTTTTCTTTCTTTTAATTAATTATTTTCTTTTACCCGACTCTTTTGGTTTTGTATTTAGTGTCATTCGTGGGTTTTCATGCATTAATAACAAAATAGATGTATATTTGAAATGTAACAATTATGTAGATGACAATTATAAATTATTTCTATCATATAATAAAACTGCACCAAATTATTATAAATAGTCGTTGTTATCCTGAGGAACATCATCCTACTAAACAAATATGTAATATCTATCTTTATTTGATACCTTTAAATGCATGTGCATTGAAAATAATTAATTTGAATACTTTCATATCATAATCGACGTATTACATAAACGAATACTGTTCATCATGGCAAGAAGGATCAAGATTATTATTCCACGCGATACCGTCGTAGTGCGCCGGGTCTCGCATGCGCGGTGTGCGGGCGACCGCGGTACTATAAAAACCTAAACTCGAGCCGCCGCTCGAGGCGTATACGCTCTTAAAATATAAATATCTGATCTGAAATTCAGCATAGACTTCTTTTGAGACTGTTGAAAATTCCTCAATACGATTGGTTTCTGGCCAGCTGGCGACAACGTGAATTTGGACTCTACAACATGAAATAATTTTATACCTTTGAATAATCGCAAACATCAAAAACATGAACTACCTAATAACCCTAGCTCGTAGCTATAAGTAAGTATATAATAATTCTAACTACAAGCAGCAAGTGAATAACGTATGTTTTGTAGTATAAAGGACAAAAAAAATACCTTTAGCAACGACCCATCCAACTCCGCACTCCTTAGCCTTCTTGATGGCCAGCTGCATGCAGAAGTTGCCGACGGTGGCTCCGAGGGCGAAGCGCCCGTCGACCCAGGCCGTCGCCCCCGACTCCTTCAGCACCTCCGGCCGGGCTGCCGGCATACACGCACCGGCTAGGCAGTCGTTTATGTAGAACTCTGCGAAGAATTATCAGATCATCGGCTTTAGCCATATGTTGATTGGTTAACGCCGCGCGGTCAGATGACGACGCCAAAGCTACACATACATACATACATAGTCTCACGCCTATAACCCCGAAGAGGTAGGCAGAGGTGTATTTCTACGCCCACTTTTCGCCAGTTATACTTTAGTCCCACGTAATAAGGGGCGAGCCTATTGCCGTACCGGGCACATTTCCAGACTCCGTGCTGCTACTGAGAATTTCGTGACAGAAAATCCCAATAACACTGCACGACCCAGGAATCGAACCCGGGACCTCCCGATCCCACGTGCACATTTATGCCGCGAGACCAACGAGGCAGTCGTATAGGGTTTGATGTCGAGTTTTCCGTCTCTACGCAAAGATGGTATTTGCATCGTGTTATCCCTTAGTCGCCTCTTACGACACCCACGGGAAGATAGGGGGTGGTGACACTTGTATTCTATGCCGTCAACCACACGGCTCGGCAAAATCTCATTAAAAATATCGATACATAACCGGTGACAGAACTTTGCAACGCAAAATATTATACTAAACTTCTGTATGTACTGTAAGAAGAGAATACCAAAGCAAATAGTGTAACAAAGACGCAAATCCGTTAAAGAAGTAAGTACACACTTTTCTACACAGCTTTTCCTAGACGGCCTGCTCAGAATTGAAATGCGACAAAATACCTAAGAGGTTCTTTACTTTAAAGGAAGCCTACCGGTTCACTAGCCGAATCAGAAATCATATTTGTCTTAAGTAGAACAAACAGACAGACCTAAACCTAGTCCAACCTCTCAGAGACAGACAGACATGGCGAATCCATAAGGGTTCCGTATTTTGCAGTTTTTGGTTATGGAAACCAAATTCCGATAAAACCTTACATTCTTCTTTTCAGTGACGCTGTAACCTCTTTAACTATTGACGTACACAATAATAAATAAACAAAAATCTTGTTTTGACAAATACCGTACCATCTTCTTCAAAATAAAGTAGGAAATTATATCACCAAAATTTATAGTTACACTGAATGTTTTATTATATTAGGAAGTTCAGAATATATATATAGTTATTTGCTTAAGTTATAAAATCTTAGAAATAAAATAGTGCAAAGTGAAATCACAATCGTAAATTACAGTGGTTGATAATAAAACGTTGTCATGACAGTAAACATCCAAAGTGCATCCGATACATCCATACATTAATGCATTCTTTGGTTCCACAGGTAGGTCAAAATATTTTTATCTTTTAAAAGGATCAGTAACAAGACTGATGGGTGATGAAACGTAAATGATATGTTCCATCACTGGTACAATAACGTTGTTAGAAAAGGGCATCGATCTTACTTGTAGACAATTGTGGCCGAGTGGTATACGCACAGATTTATGAGCTACTTAGATCTACTTTGCTTGTATTTATGTTGGACCATTTCAGATAAAGTTTGAGGTTTATTGTTTCGGTAACCGATGAGAGGTCATAACTCTTTTTTAGATAGTTAAACAGCATAGGTAATTGTTCATAATTATATTGATGCTGCAATCTGCTTGCCAACAAATTAATTCTGTTCATCCAGATAATAATATGATTTAGTGTACAATAAAACACCGAGTATAGTAAGAATGCGAGTCTGTTACCTTGCTTGCTATTTGGACCGACAATGAAATTGTAAATGCATCTGTGTTTAACTCTATGTGGATAGTCTATTTGTCACTGCAATCTGAGGAAAACAACATTCCCAATCGCTAATTATACAAAATAATCTTGAGATACCTCACTTCTACAACATATAGAGATACCTACTTACTTTTCTCGCGAAACTGGGCATATAGCGAAATACAAAGAAAGTAAAAAATTGCAAAATAACAATACCTATTATTTGTTTACAGATGACAGCGAAAATATTTGTATAAATGACAAGGTAACATGAAAAGATTTCATAATACCTAACCTTATATTGGAAAAACTGATTTCGAATATTGAAACTCAAGCACTTTGACAACTAGGATTCCAGCCAGCGGCGGTAAGTGAGCACAGTGAGCAGATTTTTCCGTGACTCCGCCGCGCGCCGCCGGCGTGAATTATACCTAAAGGCTGCTACACACAGTGCCGGCCGAGCCGCGTGCGCCCGGCGGCACACAAAGCCGCCGGCCTGGCCGCACGAATGAGCCGCCGGCATGGCCGCGCGGGCAGGCCGCCGGCCGACCGCGGGTTGCAACTTGCTACTTGTGTGTGTTCGTTCTATTAGGGTTGTCAACCATACTTTATAATAACGTATCCTATTTTATTTCTGGCAATAATACTTTATACATTTGTATACAAATAAAGTAGGTATATGAAAATATTTTACTTCCAACCCTTACTGTGACGTGTAAAACCAAACACTAATTATGAATACTTATCTAGGTATATAACGTTACACATAAGTTAAATGGATGATGGGAACTATTTAGGCTCAAAGAGATCTAAAAGAAATTCACCACTGATGGTAAATATTTTTACAGAAAAAGACAATTGGCAATAGTATAGACTCACGCCTGTATCCTCGAAGGGGTAGGCAGAGGTGTAATATTACACCCACATTTTGCCATGATTTTTTAGGCCCCACGTAATAGGGGGCGAGCCTATTGCCGTTACCGGGCACATCACCAGACTCCGTGCTGCTACTGAGAATTCGGAAAAACCCAGTACCGCTTTTGCCCAACCCAGGAATCGAACCCGGGACCTCCGATCAGCAGTCGCATACACTATCCACTGGACCACGGAGGCAATTTATACTTAAAATCATATCTCCGTCTCCGTCCTCGCCACTTCAGAAGTTCAGAATTAAAGAGCTCAGTGATGAATCCAAAGTGGCGAGAAGAAAGAAATAGAACTTCAATAATTAACGTAATTAAAAGTTTATTTTTTAATTTTTATTGTCAAACAAGCTATGAAACATTTAAAGATAGAAAAAATTGGCAACCCTACGTTCTATACAACTTGAATGATGCCCGTCGGCTTTCTGCGGCCGATGCCGGCGGCACCGACGCCCGCCAAAAGCCGGCGGCATGAGCCGCGCGACAAAAGCCGGCTGCCCATGCCGCCAGCACTGTGTGTAGCAGCCATAAAGCTTCCTCAGAAATCTTAATATATAAAATCCTTGCGTTACTGACTGACTGACAGACACGCTACAACCGAAACTTTTGGGCGCAGGCAGCTGAAATTTGGCATGTATGTTCCTTGGGGACCGTAAGGGTGCACTAAGAAGGGATTTCCCGAAATTCCCAAGGGATCGGCCAAATCGAGTAAATTTAAAAAAAATGCAGGCGTAGCTGCTAGCGGTTCAATCGTTTTTAAATTTATCGCGTTTATATATAGAGGGCGGCCTAGTATAGCTAAATCTATCACAGTAACTCACCGAGTCTGTTCAATCCATGACTATAATGCCCCACAGTGTCCGCATGCATGAGCAGGTCCGCGTGAGCCTTCGCCTCGGTTTCCGGAGCCCCAACGGCCCTCAGACTGTCCTCCATGAACCGACGGACCTCCTCCAGTCTAACCTCAGGCATAGTTGCGACTGAAAGTTGCGAAACGACACACGCTTTATACAGTGGAAGACGTACTTGTGTGGTTAGGTTAATACAAAGTTATTTTTGCGGTTGAAATGTAACGAAATGTTCGTGGTTTGTGCGAAGTCGAATTGTAAAGTTAAATTGGTTTGTGTTTTATACAGCATGTTCTTATTTGTCTCTTTTGGTTTTAACGCGGTGGATTTTCTAATGGAATAGAATATTCATTTCCATTTTGTGGATGTGCTGTAAACTTTAACTCCTTCTTTTCAAAATACCGTGCTACAGCAGTTGACATAGAGTGATTGATATACATTTTTTATGCAGTTAACATTAGACAAGAACATTCATCAACTAATAATAATAACATTTTCTAAGAATGTATACTCGCATTCTGTTCTCGCGATGAATCTGAGGCACAAGTGAGGTATTCTTCACATACATAGTAGTAAAAACTGTGCAATTTTGGAATAACACTTCTTTTCAGCCTTTTCGCGCGCAATGAAATTTTCCATACAAACTTCAGACACACTTATAAGTCACCAGTAAATATACAAAGCCATGAGTATGTATTTACCAAATTAAATAAATTAGAGCACTTAAAAAAATGCTTTTTCAGCCTGTAAACAACAGAGCGATACTGGGATCGAATTTCGGTCTCCACAGACAATAACTGCAGTTACGTTAACCGTACGCCACCGGGGAAATGAACTAAGAACTAGGAAGACTTATATATTATATACCTACTTACCATTCACGGCAAATTTAAGTCCGCCATTCAACCGGCAAAATTACGCGTCAGAAAAAAATTACACTGAAAAACATTAATGACCAAATCAAAGAAAATTGATTTTCGCCACACTGTAACCTTGCAGATAGATTTTCAATTGAATATTTTAATTCGAATGGTAGAAAAAAACATGAAGTGTGACAATCAATGTTTTTGGGTCGATAATCTATGGTTACGTTTTTCACTATACCTGGTGATTAAAAAACGTAAGATAATTAAAGGAATGTCAAGTAAAAGAATCCGTTTTCTGAGTATTTATAATGTTCTATATCTGGTCCTACCTGGTTATATCTATGCTCTATAATGGGCAGCATATGGATGCGTGCGATTCAAAATCAGACTATGTTAAGAGACTTGGGGGAATCGATTTTAAACTTTCGCGATTTGTATACATCATACAAAATAATTTAGCGGGTCTTAATCGCGTTAACTCAACTTATTTAAGGTCTAAATACCTATTTGTTTCCGACGTTTCGCTCGTCTTGCACCGAGCGTGGTCGCGGAGAGACTGACCGAGTCTCTAATTATTTTGTATGACTTGGGGGAAGCCTATGTTCAGCAGTGGACCTAGCTGATATGAAAGCGATGATGTCATATAAGACAGAGCAAAGAAAAATAAGAAATATAGTTTATAGCAAGTATAATCAAAATAAACCAAGTTTGTTTATAAAAATATGGCGTCATATTTTTTAAACAAGATTCACATGCATAATGAATGAAAATAAATCTATGTACGACAAACTTTACAAAAAATAAAATGTTATTACCTTATTAAGAAGATGGTGTTGGAGCCACAACGAGAAACAAACTAAATACATAACATTTATGTGTAAATACATAACAAGTCGTTCAATGTTATCACTTATCACCAAGATAGCAGTTATATATACAACTAAGATGAAGTTAAATAGTTTATAAACACATATAGGCATATTTTATATGCTTATGGCAAAACCGTCTTTATACGCTCAAAATATGTATATTTAAAAAGTTTAAAATTGGTAAGTAAATATATCTTTTTTTTTTTCGCTCTGTGGCAACACTGAGGTTAACAGCTGATCCGACCTTGTCCCGTATTTTTTACAAATAAAAATATAAAATAATCAAATAATTAAAGCATATTACAAGTTAATTACTTTATAAATGTGTTATTTGTAATAATCTATAAAAGTGTTAGTGTTTTCTGTGAAAATAAGGTGAGTTTAATGTGATTTCTTTTTTGACAACCAATCTACCGGCTAAATTTGCATTGTCATTTTACAAACTGGTATAACATTGTAACTACTATCTAAAATCGACTTATACGTATAAAATAGTTTTAATTAGTATATTTCCGAATAAAAAGTGCTATCAAGTTCTTAAATAACCACCTATAAATAGTAAAAATACATAAACATAACCTAAACCTTGTTAGTTGGTTGCACAACTTTCAACGAGATCAGCTGTTCTTTCTTACAATAATATTTAGCTTTAAACTCTACTATTACTACGTATTTCAATCTTCTCCTTTACTTTTGAACAAAACTTCCTTTGTACTTGTATTTCTCTCTTTTCACTATGATTATGACTCGTAAAGCTTTGGCTCGCCAGGAAGAGTCTAAACTCCAACTGGCTTTAATTGAATTAAAGACCTCTAAGGAGTTGTGTAACAAACTGATAGAGGAAAGAGAAGATAACGAGAAAGAAATGTTAAACTTACTGGAAAAAAATAAGATATTAAAATGTGAAATGGCTCAGCTACATACTCAACTCTCTGATGCCATGAGTGCTCGGGATGGACTCCAGCTCATTGTGGACGGGTTTGCCGAGTGTAGCTTGCAGTATGAACAAGCACTTGACCGTATACAGTTCTTAGACAAACAGTTACACGAGGCAAACAGTAGAATAACTCATCTAGAATTCACCCAAGATCAAATCACTACAACGGCAAATCAAAGTCTGTTCGATGAGCTGGTGGTTCATGCTCCAAGCATGATAACTGATATAAATCATTCTAAAGCATCATTTCTAAATAGTCTCTCAGTGTGCAAAGAATCAAATAATTCAATAAAATTGATTAGGGGTAGTAGGAATAGAATTAAGAAATATGTCAAAATAAACAAATTCATAAAAAAGACCCAAAAATTAGTTCACAGACAAAAATTTTTCATAAAAAATGTTAAGTTAAATAGGGAAAGATTACTTGCTCTTGAAAAATTAAAAATATACACACAGAAATATCACCAAAATAATTTGAAACATAAATTAGAAATAAATAATTTGCAGGTTGACTTAAATAATCTTAGTGACAAATTAGCATCAATGACAAATAAATATAAAAGCTCTGAACTACAAATGAAAGAGTACATATTGGCAATGAATGAGTTGGTGGCATCAAATAGTAACAAATGCTCAATACCATTGAACAATGACATCCCGTTCAACCACCAACACTCGCCAGCTTGCTCATTGCCCACATGTGACCCGGTTTTGCCAAATAGATCTTTAAACAATACAAATTCAAATATTAAACACACTCTAAATAAATTAAAAAATAACAAACTAGACAGTAAAACTATATTACAAAATAAAAATAAAGTGATAATATTTAGTGACGAGATTGGAAAAGGTATGGGTCAGTTGTTGGCGAACACATATAGTGATGGGTTAGTGATGAACTACTGTTTGCCTGGGTTAAGTTCCATTGCTATTTTGGATAAAATTATAAACTTTAATTTTGACCAGGATACAACTTTATTGATCCTACTTGGTAAAAGAGGATCTTTAAATAAAAGACTTTTATTCTATTATTACAGTAAATTATGTGAATTAAATTTAAATCAAATTATTATGCTCACTTTACCTTTCAGTAAAGGGTTGCCACAGAAAGAAAATAATATTAGACATAGTCTTAATATAAATTTGTGTAGTTGGTCATACAATAACAATCAATTTCATGTTTTTGACTCTAACAATTATGTTAGTAAAGCTTTACATTTGACGCAAGATACTTTTTATCTGAATTCTTATTATAAAAGACAACTAGCTGAGTCGCTAGCATTTTGTATTGACATTTCAGCCAAGAATTTGGCTAATAAACGTGTTGCCCCTATACAGCAACAAAATGACATTTATAATGATTCAGCCAGTATTTTGGCTACACAGTCTGACATTTCTATTAATTTAAATTAAATAATTCGACAATAGAGAATACCTCTTGCAATGACACTTTCATTAATAATGGGCTGGTATGTACGAATAAGCCCAATCCAACTAATAATTCATTAAGAAATTCACAAGTATTAAAACTGGTACATCAAAATATACAAGGTATGTCAAATAAAGATTTAGAAGTGGAGTTGTTCATGAACGGTGAATGCGTCGATGTTTTGTGTATAACAGAACATTGGCTTAAAGATCACCAGTTCATGTGCAATTTTAATAACCATCTAGTTGGTAGTTCGTTCAGCAGACAAAATGCAATACATGGTGGATCGTTGATTTTAGTTAACAAGCTGCTTAAATTTAAGAATCGTAGTGACATTGTTAGTTTTTCTGTTGAACGGACAGTTGAAATAGCCTGTGTGGAGTTGGACCAACTTCTTGTTTTGAGTGTGTATAGGCCACCATCATCCTGCTATGATAACTTTGAAAGTGTCATGGATGATGTGTTACGGAAGCTATGCCAACAAAATAAATCTATAATAGTAGGTGGCGATTTTAATATTAATTTACTAGAAGATTCCCTGAATTGCCACAAAATTAAGAATTTGTTCAAGTCATATAATCTTGCATGCTTATTTTTGGAACCCACCAGGATAACTTCCACGACATCTACTTGTATAGACAATATATTTACAGATATTGTACCAGTTAGAAAGCAAATAATTAACAAATTAACATCAGATCATTGTGGACAATCTATAACATTTGCTATGCAGTCTAAAAAAGTAGGTAGAAAGGAATTGAGTGTGGTGCCAAAAACTTTGCGTCGTCTGGAGGGACTTAAGGATAAACTCACAAGTACATTACCATACTTATGCTATAATAACGATCCTAATAAGTTGTACAATTCTTTCTTTGACATGTACTGTACTATATTCAATTCTATCTTTGTCCCTAAGAAGATCTCAGTTGCTGGTACTACATCCTTCAGTGAATGGGCAACCACTGGAATTTATAAAAGTAGAAATAAGCTTTACGAATTATATGAACAGAAAGTAATTAATAAAAATGATGAACAATTTTGTCAATATGTAAGAAATTATTCCAAGTTATTTAAAAAGATTTGTCGTGAAGCTAAGACACTTTATTTAAAATCAAAAATTAAAAACAGTGACAATAAAATAAAAGCAACGTGGGATATTATAAACAATGAGACTGGAAGGGTCAAAATTAAAAGTAACGATTACACTCTTCAATTAAATAAAAAGATATTAAAGTCAGATTTTGAGGTTGCCACAGCATTTGAAAATTTCTTCACAGACATTCCAGTCTCAACCACTAAATCCCTCAACTCGTCCCCTAATGACGCCGAATATCTATTGAAACAAAATGTCAATAGGTGTAACATTGAATTTAGTTTTAGTTATGTCACTGACAGAGATATTGTAAAAACTTTTAATACCCTTAATTTGAAGAAGACTAGTGATCTTTGGGGCAATTCTGTTGTGATTACGAAATCTATAATCAACACAGTAGCACCGGAACTGGCAATGATTTTCAATAGATGCATTGACTGTGGTGTGTTTCCTGATCAAATGAAATGTAGTAAAGTAATTCCTTTATTTAAATCAGGTAGCACATCTGACCCCACAAATTATAGGCCAATATCTGTGCTACCCACGTTTAGTAAAATTTTTGAAAAATTAATTCTAGGTCAGCTTCAAATTCATTTTAATAACAATAAGCTGTTACATGAAAAACAATTTGGTTTTACTAGGGGTCGCTCAACTACCGATGCTGGAGTTGAGCTTTTAGATAGTATTTTTGATGCCTGGGAGGAGTCGCATGATGCTTTGGGAGTCTTTTGTGACTTATCTAAGGCTTTTGATTGCGTGTTTCATGAAACATTGATCAGGAAATTACATTACTATGGAGTTAAGAACACTGCTTTGGATCTCCTAACATCATATTTGAGTAATAGGATACAGAGAGTTGAGGTAAATGGAAAAGTTTCTATGGGTTCAGTGGTCACAATGGGAGTGCCGCAAGGTTCAATTCTTGGTCCATTCCTTTTCCTTGTATATATTAATGATTTGCCATACATTATGCGAAATAATGAAGAGATAGTGTTATTTGCTGATGATACATCACTTATTTTTAAACTAAGACGACAACAATCAAATAATGACGATGTAAATAACGCTCTCTCTAAAGTAGTTCAATGGTTTACAGCTAATAATTTACTGTTAAATGAAAGAAAAACAAAATGTATACGATTTTCAAGACCGAATGTAAAACAAGTTAAACCTAACATATGTTTGAATGGAGAAGAGTTGGATCTTATAGATAACACCGTATTCTTAGGCATAACCTTAGATTCTAAGCTACAGTGGGGCCCACATATAGGTCAGTTGTCGAATAGACTTAGCTCTGCAGCATACGCGGTTTACAAAATTCGTCAGTTAACTGATATAGATACGGCCAGATTAGTATATTTTAGTTATTTCCACAGCATAATGTCATATGGCATTTTATTATGGGGCAACGCAGCTGACATTCAAACTGTGTTTGTACTGCAGAAGCGGGCTATTCGTGCAATCTACAGTCTTGGTTCAAGGCATTCACTGAGGGAAAAATTTAAAGAAATTAAGATAATGACTGTCGCATCTCAATACATTTATGAGAACTTGTTATATGTTAGGAAAAATATAAATATGTTTTCTAAATTCAGCGACATTCATAATTTTAATACACGAAATAAAAACAAACTCGTTCTACCTTCAACTAGACTACAAAAAATAAGTAACTCATACAAGTGTCAAAGCATACGTTTTTACAACAAAATTCCAGGCAATATTCAGGAACTAAGTATTAATAAATTCAAAGTATTTATTAAACAGAGCTTGTGTTCAAAAGCTTATTACACTGTTAAAGATTATTTAGCAGACAAAAATGCCTGGAATTGAGTTTAAAAATTATGAATTTTGACATTTTGAAATTAGTGACATGATATTTTTATTTACATTTGTAATACTTATATTTTTACATTTTGACATTTTTAATTTGACATTTGTAATTTTATTTATTTTGTTTTGACATTGTTTGATTTGACATTGTTATTTTATTTATTTTCTTTTGACATTTAAAATTACTTAAGTAATATATTATTATTCATAAATTGACATTCAATAATATTTTCTGACATTTAATAATATTTTCTGACATTTTAAATATATGACATTTTGTTGTTTAATTTTTTATTACTTTTAACTTATTGTTTGCAACATGTATTTTACTGTGTATTAGCATGTAAAGTTGTGAGTACGATGTGGGCATTATTAAACATATAAACAAATAGTTGTGGCAACCTGTCTGATGGCTTAGGCTGACATGCTTATGCATACACCTTCTGATGGCGTGGAGGCATAGTGATACAGATCGTGCTGGCTCCCTCAATTAAGGTTGAGCCGTACGATTGCTGTTGAATGCGGGCCATCAGTGGGCCGAGTCAGTCAAAAGCGTCAGATAATTTCCTGCATTGTACTTGCATACTAAACCCTTTTTTGTCTGGACTTTAAAAGATGAAGAAAAGACTAAAGAAATTGAAGTGACAAAAAAAACAATGACTCTGAGTTTGTTTCGGCCTTTCTTCTCAAGAAGTCATTTAGCTAGGAAAAGCCGGCATCATCTAGAATAGGGTTTTGACATGTATAAGTGTTGTAAACAACCAAAATGCAGAAATAAATATGTCTTTATGTCTTTATGTCTTTATATAGGCACTTACCTTTACCTTGCTCCACTCCTCTTTACCATCTATATGTAGTAATAATTTACTACAACACAACATAATAATTACACAAACAACTACAATATAATAATTAATATCTATTTACTCTTCAAGTGATAGTCTTATATTTTTTTATTTCGTTGAAGGTATACCTAATCAATATCAGATGTTATTGATTACACCTTCGACGAAAGCCAATTCCTCAATAAATGGGCTATGAAAAACATCATTCAAATGAGACCAGTAGTTTTGGGATTTGCGCGGATCTGATCCAAAGATTAGCGCGTTTAACCAAACAAACTAAAAATCTAAAATACCTCTACTATTATTACTAGAGATTGGTCATTTCATTGAATCAAAAGTGTGATATTATCCAATAATTACAACAGTATCTTGAGACAATTATCTTAGTATCAAAGGTCAGCTACATTATTTATTTGTTGATATTGTGGGGTCGGCAAATGTTACTAGTACTCCATATTTTTTATTGATAGATTTTATCATAAAATTAAATGCCTTCCTTCCTAATTTGTTAAAAACTAGAGGATGCCCGCGGTTACACACGCGTTATTTGAGGCAACTGCTCTGCTCCCGTCGCTCATAGCGTGATGTTATATAGCCTTCTAACACTGAAAGAATTTTTCCAATCGGGCCGGTAGTTCCTGATATTAGCGCGTTCAACCAAACAAACATACAAACAAACAAACTCTTCAGCTTTATATCTTAATATATAAAATCCTTGCGTTACTGACTGACTGACAGACACGCTACAGCCGAAACTACTGGTCGCAAGAAGATGAAATTTAGCATGTATGTTCCTTGGGCACCGTAGAGGTGCACTAAGACGGGATTTCCCGAAATTCCCACGGGATCGGGCAAAACGGGCAATTTGAAAATATGTGCGTGCGAAGCCGCTGGCGTCGACTAGTATTAGTATAAGATATGTAGGTATAACCAAAATATTTAATTCTTTATTTTTGGTGTGAGTGTGTGGCCATCTCTGGTGTCGGAGTTTTCATACCGCCCGAAGGCCTATGATGTAGCCGGTTCTTGTACCCTCCTAAGCACGGTAGCGCTCTCGTATAGTCAAAGTCAAAATCATTTATTCATCTAGGTCACAAGGTGACGCTTATGAACGTCAAACTTTAATGTACATTACTTAATGCTTCTACATTTACATTTACTGCCCATTCGCAAAGCAATAGGTAGAACCACGAGAAATAGCGGGCAATAAAACTCGTGGCCACTCTTTTTAATCGCCAGTGTTATGTTACATATTTTGTTTTTGTAAGGAGCTGCAACTGTTTCACATTGTAATCAATTACTTGTAAATAGTAATTAGGAACATACATAATACTTAAATAATTAATACAGTTACCAATTTAAGTGCTGTAGCCTTCCAGTATGAATATTGTGTAACAGGAGCATCCACTTGCGTCTTATAATGTAGGCAACTCGCGACCATGTTCATAACTATGGTGGAAATATATGTTACAGAAGCGACTGTATATGAATACACAAAATTACTAAAAATTACAAAATTACATCCATACAAGCGGTCTCCCATCCAAATGATGACTTCTGTGGACGTTGCTTATTATTCAATTTACTACAGGCATAGGGTATCGGGTTCGAAACCCACGGTGTCCACCACTGAGCACTGACTTTTCAATGTCATGTGCGAGGAGAGAACCTCAAAGCCGTCTGTGTCTTTGACAGTTGTTGCTGACTCTGGTACTGGCCAGTGTCAGTAAGTATATTCAAAGATACTGACAAAACATTAGCTTTTCCACAGGGGTCCAAGGGGATAACGATATTACATTACTTAGACACTGCTCTAAGTATTGTATTATCCCTTTGGATGGCGGTAGTAAGATGGCAGTTGGTCTGTAGTCTGTGGAAAAGCTAATGTTTTGTCTGGTAGTACACGAATTCCGGGTTCCTAAGTGAATATTGGATGCAACCGGGATAGCGGCTATTACGGCGTTAACATTATCGTGAAGCCAGCTTCGTCAGCAGAGATTTCAGTAATCACACCAAAAGGTAGCCTATGTCGTATTCAAATGTATAAGCTATCATCATCATCAGCCTCTAACAGTCCACTGCTGGACTAGGCCTCTCCTTTGAAAGGAGGAATTGGCCTACATACCACGCGGGCCAAACGGTTTGGTATAGGTATCAAGTTTTCCTTCTCTTACAGTGCTATTCTCTGCATAATATGCTCCCTCTGTCGGCTCTTACGACACCCATGGGATGATATGGGGTGGTGACAATCCGTATTCTTAATCCGTCACCACACGGATCGTATAAGCTATAAGTACTTATTACTATATTTCTTTAAAATCTATTCGGTAGTTTTTGCGTGTAAGAGTAAGAAACATACCTCCATCAATCCATTCATTTTCGTTAACTGTTGCTTTAAATAGTCGTATAGCCGGCTTCCCACGTTGCGTAGCTTTGCGGACTCACGCCTGCTTTACTTTTAAAATTATATCGCGAGGGAAGTTTCTGCAAGTCAAATAAATTATACAAGTATTATTATCTAGTGAAAAATGTCAAAATAGTAGTAGTTTCATTCATCAATTAATGTTAAAACTTTATTTAACATTTTTTAATGTCAATTTATTTATAAGTAATGAGTATTATACTTGACAACAAATCACTATGACGTCACTACGTCATATTTCATACAAAACCCTTGGCAAAGGTCGTTTTGGACATTTCATTAAAAGTGCTTGATTTGACTAGTTGGAAACAACCCTATTTCAAAGGTGCCGCGCGCGTCTGTCCACGAAACTACGCACCGTGGAAGAAGGCTTTAAATGTGAATGAATACGAAAGTGAAGTAATTTAGTCAACATATTTGTTTCAGAGGCATGGCTAGGGTAGCAACGATAGAGGCATGTAGGTTCGTGATCGACTGTCTGCAAGCGGCGGGAGCGAACCGCGAGTCGGCGGAGCAACAAGCCAACTTACTCATACAATCAGCCGTCATCGGACTCCCAGGTTATGGGATTAATAAATTAGGTATGTGGCAGTTTGTAGTTTATTATTCTACAGCCTTCCGCAGTTTACTCTCCGTAGGCCTCACCCGGTTAGTTTAAATTTGGTTAATAGCAGGATTTGGTCTGCTATACCACGCTGGCTAGACGAGTTGTTATGGGGTTTGAAATTGAATTTTCTCTAACAATGCTACTGTTTGCTACGTGCATTTTCCTTGGTCGCCTCTAACTACACCCACGGATTGGGGTTGTGATTTTGACACTTCACTTGTGTTACATCGGCATATGGCCATAAAGTAGCTACACACAGACTCGAATCAAGTTGTGGTTCCTCAATAAACGTTTCTTTCTTTCTTACTTACTTTCTTTCTTTTTTCTTTCGTCCTTTATATAAAGATCAAACCATCAGGCCTCTCTGCTACATGCAATATATGATCTAGATTGTGTCAATATACCAAATAATCATAATATATAATTAGAAGAATGCCTCGTTGGTCTCGCTCGCAGCATAAATGTGCGCGTGGGATTGGGAGGTCTTGGGTTTTTCCGTTAGGAAGTTATCAGTAGCAGCACGGAGTCTGGCAATGTGCCTGGTGCAGCACAGCGGCTTGTAAAGAATTTACAGGCCTACCAGTGGTAAAAAGATCAGCTTACCTTCCTTCTTCATTCTTCTCAGAGTACTACGTGAACGACATAATGTGTGGCGCGTGCAAGCCGAACAACAGGCCGGTGGTGCTGAAGGAGACCGACTCCACGGCGTGGGTGGACGCCAACTTCGCGCTCGGCGCCACCGCCAGCCACTTCGCCATGGACATCGCGATAGACAAGGCTGCCAAGACCGGCGTTGGATGGGTCGTAGTTAAAAGTAAGTAAATGTAGTCAGCCATTTGTTGACTAGCGAGAGACTCAGTATAATATCTTTCACTTCGCCATGGACATCGCGATAGATAAAGGCGGCGAAGACTGGCGTCGGATGGGTCGTCGTTAAAAGTAAATGTTTATTTTATTTTACAAACCTAAACTCACACTTATTTTCCGAAGGGGCAGGCAAAGACCACAGAGTAC
This sequence comes from Euclidia mi, assembly GCA_944739405.2. NCBI lineage: Eukaryota > Metazoa > Arthropoda > Insecta > Lepidoptera > Erebidae > Euclidia > Euclidia mi. Next base: position 826,258 of record OX123197.2, on the reverse strand, counting down.
CTTTGTATATAGGAGGACAAAGACTACGCACCGCCATTTGCAATTATCCATACATATCTCTCTTGCTTTATTCACTCTCATGAAATTGCTCATTCATGCTCTTCGTTTTAGGATTCTATTTTCCTGCCAACAATATTCAAACAATGGATGTGTGGGTGCAGCTAAAATAGCACCAGTTACTAAGTTATCGAGAAGAGTACTGCCCAATCGAGTAAACCAGGTTTTGTCTTAAGTATCATCATCGCCGTAGCATTATCCCATTTGCATCCAATATTTATCGCCCTGGAACGCGAGGTTTCCTTGCTGGTCTAACTAGATTGCACAGAATATTAGCTTGTCCACGGAGCGACTGCCGTCTGATGTCCGCAACCAAAAGGGATAGCCACATTCCACAGTTTAGATATATACCTATGCCACTATGTCTTAAGTATCTATAGAGGAATAAGCGTTAGTAAATCTTATTAATAAATATATAAAGCTGAGGAGTTTGTCTGTTTGTTTATTTGTCTGTTTGATTGAACGCGCTATTCTCAGGAACTACTAGTCCGATTTGAAAAATTCTTTTAGTGTTCGTCAGCTCATTTATCGAGGAAGGCTATAGGCTATATAACGTCACGCTATGAGCCACGGGAGCGGAGCAGTAGCCTTAAATAACGCTGGTGTAACCGCAGACTCATCTAGTGATTCATATAAAACGCAATAAAATCTCTTTTCAGACTCCAATCACAACGGTAATGCAGGCTACTGGGCTAAGAAAGCAGCTGACAAGGGTCTCATCGGCATGGCCTTCACAAATACGTCACCTGTATTGGCACCTACTAGAAGCAAACAGGTAGGCACAAAGCTTACCACTAAATTCTATGTTCGATCTATCCATGGATTTGAAGATTTGAGATACATGTTTGACATTATGTAATTTGTATGGAGCATATGTCAAATAGCTGTTTCCTGCGGTTTCACCCGCGTCCTGAGGGAACTACTTCACGTACCCGGTTAATTTATAGCCTAAGTTACTCTTTGGTACATCAGCTATCCGCCATTTAAAGTCCCGTCAAAATCGGTCCAGCTGTTCCAGAGATTAGCGAGAACAAACAGACAGACATACAGACAGACAAAAATTGAAAAAAATGTCTTTTCAGTATATGTACCGTATATACATCCATATACATTAAGTAAAAAGTGGTAATTTTAATATTACAAACAGACACTCCAATTTTATTTATGTGTACATAGGTACCTATGCATGTAATAATATCCATGGATATATTAACTATTGATACCACCCGGTAATTAAACCATCTGGGTCATACACAAAAAGTGAACATTGCAAAATATTTAAAATAAAACTTCACGATTTTTTATGAAACATTATATTTATTTAAAGTTAGCTAATGTTATGCTTATAAAAATATCACAAGATCAGTCTTGGATATTTTAGGAATTAATCACGTTTTTAGTTTTTTCACGTCTACAGAAGAGATTGAGTTGTCTACAGAAGGGAACAAAAATTTACCTTACATAATCATATCAATAAGATCAAGAATAGAAACAATAAAAAAATACTTAAAATGGAGTTCTCCTCAACCTCCAAACAAAACATAATCAAAATTCTATAGCAATTCAGTGCAAAAAAATAAAAAGAAATTGTCCACAGAACAGACATTATGCTTCTGTAGGCAAATAAAGGAACAGAATATTAAAATATATTATCCTCGTCAGAATCATCTCACATGGAATTCGTCGGTCGTTTTTTATGTGGTGAATCTTCAGTAGCTTCAGAGTCGTCAAAATTGATTCTTGCTCTTCTGGGGTTTATGCCTTTGGTTAAATATTTCGATAGAAAGATCTGGAGTCAGTCTATCTGAGAGGCTTGGTAAATTTGGCTCAGTTGGAGCCTCAGGAGTAACTGGAGCCGTAGGAGAATCACGGATAGACACATTCTCAGATAAAGAGTCTGGTGATCTTGATCCCTCAGGGCAAACAGGTGACAGATTGTACAAGGATGAATAATTGCTTGTGGCATAGTAACTGAAACAAAAGATCGCTGCAAGCAACATTATAAAATACTAAACAAAATAGATATATAATGGAATAATTAAACAGCGAATAACGCTCTTTTTTTAGGGTTCCGTACGTAAAAGGTAAAAGACGGGACCCTATTACTAAGCCTCCGCTGTCTGTCTGTCTGTCTGTCACCAGGCTGTATCTCATAAGCCGTGGTAGCTAGAAAGCTGAAATTTTCACAAACCATGTATTTTGGCTGCCGCTATAACAACAAATACTAAAAATAATAAAAAATAAAAATATTAAGGGGGGTCCCATATAAAAAACGTGTATTTTTCGTATTTTTTGCTCAAAATTACTAACTGTTACAGGTAGACGCTTTAAATTTTCACAGAATATGTAGTTGTATATTACCTTCCAAAATAAATTAAAAAAAGTAAATAAAAAAGGGGGCTCCCATGCAACAAACGTATTTTTAAGCAATTTATTACTTGACCTTAATAAACAGGTAGAAGCTTAAAAAATATTTAAGTATACATACAACAAACATGATTTTATTTTATAGATGATGGTACGGAACCCTTCGTGCGCGAGTCCGACTCGCACTTGCCAATTTCTTTTTCAAACACAGTGAATTTCTTTTGCCTATTCACTTCTGTTGACATACGTCTCTTCTGTAGATACAAAGTCTACAGTAAAGACGCGGTAATAATATCTAACAGTATTGTAACTCCATACAAACGCACGAAACTCGAGTTATACCTACGCGCCGCGAGCAGAGTACCCATTAGACTGGGCGGACTGTACCTACAGTACCCGCAGCCGCTATCGTGCCGCAGCTCGCATGCGGCGCGTCTGGTAGGTATATAACTCACGAAGACGGCCGAGTTACAATACTGTTAGATTATATTACCGTGGTAAAGATGTCTACACGAGAGACATATTTTCATAAATCAAAGATGGCATCCTTTATTATGAGGTTATAATTTAAGCAATGCGATATTTGCATACTGCGCCCATAAGCTTAAACTATCTTGATGTTTTTATTTATTTGTAAAGGCTACTTACTCAGATATCCCTTGCACAGGAAAGACACACTGATCTTTACCGAAAACTTGTGTAATTAAATAAAATTGGAATTTTTTATGTCACACGCACTTTACGTAAAATCCCAACCAAGCAAATGACAGAGAATACAGTGCTACCTACATATAAAACAAAATAAAAACGATGCGTTCATCTTCGGCATATTTTGGCTTATTTTATAAGTCTACGGAAGTAGACTAAAAATTTGCGAACAACATGTGTATACGTTTTATTACAAAATTTTGAATTATATATTTTTTAATACGTTATGTTATGAATATTTGATAATATAACTCATGTAATGAAACGATATTAAATCATCGAAAGTATGTGTATATATTTATAACCATCACTTAAACTCAACTACTTGGTATCCGAACAGTCCACAGAAGGAGATTTTTTCAGATTCAAAAGCAAAAATTATAAATTAAATTTCAATACAACGCGATTTTTTATAAAATTTAACTAGTTTTCAACACGAAATATTTATTAAATGTATTTAATGTTGATATAATATTTTAATAACGGCTTTACGTTGCATGAACATTTTTTTTTTCGTTTTTTATGTTTGACCCATCTTCAAAAATTCTAGTCTTATCTCCTCTCTGGTACACTAATACCGTACATTCTACAACGGAATTTAACGTTGAGGCTTCGCGGTGTATTCCCCTTTGGCCTGTGTAAGAAGAAAATTGCATCTCTTCACGTGAAACTCAGTTCTAAAAAGCATCCAAATGTTATTTCTTCTTATATGTAAGTCACCATTCAAAGTTAGTTGCAAATGCATAAAGTGTCTTGAAACATTTTACTTATTTAACGTAAACTGCGTCTGTGCCAAAGCTAAATTTGCGAGTTTTGTGTTGTCAATACCAAATTTTGCTGGATACACAGCTTGAATCATAATCTTTTATATTTAGTAAGTATATTCAAAATTCTGTTCACGAATTTAATTGGAATGACACACGGAGGAAACTTCAAACTAAGCCCACTATAAATTAATCTTCAGCTTTATAATAAAATGGTAACGTTTACAGGCAGCGCTGGGTAGCAATCCTATGGCAGTGGTGGCCCCAGCGGCGTCCGGCGAATCATTCTACTTGGACATGGCCACCACCGCAGTTTCACTCGCCAAGGTCAGTATCTCCTATAAAGCAGACAAGACTCCCACATAAGGTATAAATCCTATGTTGCATGTGGTTGTATGTTTGGGAAGTCCTCCACTATCCAAACATAGATACAACCAACAGACACAAGGTTCACCCAAACTCGAAACAACAATTTGTGGCTCACAGAAAGTGCTGTCTGCTGTGAGGATCAAAATTACAACACCAGGCGGAGTGTCAAGCGGTAAGCGAAAAACCACCACGATATCCGTGCGGTCCAATATGCTAAGAGTTTGACATCAATAATTAGATATTTAACACACACACACTTTAACAGTAACCGACAACTAAGAAACAAAGTTTACAAAATAATGACACATTATTGTGTATTGATAGATACAAGCTGCGTGCCGGAATCGTGAACCGATACCCCCAGGCTGGGCACAAGGAGCCGACGGTGGAGACACCACCGACCCAGAAGAGGTAAGTAATAACAACAAAGGTAGTAGAGCTTTGCTGATTTCAGCATGAATGGGCCGGCTCGACCGGGGAAGTACTACCCTCTCACAGAAAATCGACGTAAAGTAACAGTACCTAAACTGTTGCGTTTCGTTCGGTGAGTGAGAGTACCGGAGGCCCTATCCCCTATTCCTTCTCCCTCACCCCACTCCTTATCCTATCCCTTTTCCTAACCCCAAGGGGTGGCAACACATTTGTGACTCCTGTGGTGTTGCTCGTGTCCATGGGCGACGGTAATTGCTTACCATCAGGCGATCCGTCTGCTCGTTTGCCGCCTATTACCATAAAAAAAACAAATACGCTGAGTATTTCATGTTGCTTGTCGGGCTAGCCTAGGGTAGTTCTACTCTCTCACAATTTTTTTTCATCTTTTGCAAGCTTTTATTTATTTAGTTTTTTGGTCATGGAGCTTATCTGTTGATGGAGCTGGGAGATGGCTTAAACACCGCAACAGAACGACACAACTCATCGAGTTTTGGCTCTTTTGATTCGTATTGACGATAGTATTATCTATGTATCTAGAGTTTTAGAAAGCTTGTCTAATAAATACTTTTAATTTATTTATTTAAAAGTCAATTAGGACTAAATCCTATGTCACAAGGAACTTAACAAACTGAATGTTTGAAAATTCCCTCGTTAACAAAAATACTAACACATTACAGGAAAATATTAAAAAGTTAAAATGAACGTAAAATATGAAATAATGGTAAATTGCGTACTCATACTATCGCATTTCACGGTTTGTCGTTCCCATATGAAAATCATCATCATCATAATCAGCCCTTTATACCATCCCACTGCTGGGCACGGGCCTCTTTTCACTATGAGATGGGTAAGGCCCTAGTCCACCACGCTGGCCAAGTGCGGGTTGGCAGACATCACATGTCTTTCGAGAACATTATGGAGAACTCTCAGACATGCAGGTTTCCTCACGATGTTTTCCTTCACCGATTAGCAAGCGATAATTAACAATTTAATACGCACTAAACTCCGAAAAGTCATTGGTGCGTGCCGTGTATTCGAACCCGAGACCCACTGCTTAGCAGTATGTCGGTCTCTCTACTCAGCTACCGCTGCTTCATGAATATGGATGTAGATCAATAAATATTGATGCTCAATGTTGGCAGAGCAAACGAGTCTAAAAACGGATATCACAAATAAGCAAACGTAAGGTTGACGACCTTAAAACCTTACTGATGACTTAAAGTGGGAAAAACTAGCCAAATGGAAAAAGTTTAAGGCGAGGTTGCAGTACAGTGCGTAGCTCGACCTCACCCCCCGGCAAAACAAAAACACGGCGGTGGCGTCAGCGAGTGAGCGGGGGGAGGGGAGGGGGGGTTTCGTGTGTGCGTGTGCCACAGCGCAGCGTAAAAAAACCGTAGATGAGTTATGCGAACTTCAAAAGTGGTACATTAAAAACTGACAAATTCATGACAAACTTTCGCGTACGCGCTGCGGTCGGAAGCGCTCGCTCTTTTACTCGCGTGTGTGTACGTTACATTTGAAAATGCCGTCATGTGTAATGAGATTTTGCTAAAGTAGTTAAACTATAGTAGGAAAATGACTAAGAGTTATGGAATCACTTCTCATTCATGAGTATTACAATATTACAACGTTTTATTTACAATTTATAGTAATTCAGTACCACAAATAATAGAGTGAATAAAAAATTGGCATTTAGCGAGAGTAAAAGAGAAGTAGTATTGTGCGTGTTCAAAGACTAAAAAACAAAGTATCCAGATGGGACATTCGTAATAATAAAATACTGGTGTGTGTTTTTGTCAAGTAATAAAAGTGATTTGAGGCTGAATCAACACAATATATTATTATTATAGAAATACAAAATCATACGTAAGTTACAAACATTGACGGATGATCAAAGTACATTCACTTGTTCTTGTTTTTCTCCTTTTAGTATTAAACAACTAAGTAGATTGTACTGCACAGTTTTCGCTGCCGACCCACCGTACCCCTGGCAGTACCCCTGGGGGTATGGTGGGTCTTTCAAAGCTTAACCGTACTCCAAGATAATATTGTTGTGTAATTAGTTTATTAATTTCAGTTCGTTAATTTCAAGTTCTACTATTTTGTGGGATCATTCCCAGTATAGTAGTAGTATTGAACAATTCTATGATAGAACTGTCCTAATTCTATTAGCACAACTTGTTGAGGAGAACAGAACTAATGGGATAAGTAATAGGAAATGTCCCAGTCTAGTTCTATGTATGTTTTTACAATGGTATTCTATAGAACTACTGGGAATGATCCGTAGTGTCACGTCATCGTGCTCATATATCCGAATAAATATGTTTTGTAGACGTTGATTTGTTTAATGTGTAAAACAAATGAACGTCTACAAAACAAATGAACGCCTACAAAACAAATGAACGTCTACAAAACAAATGAACGTCTACAAAACAAATGACTTACAGAAAGTGATCAGCTATCGATAGTGATTGCAGAAAACAGGTGCATGCGATTTTCAACCTAATTGACTTTAGTCAGAATTTATGATTTTATTACCCTAATATTGCCAGAAAGCGAGAAAAAACAAAAAAAAAGTTTGTCATGAATTGTCAATAAGGTCGAAAATCGCATGCACCTGTTTTTTGCAATCACTATCGATAGCTGATCACTTTCTGGTAGTCATTTGTTTTGTAGACGTTCATTTGTTTTGTAGACGTTCACTTGTTTTGTAGACGTTCAATTGTTTTGTAGACGTTCATTCGTTTAAAACATTTTTATAAATACATATTTATTCGGATTTGTGAGCGTGATGTTGTGACACTACCCTTGTAAAACATACATAGAACTAGTGGTAAATTTCCTATAACTGTTTCCCATTAGTTCTATTCTTCTCATCAAGTTGTGCTAATAGAAGTAGTGGGAAAAAAAGTATCACTAGTTCTATCATAGAACTGTTCAATAGAACTAGTGGGAATGATTCGACAGCGCAAGGATGATGATGATGACGGGTCTTCAACAGTACCACAGATTATACCTATAATATACAAAGCAATATAACCATTAGCAGTAATACCTAAACGTTTTATTCTCTAATTTCTTAAATCTCCTTGTTGCACTATATCATCGTACTAGCGCTTGTCTTCGCTTGTCTAAAAATACAAAAACGTAAGTAGTAAGTCATTATCATACGAGAGATAACACTGTTCAGTTTAATATCCACGTAGCACGTTGGTATAACACTACGAGCATTTCAGCCAGGAGTAAGGTTAAGCTTTAAAAGACCCACCATACCCCCAGGGGTATTGCCAGGGCTACGGTGGGTCCGCAGCGCACAATTTTTATATTAACGTACTGTTTTAGGTTTCCATTGAATGAAATGTACTTTTTTAACAAATGTTATAAATAAATCACATCGACTTTTTATTTCCCTTAAATGAATTAATCAAATTTACTTTGAGGCGAATTGAATTTACTCAAGACAGACAAAGTGATCATATCGCATCTGAGTCAAATTATTGTTTGTGAAACGGTCAGCATGATGTCACGATGCGCTTCGGTCCAGAGAGTATGATATGTTTATCTCTATTTCGCGCTTGCGATTAGATGTGCTATCTCACTTACACTTATTATCTAATTCTTAGTGTGTCGTTTTGACATATTTATATTAGTGTGCGTACGCTTTTCGCGATGCGTGCCACTCGTAAGCTCCGTCATGTTACCTTGTCAGTAACCTGTCTACGGTTTCTTACTAGTATGTCTATGGTTCGAACGATTGAGTTTGGAATACGAATTACTTTGTACTTTTGCGAAAACGTACATGCGGGGGTGGAGGGGGATTTTGCGGAGCAACGACGTACGTCCGCCCTCAATCACGCCTAGACAGGCACTGATGAAAGGCCGGCGAGCGATATAATGCCAACATTTTGACTATTTTTTATCTTGGAGAAAAATGATAACGAAATTACGAAATCTGTTTTTACCATTTATTTTAAAATAAAGAGCTGTTTCTATTGATAATACTTTCATATAAATTCATTATGGAATCTCTAAGCAGTACACGTTTAAAATTGTGATTTAGTGCCATGTTTGACATTTTTTTTTATCGAACCAATCATTCCAAATCGTGTTTCTATCTTTACGATTTACTAGAAGATATGTTCAATTTTTATACTTTAATTTTTATTCATTAAAAATATCATAGTTCATGGGACTTTCAGACGTTCAAAATTCTTAAAAAGTACTGCAACCTCGCCTTAATTATTTTATTTATTTCCCTCAGATTTACGGCTGTAATGCAGTTTAGATTTTATGCCTGTTTACACAATCGATACTACATAAGAACACCTATAAAAAAGGTCTAACTAGCGATATTTCTCTTGGATCGGTAGCTTTTTGTCTTGGAGTACTGGATCTCTTCCTGGTATAGCCAGATTTGGCAGAATATTAATTAGCTTTTCTACAGATCGACTACCGTCTGACTTTCGAAACCCTTAGGAGTAGCGATATTCCACGACTTCGTTCAGTGTCAGTTTATTCAAGAAAAATGTATCCTGAATAATGATTCACACAAACAATAGGTACTTGGCCTTCAAGAACTGTCGGGCGAATTGCAAGACTATAGGGTGTAAACAACGGCGCACCGGAAACGGATACCAGTGATTCAGTGCATGATACTGAGGCCCTTGCCAGTCGAATTTGCCGGAAAAATTCCAAGTATTACCCAATTTTCGAAAAAACAGCACCGTAGATAAGAACCTGCAAACTCGCACTATTAGCTGTTGCGGCCCTGCAGCGGCGGGCGGCAACAACAGCGATTACGAGCGAGCTTACTTTATCGCAGCCGCGCGCCGTGGCCGATGTCGCGTCAAGGTATACGCGTCATGTATCTACATGCTTAATTTTTTGAATTTTATAAAAAAAGTCAGTGTGGTTCGACAAAAGTTACTCTTTCATTACATAACATGAATTAAAAATCCAAAAAAAGTCGGCAAATTCATGAAAACTTTCCGGAAAATTCGACCGCGGTATCGGTTTTCGGTACGCCGTTGCTTACACCCAGTGTAGATCCCACTACCCCCCGTGGGATCTCCACCTTATCGTGGTGCGGGGGCTTAGAAACCGTGGCTTGGACACCCTCGGTGAAGCTAAGAGAGATACCGGGAGTGGACGCTCCGCGTTTGCTTGGAGGGGCCTGCGCAGGATGCATCCAAAGGTGCGGGTGCGGGGGACAGTTCTGTCTGTCCCTCGCAGACGAGCACGGTCGCGGGAGGAGAGGCGTGTCGGCGTTGCGTTGCCGCGCGCCCTAACTCCCGCGACCTAATGGGGGTGTACCATTGTTGCGTCGCGGTGGGGCCGCAGAGGAAGAGGAGATGCCGTGTTGTCAGGTTGCCATCCTCTCTATCCTCTGCGGCCGCTGGGTGTTTCGGTGGCGGAGCCCAACACCTTCATCCGCCGCCAAGGAGGTTGTGGCCTTCGGGCTATCCGCCGGGGTGTCAGGGTAGAATGCTATCGCAACCCCCTGGTGCCCCCAAAATGGCGTTGAAGTATGCGCTGCTGTGGTTTTAGTGGGTATTACGGACTTGCACTCCAGCCGTCGAGTCCCACATACGTGCGTAAATGCATTTCCACAGCGAAGAAAAAAAAAAGTTAGATCCTACCAACCTGACTAATTCTTTACCAATAATACATATTTCAGGCATTTAACACTCGGCGTTTGTACCCACTGGGTGGACATGAGGAAGGCTCGAGTTTCAAAGGGTTCGGACTATCAGCCATGGTCGACATGCTTACTGGCGTCTGTTCAGGTGAGTCTATAAAAAATTTCAATGGGACAGCCAAAAATCAGTGACCTTTCCAGGGTATTCAAATATTTGGCTTTATACAGAATTTCAAAATTGTTACGCCTTTCCACTTAAAAAGAACACTCGCACTCTGAGAAAGGCTGTGTCTTCTTTTATTATTGGCGGGGTCTCGCGCATCTACCACCAAAAAGTAAAATAAACCGAAAATTCTGAGTAGTTCCTGCTTCGACTCGTATAAAAAATATCCTATGATGCTATCTCCTATATGCTGAACCTGAACTGCTGAACTAGCTGGTAAAATACGGTTTCGTTTGGTTGAAGTATCCATATTTAGCTCTTGTCTCAAGATTTCCTTCTAATTTAAAATGTGCCTATCCTCAGGATCAAGTTTCGGCAACCAGGTGCGTAAGTGGACCCTCAGTTGTGAGGAGCGACCCGCAGACATCAGCCATTGCTTCGTCGCCATCGACCCCAAGTGCTTCGCGCCAAGATTCTGCGAAAGGCTCGCGGAGAACATACAGTTGTGGCGAGGTTTAGAACCGGTACAGTAGTAGCAAGTGACATACATAAAATTGCTGCCCTCTCGACTAGCCTAGTACTATCCTCCATACGAAGAGCAGTGTTAGCTTTTCTTTTTTTTTGACAACTTCCCGCTAAATCCTGTGTTGCGGGGGACCTTACAAACATACAATTAAAAGACACAATGAATACCTAAACTCGAAACAACAATTTGTGAATTACACAAAGTGTTGTCTCGTGTGGGGATCGAACCCACAACACTTCGGCACAGTGTCAAGCGGCGAGGCAGCCGCTTAAACCACTACGCCAACCGTGTAGTCAGAGCTACCTAACTAGCTAGGAGGTCCTAAAAGCTATACCAATGCAGTCAGCCTTGCCTTACCTGCCTAAAATGGTGTCGTTAATTTCCTTTTGCTTGTGCTGAGCAGTCACTAAGGCTCTATAAATCAAACGTTTAAATATGTATAGATTTACCTAATGTCTTCCATCTATAGCGTCGTCAAGTTGTATAGCTGTCACTACGACACTGAGACGTCAACATCAATTCTAAAAGATACAGTCCAAACAATACCCAAACTCACAAAAAGCGTATCAGATAATATCATTGAAATAATCTCTGTCCCCTGAACTTTCAGGTCGACCCGGAGAAGCCAGTCATGGCTCCAGGGGACATGGAGAAGATATCTGCTTGCGTAGCGGAGAAGACGGGGTCACTGGACTTCTCCGAACACCTGCTGGAAAGTTGCGAGTATCTGGCAAAGAAACTAAACGTCAAACCTATAGAAATTGGTCCAAAACCAGTCGAAGTTGGTCCAGGGTGCCCTGCTAGTCAAATAAAACTGGAGGAGAAGAAATGCGACTGTAAAATTCCACCGGGAGGGATAAGATGTGAAAACCCAGGACCAATACATGCTTAGTTTGAATCTTAGTAAAGTGATATATTGTTTTAAAATAAACTGTTTGTCGTTCCATTATCTCTCCTGACTAGTTACTGTGTTAATTACGTAAGAAAAATAAAAACGTTTTATTGTAAAGAGTGGTTTGCATTTATTCACGTGGTATGTTTTTATTCTTATGGCCGGCGCACATATCGAAGCGCAGCGGGGAGCATGTTTCCTGTCAAACTATTATCGACATCGTTTTCATCTTCATAAAGTCCAAAATAAATTATCACATATTAGTCGTTTTGTTTTTGTATCGGGTTGGAAAATCCTCATTGACTCCCTCCGCCCTGAGGGAAGGGCGACTGTCAGACTCTTACTGACTAAAAACCAACCCGTGTTCCTCATGTACCCGTGTGTTGGAGGGTCGGCTATAACCGAAGCGTTCCTCGCTAACCCCGACGGGTTACGGCCAGATGGTCAGGCGGGCCCCGAACAAAGCCCCCTTGGCGGCGGATGAAGGTGTTGGGCTCCGCCGCCAAAACACCCAGCGGCCGCAGAGGATAGGGAGGACGGCAACGCAACACCTCATCTCCTCTTCCTCTGCGGCCCCACCGCGACTCAACAAATGGTGCGCCCCCATTTGGTCGCGGGAGATAGGGCGCGCGGCAACGCAACACCGACACGCCTCTCCTCCCGCGACCACGCCCGACTGCGACAGAGACAGACAGAACTGTCCCCCGCATCTGCTCCTTTTGACGCGTCCTGCGCAGGCCCTTCCAGGCCCACGCGGAGCGTCCACTCCCGGGATCTCTCTTAGCTTCACCGCGGGTGTCCAAGCCACGGCTACTGAGCCCCCCCACGACGACAAGGTGGAGATCCCACGGGGGGGACATATTAGTCGTTGCGCCTTTACGAATTAGCGCGGGATCTGTAATGTTAATAGTAACCTTTGCATACAATTTCCCAACAATGCTGAGAAGGATAATGCCTCTAACAAGTGTCAATGAGCGTGTAAAGTAGCACTGGAAGCGACGATGTGTTGCCGAGTGATTCTCGCCCTTATGGTGGTCTAGCGGGAAGTTGTTCGACTGTACATACCTCTCATCCCCAATGCCATGGATAGACCGATTATTGAATACGGCCGTAATTGATGATGACTGCGGCGGCAACACCACAGGTCTTCACCACATTTCTTTACAGCATTTAAAAATTTTAATCATTCTCTTCCCACATTTATTTAGAGGTACACGAGAAGCTCAGAATTTTTGCGCTTCTAAGTATTAGCAACGCCTTCAATACGGAGGATTTTGATATTCTAATTAGTCGACTTCGCCTTCTGAACATAATATCTCCTACTGTGATTGATTAATTTCGTAGTTACCTGTGTGGCCGCCCACAACATATACGCATCGGGCACAAACTTTCTTCTTGGTGTTTCACAAGTGGTGGTATGCCCCAGGGTGGTGCCCACCTTAAAGGTAGAAATAGATATACAACACCCCCGGGGTGTGGTATACCTGTTTCCACCTTAACAGTGAATCTCTGAACCACAGACGTATAATAGAAAGCTTTTGTTTATACCTTAAAGCAAAGAGCTCAGATATTTACATAGAGGCGCATTTCATATGGGCGCATTGAAGACAAACTTTCTGCGACTCAAATTGCCGCTTGGCGGCGTGGCAGTCGCGCTGCAGCCGCTGTCTCTCTCTCCTCCAGTGTATCTTAACTACGAGAGTGAGAGAAAGGAGAACGACGCCAGCTACGAACTAAACTGGAGACATTCCCCACTTGGAATCGGCACACGAAGTCCTTAAGAACTGCGCTTCTATGTAAATCTGTATTCATATAGCCTAAGGTTTATACGTCTGTGCTCTGAACGATTTTTGACATGCTTCTAGGGCTCCATGAATTTTGATTCTATAGTCCGTTCACAGTTATTTTACCTCTAGCTGTTAGATTGGCCAACCTGGGCGTTGTGTTGCTATATTTGGTATATAATACTCCCATTTTAAATATACATTATTGCTAAAAATGTACTTATTTTTTTCTTGCCTAAGCGATCGTATTAAATATTTGGAAGTAATGTTTGTAACAAAACCTCTTGATATTGGCATGGCTATATGCATGTACATTTATTTTCTTACGAAATAACTAATTTCCTATGAAGATACGTAGTTAGAATAAAATTATTGTCTATTTAATATATGTATAAAGGTAAACGCATCATAATTACGCCAACGTGAGGTTCTAATTATCAAATACAAAAACTGCAAATTTAATTTTCATATTTATTTTGAATAAGAATGATGTGGGAGTAATATACCCACATCATTCTTATATACCTCTGCCTACCCATGCATGGAAACAGGCGTGAGTCTATAAGAATGATCCATGTGGACTGCCAATGTTATGATGATTCGTAACTGCCGTTATATTCTGTATCAGACTCAGAATTTAATTCTATTATGAACCTGTCCATTTCAGCATCCGTAGACCCATCTGTTTTATGAAGCTTGTCTTCAATGTGGCGCTCATGTTTGCATTGTTTTTGTCAGTCTTCTGCAGTGGTAGATTGTAAAGCTTCTTCAGCTAAATTCACAATGTTGGTTGCCTCTTGTCCTAAATTTTTGCTTGTGACTCGCCTTTTAATGAGACTCCACATAAGTTCAATTGCGTTTAGCTCGCAGTGGTATGGCGGTAATCTAACCACTTTGCGGCCATGAGCTTCAAGCATTTGAATTTTTGAAGCATTTCCACTAATATTGGGTAAAATGTTATGCACGGGTAACCCTATTTTACATTCCTGTCATCACAGAGTACAATTCCAACATAAAGAAAATAAACACCGACATCTGTCAGAGGTAAAATAACTGTGAACGGACTGTAGTTATGTCAAACAGAGTAGACGGGGTCGGTAACACAGAGTACCTTTTTATATGTCGGTAACGTGGAGCTACTGATAGCTTCATGGTCGGTGACCGGCATCAGCGCGTAAAATATCTCTTTGTATATGTTCAAGACTGTAAAAGGCTAAGGTTTATTATTTGCGATTTTAGTGATGTGTCAATGGCGTAGTGATCGAATGTCTGGGCCAATTTCGCACAGCAAAGATCGGTAAATTTCCCCCGTAAGTTGTTGGATCTCTTTCATAATACCTGCTTACTAAACTAGTCACGTCATAAAATTACGTTTCCAAACTTCTCTGTTAATGTCAACGTTCTATCAATGATTGCATCTCAGACAATAATTATGATTTGTTTATCTTCTACATAAACTAATTTCAAGACATGTCAAGTGCTGCGTCTGCTGTTAAATTTTACAAAGTATCTCCAGCAGAGGCATATAGGTTCATAGCAGACTGCTTACGCGCGGCGGGGGCGCATCGTAAAGCCGCGGAACAGCAAGCTGAGCTGCTCATACAAGCAGACAAATGTGGGCATGCTAGTCATGGCATGAATAGATTGGGTGAGTGTAGGCACACGTGTGGAATTGCGGAGTCATCACTTGTTATTGCATCTGATAGAGAGATAGAGCCTCACTAATTCAATAAAAATTCATGGCGAAATGTGGGTGTAATATTACACCTCTGCCTTCCCCTTCTCGGATACAGGCGTGAGACTATAAATAAAAAAAATTAAAAAAATCAATAAGTATACAAAGAGCTGGCATGATCGAAAATATTCACCTTCACAATTATCTCTATGTAAACTAGCATTATCTGAAGTTTTGTTTAACAACCTAAAACCAACTGAGTCTTCTCGTTGCTAATGCCTTTTTAGTTTTAATTTTTACCGCCTAAAGAAAAGCACCGGGTACATAGGTGTTTCAGCAGAGTCAAGTCCCACCAAACCAATATAAGCCCATCCTTTCTCAAGCCAAAATGCTTGCTCCGCCGGCGTCCGCCATTGATTAAATTTCAAGAAGACGACAGTAAGTAAGAGATAACATAGCGGCCGATGAATGTATGATTCAGAAACATCTGTTGATTATTTTCAGAATACTATGTAAACGATATCATAAGCGGTACTTGCCAACCGAACAACGTACCGGAGATATTGAAGGAGACCGTGTCCACGGCGTGGATCGACGCCAAGAACTGCCTCGGAGCCGTTGTCAGCCACATCGCTATGGACTTGGCCATCTCTAAGGCTCTACAGACTGGCATTGGTTGGGTTACTGTTAAAAGTAAGTAAATACATAGTATGGTAAAGGAAGAAACAATTTTGTACTTTGTTCTGTTTTGAATACATGTGTCTTTGCGTAATGTACTTATACCCTGTCAAGAACAGCTAAATGGTGCACGGAAAAGCATGTTGAAAAGAGTGAGATCACCAATGTATTTTATTTTTTATATTCTTACATTTCGCACTTGTCACGGCGTCAAAATTGATTATTTCGACCGGGTTTTCAAAAGTTGGTGGAATCTTTTACGACGGTACCTACTGCCGTCTGACCTTTGCAAACCAAAGTAAGTACAGTCAAAGATTTTTCATCAGAGATTTATGCTTATCGTTCATTCCGAAGCAAGCTATTATTTACAAGTAAGTAAGGCTGCAAAATAATTATTTAGCGAAGCAGAGCTCTTTTATAGCATATGGAAATAAATGTGCTTTTTTGTCGTTTTACGTCACAGGAGCCCATCACAACGGCATCAGTGGGTTCTGGACAAAGAAAGCTGCGGTCAAAGGTTTAATCGGGCTGGCCTTCACAAACACCCCTCCTGTAATGGCACCCACTAGAAGTAAAGAGGTTACAGCATTTAATTTCCTTGTTTTGGTTTATCTGTTTTATCTTATTTGATACACCAATCCCCCCTATGCTAATCCCCGTGTATCCGTAATGACTGAATAAGAAAAAAAGTTGCTCTACCCCATTTCGCCCAAGAGGTCGTAGTCCTATAAGATGGTCTGACCAGGTCCGCACAGCTGAACTCCAAACTGCACGATGCTCTTCATGACCCCAAGGACAGACACAAATATGGCGAAACATCGTGCAGCAAATAGTTTCATCCCAGCAGGGGAATCGTGACCCTCAGTCATGAGGAGAACGACTCAAGGAGGACCCCATTTCATTCCGTGGGTGTGGTAAGAGACGACTCAGGAAAATACACGAAGCCAATAGGTAACTTTTGGAAGAGACGGAGAAGTGGACCTCTCTCTGGTCGCCGTGGTACAGTAGGCTCAATCCGCCTGTTGAGTCCACCTTGCTGCTTGAAATTGCGCCAGGTTAGTGGACAGTCGGCTCGATTCCCACCCGGGACAGCACTTTATGTGGTCTACTTTCGTTTAGAAGGCAGCGATAGCCTAGTGGAGATACCAACAGACTGCTATGCAGAGGGTATTGCGTTCGAATCCACGACGCGCACCAATTAATTTTCGGAGTTATGTGCGTATTGAATTGTTAATTATCGCTTGTCCCGTGCCTCAGAGAGCACGTTAAGCCGTCGGTCCCGGTTGTCATGAAGATCTTTGATAATCGTTACAGGGCGTCAGTACCTTCTAAAATAAACTGACACTAGTCTAAACCATGGAATATCGCTATACCTTCGGGTTGCGGAGGTCAGACAGGCAGTCGCTCCGTGGAAAAGCTAATATTCAGCCAAAATCAGATTAGGCTAGTAAGCGGACTCCAGATTGAAACTGGGATAACGCTAAGAGGATGATAACTTTCGTTTAGTATCTGGATGTACTCGTAGTTTGTTTCCATTTGTTGTATGTTTGTAAAGTTCCTCGCGACACAGGATTTATTCCTAGTGTGGAAGTTGTCTTTTAAATAAAATGTGTATATACTTTTCAGGCGGCGTTGGGTACAAATCCTATAGCCGTGGCGGCTTTAGGCTCTGATTGCGAGTTGTTCTACCTTGACATTGCTACTACAGCAGTCGGCTTCGGTAAAGTCAGTATGCATCACACAAAACTCAATTATGTATATTTTTTGTAGATCGTACTTATTTTATACTATACGACTGATACGCAGTTAACCCAGTAAGGTAGAATAACTAGAACGGAACTGAAAAGACTGTACCTAAATGTTTTAATTCAAAAAATGCATTTGTGCCACATTATAATAAAGGACACTCATCCTCAGTAGTTACCATTTTTTTTTTCACAAAGTTATAAAGCAATTAAAAGATAGAAAGATCCTGAAGTGATGATTACGCACCCGACGATGCAGCAGGAGTAAATTGCCAGTTCCAGTTTTCGGGTAGAGCCTTGGAGTGATGGAGGACCTATGTTTAGGAGAGAACGTCTAAGCAATCACACACCATTCTTTAAAGTCCCCGATCCTGAACTTATAGCAACACATCATCATCAAGCCTTTGACAGTCCACTGCTGGACTAGGCCTCTCCTTTGAAAGGAGGAATTGGCCTACTATACCACGCTGGCCAAATGGGTTGGTATAGGGTTTGTATCAAGTTTTCCTTCTCTTACAGTGCTGTTCTCTGCGTAATATGCTCCCTCTGTCGGCTTTTACGACACCCATTGGATGATATGGGGTGGTGACATTCCGTATTCTTAATCCGTCACCACACGGCCAAAATATATAGCAACACACTCAATTTCTAATATGATAGGCTGTAAGAATTTTCCCATTTGTTTTAGATAGAAATGCAACGTCGGAAAAAAGAACCGCTACCTCCTGGCTGGGCGCAGGGGCCCGACGGAAATGAGACCCGAGACGCTGAACTTGTTAGTTTCAAATTACACTTTTCTAGCGAAAAGAGGGTTCTTCATAAATACATACTCTCACGCCTTTTTCCCGTCGGGGTAGTCAGAGACAACGGAACGCCAGTCGGTGGGTTCTTCAGAGTTTCATATTTTATGTCTTCATAGTAAATGACTTAATTCCAAGAAATAATTATATCGAATCACCCCTGGACAGTACTTAGTGTAATTAATCGTCCCTCGCACTCGGATGCTCATGATTGATAGTTGAGTGGCATAGCTACAGTATCGGATCTACGTTTTGTTCGAACCGGGGCAAATATTGCTAATGGCGCCCCCTTCCAGCAGTTTTCCAAGCAGTTCGAATGTTGCGTTCTATGTCGTGGCATGATTTTGGCGCCCCCATGACCCTGCCGCCCGGGGCAGGTGCGGTTAGCTCCCCGTAGATCCGCCACTGCATAGCTATCGATTTTACTGGCTGTTTGATAATCACCAGCGGTGGAACAAGTACTCCTTGAACACACAAGTTTTACGTTTTTAAGCGAGCTGCCATGTCTGATCAATTCTGTGTAACACATAGCTAATCTACTCAATATTCTTTCATGTGGCTAACGATCTACAAGGAAAATATTAGTCAAAGAACAAAAGACACGCTTTTATGTCATTAATATTCCCATTGACATTTCTCTTCGCTCAGATCCAAGGCTAGTTATTTCGGATCCAAAAAAAGACAGCTATCGAGTCAAGTATCATATGATGGAAAATGGGACAACGATTTAAACCGCTTCTTAGAAATTAAAGAACGTCTGAGGAGAACGTTTCGGTTGCAACCGATATAACGCTAAAACATACATACATACATACATACATAGACTCACGCCTGTGTCCCCGAAGGGGTAGGCAGAGGCATATTAAACGCCCACTTTTCGCCAGTGTTTTGATCCCACGTAATAGGTGGCGAGCCTATTGCCGCTTATCGGGATATTTTGTTTGCCAGAGCCTCGTCCGTTGATCGGCAGGTGCACCACTTGCAGGTCAGGTTGGCTTGGGACCCTAAGTTCTTGGTGGGAACCCTATGCACCCGATATAACGCTAAGAAGATGATGATTATGCTTTTTCTCATACTTTAATGGTAGAAACCCTACCTCCTTGTGATGACTCCAGCTTTCTATTTGTACTTTATCTAACCTTACAGGCTATAAAGGTGAAACGTCTATTTCCACTCGGCGGTACGGAGCTGACATCTGGATACAAAGGATACGGACTAGCGGCCATGGTGGAATTATTGTGTGGAGTTACTGCAGGTAAACGTAACTCATTACTGACCGTGTGTGGACCAAACGACCAAACGTGAAGTACCGAGCGGATGCTAGTTATGAAAAATGGTTTTATATTGTCACCACCCTCTATCTTCCCCGTGGGTGTCGTAAGAGGCGACTAAGGGATAACACGATACAAATACCATCTTTGCGTAGAGACGGAAAACTCTACATCAATTTGGTCTCGTGGCATAAATGTGCGCGTGGGGTCTCGGGTTCGATTCCCGGGTCGGGCAAAGTGTTATTGAGTTTTTCCGTTACGAAATTCTCAGTAGCGGCTCGGAGTCTGGTAATGTGCCCGGTACGGCAATAGGCTCGCCCCCTATTACGTGGGACCTAAAAATGCATGGCGAAATGTGGGTGTTATATCACACCTCTGCCTACCCCTTCGGGGATACAGGCGTGAGTCTATAAAAAAATAATAAAAATAAATATTATATTTCCGAAAACACGCTAAAGTAAAAGTTACAAAGTAATTCCTCTGTGTTTTGATTTCTACTGGATGAATGAAGCTGATGGCCTGCCACAAGCAAAAAATATGACAGTTTTCTTTATAGACTCACGCCTGTTTACCCGAAGGGGGGAATGCAGAAGTGTAACATTAGTAACATTACACCCACATTTCGCCTTGAATTTTAAGGTCCCACGTAATAGGGGGCGAGCCTATGGCAGTTTTCGTCAAGATAAAAATCGAAACCCGAGTAGAAATAGAGACAGACCATGATATAGTGGAAAGTAGGTGAAGTAACACGATCAAAAAATATTCCTCGGACGATCTCACTCCCAAACCAAAAAGACTTTGACTTTGACTTAACTTATCTGCCTCATGATACCTCTTTCAACGTTTGGTTCATAGTTGCTTTTTGCATGCTCGCTTTAAACTAAAGCGGCGCAAACAGTGTGCCTAAGTGATCAGAGGCCCTTGTACATACAACATCGCTGTGCATGGTCAAGCTGTAAATCTTTATACTTACGCATGGCATAAGCGTTTTTCCTCTGTTTTTTGGATCTCATACTCATCTTCTTATCTTCTTCTTAATCTTAATATATAAAATCCTTGCGTTACTGACTGACTGACAGACACGCTACAGCCGAAACTATTGGGCGCAGGAAGCTGAAATTTGGTATGTATGTTTCTTGGGGACCGTAGGGGTGCACTAAGAAGGGATTTCCCGAAATTCCAACGGGATCGGCCAAAACGGGTAAATTAAAAAAAATTGCAGGCGTAGCTGCTGGCGTCCTCTAGTCTCAATATAAATGGCAAAAGTTTAGATTAGATTTTCCAATACATATTTCGTTCACTTTATTTGATAGGTTCAAACTATGGTCACCACGTGCCTGATTGGACCGTCAAGTCTACGGGCAAGCCGTTGAACTTCGGGCTGTGCTTCGGCGCCATCAACCCGGAGTGCTTTGCCCCAGGGTTCGCGGACCGTCTCGCCGATATTATACATCATTGGAGGAGCCTGGAGCCGGTATGAACAGACTTATATGTAAATTATTCGTCCAACGAAGCTAAATACTTGCGCAAAGCGGCACCTACACGTTGATATTGAATTCGATAGAATTTTAACGCAAGATTAACTATTAATATTTTTTACTACTCGGATGGTGACGTGGTAGGTGTGATCTTCACTCGAGACAATGCTTTTGTGTGTTTCACAAATTGCTGTTACGAGTCTGGATGTTCGTTGATCGTAAGTTTATAAAATCCCCAGCGAACAGGGCCCCATTCTTAGAATGGGTGTTGTCTGTTAACAGTGAAACATTAAGCTGCTGTTAAGCTACATTAATCACTTTATTTTGTCCTTAGTCCTTTACCTTAGACACTTAATTAAGCTTACTTTGGTGACCATCGGTAAGTGACACCATGCAATAGGCTTGTGTCCACAAAGAATAAATCGGTTTGATTGTAGTACCTACCTATCTCTAGATTCATTATGATTTTAAGATGTCAATAAAGTTTATTATTTATTATAAAAAAGTAAGATTAATGTTATTTTTAGGATTCTAAAACCAAAAATAATGTATTTATTCTTGTGACAGTGAACACCAATCAAAGAGCATTACGTCAAACAGTACGTCCGCCATTCATGTTGTTGACGTTTTAGTAGTAAATACAACTAAAACGTCAAACTTTCTACCTGTCAAATCGAATATAACAAAATAAAAGTGGGTACATCAGACCAGACTTAATTCACGGTTTGTTTTGTTTTGGACTTTGTGATATCACTCAACCGCCATGATGGTTTACAGCGTTTTCGTGTCAAATTCAAAAAGGTTTTTAAAAAGCCGTAATTAGTAATGTTGCTGATCGATTTTTGAAGCAAAGATCAGGTATTTCAGTTTAACATCTAATAAAGGAACGAATCAATCGCTAATTACATTTTAGGACACAAGCCTATTGTAATGCTAATAAATTGTAAGACATTTTCAATAGCTGTCAAATCATCACGTGTGGCATAGCATTTTTGTTGCTTATATAGGACGCATGCTTTAGACTGCTTTCCTTTTCAGGTGGATCCGAGGGTACCTGTTCTGGCTCCAGGTGACAAAGAAAAACAATCAGAGTGCAAATCCTATGAAACTGGTTCAGTATCATTCGCACAGTCACAGATAGACACCTGCGCATCTTTAGCAAAAAGGCTGAAAGTCACGCCTATGGCTATCAAGTGTGATAAAGATTGAGAACTTTATCTTTCTTTTTTTCGTATGAGTGTGGCCGACTCTGGTAGCGTGATTAATAGACTGTTTGACGTAGGCGTCCGACATAACATAACGAGTCTTCTCCCGAGACAAGAACCAGGACCGACTGTTTTACGTATCCTCCGAAGTAAGTTAATGCTCTGATAGATCCTCCGAAGCAAGTTAATGCTCTGATAGAGACAAGGCGATGCGATAGAGAGCTAATATTGAGAAGTATGCATTGCAAGAAGTAACAAAGCATACTGAAACCGTTAACGCCGATAATTTCTGCATGTGTCCGCTAAAAGTATAGCTATGTTATTGAAGAGGCCTACTTATTTATTTTTATTTTTAAGTGCATATTTACATAAATGAAGTTTTCTAAATGATTCTTTAAGAGACCAGAGGAACGTGGTTATCTAACATCTATTTTTTTTCTGTCATTGTTTGATAACAGAAGTTCAAATATGACCGTTCGTATTCACTTTGAAAGTGATATTTTAATGTAGGAAGTCTTAATTATCGTCTCTAATATTTAATATTTATTTATGTGTATGTTATTAGTAATATTTTTACATTACGTATTTTCGTGTGCAGTTATTATGTATTTGTAATTAAAATATTTATTGATTACCTACATTGTTTTGCTTTGTAATTAAATGTATTCTTAGTTATTTTGAGTATATTCACTTCTAAATACTGGTCCTTATATCACCCTTTTACTACCGTTATCGTAGGTATATCTCCCGAAAAGCCACATCAAAACCATTATAGATTTTATTCCGCATGGCTACCAGCTAAGTATTTATGCATAACGATTTAGTCTCGTATGGGCACCGAAACGGCAATATGACAACAATGAGATGATACAGTGTCTAGAGCTGATATTATAATCTAGAGATATCAAGAAATAGAACAAACGTTCAAAACCGCAATGACCCAGGCCTTGGCGAGCTCAAGGTAAATGCTACATCTATTTATACACATACGTTATCTAATATACACGACGGCATATCCAGTATTAGCAGATATATCTTTGTACGACTAGTCTTTGAAATCACAGGTCACCTTGTGCTGGACGTATACCCAGCGTGATCAGCTTAAACTGACCTATCTCTGTATTAGGTTGTCATACGGTGGTAGAACAAGTATCACTACTCTGGTCTTGTATTAAGCTATACCAGCATAAACTGACCTGTCCCGGTATTAAGATGTCATACAGAGGCAGACCAGGTTTCACTGGATTGTTTAGCTAAGAAAGACCTAATTGTATCATTAATTCATATGTATACAGCTACGAGACAAGGCTAGTCGTTGTCTAAGCTAATGGATGATGAAATAAAATGCGTCATTAATTTGCAAGAACTATAGGTAAATAAAAAGAGTCAATGATAAAGAGTTATTTAGAACCAGAAAAATATTCTGAACCTTTTTGTGCTCAGAAGTAAGTACATTCTACATATGCGATGTTTTTAGTTGGCCTAGCTATAAATAATTTAATAACAAATTATAATATGTGTGGTCTCTATCGGTTGATGTTTGTGCAATTAAACAGATAACGGACGCATTCGTGGGTATGATATCATCATGCCTGTTATCATGGGTTTATTATTTTTAACAGATACGTTTGGATAATTCAAAACACGTTTAAAATGCCAATTGTTTGCACCGGCTCCTAGGTGCTGTGTTTGACTACCAAATTCAGAAAAAAGAAAAAAAGATTTTCATAGAAAATTCTTAGCACATCATCTTAAACAAGGCTAATAGATATGTACATAGTGAGTGCAAATTTCTTTATAAAGAGCTGTTGGCTATTACACTAAATCGATAATTTCTTACCTTCATCATCATCAGCCTTTAACAGTCCACTGCTGGACTAGGCCTCTCCTTTGAAAGGAGGAATTGGCCTACTATACCACGCTGGCCAAACGGGTTGGTATAGGGTTTGTATCAAGTTTTCCTTCTTTCAGTGCTGTTCTCTGTATAATATGCTCCCTCTGTCGGCTCTTACGACACCCATGGGATGATATGGGGTGGTGACATTCCGTATTCTTAATCCGTCACCACACGGACATTTCTTACCTTAGGTATATCTAAAAATTACTACAGTGATACATCATACAATTTAATTAAACGGGTCTTATTCGCGATATTAGATTATATGGATAAAAATTAAAAACAAGTGAGGGTAGCTGCCGAAACCCGCGCTTCACAAGGACGACGCTGAGATGATATTAGTCCTGCCGCGACCACGGTTGTTGTAAGACGGCCGAAGCGTCGGTAAAAAATAGGTATTTATACCCTAAATTAATTAAATATCACAAATAAGACCCGTTTAATTAAATTGTATGATGTATACAAATCGCGAAAGTTTAAAATCGATTACTACAGTGATATTACAGACTTACTACAGAAAAGCTATATTTAGCCATTTTAACCTAATGGAAGGACCGATGCCAACGACTGGTCAGTCGTTGCCCATCGGTCCTGAGGATGCCTCGTGAAGAGGCGAAAAACGTGTCAAAACATAGTCGGCGCATACAGCGGGATACAGCACGTCAGGTATTTTCCTGGAACCCTTTTCCGCCTTATTCCATGTATCCCTTATCCTTTGTCTTTAGAGGAGTTCGGTATTGTCAACCTTTTTCTATTGCAATAGTTGGGGTGGGCAATCCGAGGGTGCGTGGTGGGTTCCTCTTTCCTTCCATTAGGTTATAATGGAGTTCCGCCAAATAACGCCTGATTCAATCAACTATATTTAGCCATTTTCCTTAATTGGGCTCTAAGGTGTAACTGAATGCATACGTGCTCTACCTTACTCAACGACAACCCAGCCTACTAGACGGCAGACGTAAGGCGAACACTCTTGCCCCGCATACCTCACCGCTTTGACAGAACTGTTTATTTGTTTATTTGTAGAAATGATAACATTAGGTGTCTAGTAGGCTGGGTTGTCGTTGACCTTACTCCATTTTTATATTATGTTTTTTTACAAATAAGACCTCTAAACAATTTACAGAATACATTATCATTACATTACATTACATTATCACTCATTTGTTGCACAGTTAAGTGCTCTACCATGCTCTATGTATCATCAGCCTTTAGTAGTCCACTGCTGGACTAGGCCTCTCCTTTGAAAGGAGGAATTGGCCTACTATACCACGCTGGCCAAACGGGTTGGTATAGGGTTTGTATCAAGATTTCCTTCTCTTACAGTGCTGTTTTCTGCACAATATGCTCCCTCTGTCGGCTATTACGACACCCATGGGATGATATGGGGTGGTGACATTCCGTATTCTTAATCCGTCACCACACGGACCATGCTCTATATAAATTTCTATTAATTAAAGGACAAAACAATTCACAAAATATCTCCTGTAAATATTTACAAACAACCATTAGGTGTAGTGTTCCACTTGTTCATACGCAGTGATTGGTCGACAGCTATCAGCTAACTTCATATCGTACAAGAATGTTGTTGACATCACGACATTACGTCAGTTGCCAGTGAACCTCGCCGTATGACCGTGAACGTACGTGTCATAATACTTCTTGTTTACATAAATATACTTCAAATTATCTATTGTAAAACACAAATAAGTTTACTTTGAACTAGTTTTGTTTGCTGTTATCATGCAAGCGTGCGAGAGGTGAGTGTTTTAGTTAGTTTCTTTAATTATTTAGTCGATTAGGTCGCAAGGGCAAGTTTTGTCGGAATTTTAATGTATTCGCTATGATTAATTTTGGTGACTTTTAATTGTTGGAATAATTGTATAGCTAAATACAACTCTACCATTGACGGCCTGATTATGATAGAGATTATACCTACCTATCGTTTGTTTTAGTATTCAAATTAACAAATATAACTATATGCAATCTTACTGCATATTTGTTTTGTTATTAATGCGTATGGCGTGGATGTCGCAGTTATCTTCAACCAAAATACCTATATTTGTGTACCTAACCGGTTCAAGTGCACATGTGCAAAAGTCTGAGGTTCTTACACCGTTTATGATATTTGTAAAGACAGTGCCAGGTGTAATATTATGCACAGATTACAAGATATTAAGTCAAAATATTTTAATTTCTTTATTAAGAAAAATCGCCAGTGCACCCCGCTGATTCGAATCTGAGACGCTCTGGATTAGACTCGATTGGTCTTTCTGCTTAGCTACATGCGTTTAGTGGATGCGGGCAGCGTATGTTTTTCCTTAGTAATATCCATTAACAGTTATAATAAATATGTGTATTGTGCTGCTGTTAAATAGATTTAAAATATTTCCTCATGTCTAACTAACATCTATAAATAAATGTACATATCAATAAATAATAAAATATGTTGTCATCGGAAAATAAATAAAAAGTTTCGTCACCAAAATTATGTCCTCAGGGCATCTTCTCCTGGAGGGAATCATTAATTCCTCACAGTGGTAATGATAATTATAATCTATTCAAGGCTTTGACGAGCGGAGCTGTAAACCGTTTATCTGGATAGCCTGGGCTCAAGCATTCAACACAAAAGTTATATTTCACAGTAGTAGAGCCTTGCTGATTTCAGCATGAATGGGCCGGCTCGACCGGGGAACTACTACCCTCTCACAGTTAATCGACGTAAAGTAACAGTACCTAAACTGTTGCGTTTCGTTCGGTGAGTGAGAGTGTCGGAGCCCCTATTCCTTCTCCCTCATCCCACTCCTCATCCTATCCCTTTTCCCAACCCCAAGGGTGGCAACGCACTTGTGATTCCTGTGGTGTCGCTTGTGTCCATGGGCGGTAATTGCTTACCATCAGGCGATCCGTCTGCTCGTTTGGCACCTATAACCATGAAAAATTTTGTCTTGAGTGGGCATCGAAGCTACGACTTCCAGCTTAGCCGCCAGAGCAATAACCACTCGACCAATAGGTAAATCAGCACGCAAAATAGCTTGCAATGAAATTACTGATGCATTTGCTGTTCTTATCTTGTATGTAACTAATCTATTAAATAACATATAATCTTGATGTTTATCTGATGCAGTTCAATATAAGCATACAGGATTTATCGTTTCGCGTTTTCATCAGTTTTATAGTTAGTAAACCACGGTTATTAACTAGACCAGTTCAGCATACCAAAGTAATGAATGCAGAGAGCACTGAACGATGGGTAAGATCCCAGTGGCTGTCTTATTATGGAACTGTCTAGCCACGCGTTACTAGCCAGAACGAGAATAGATCAAATAGTTTAGCTGTAGGTGCCTATAAGAAGTCAAACTTGCATGGATATTAGCATTAGTTTTGATTGTCTTTTGAGCCGTGTTTTGTATATTTCGACACATTGTGCAAGCCTGGTGATAGGACATCTGTGATCATTACAGTATAAAGGGGTTTTAAAATCAATCAGTTTACATTTTACACACATTATAATAAAGTAAAATTTTAACCTTAATTGCTTAGGTAAATGATTATATGATGTCTTGCTGTAGAGCTTAGAGTTTATAATGCCCTGACGTTTCCCGACATAGGAGAAGCCAAAGCACTATTATTACAAGCAATAAAACATACCATCATCTGTCGCTTCGAACACATTACATCAAGAGATGATATTATATATATATCACACTCTTCACAATTGGAAGGTTGTGTTAAACCCATAAGATGCTTGAACTTCTTGAACCCTGGCATATATGTATACTTACTGTAAAATATACAGGTTGTCACAAGACCCATCACCAAGCCGAAGTCTACTCGTTGTGGACATCATGCCAAGTCATACTAACAAAAAATAATACCTGGGAAACGATATTTTTTTTGAGACACGACATTTTTTTAAATCGCAATTAAAAGCGCGCGCGTGAATTGCTCGAAATACCTACTTATCCATGGGGATAAAGGGCATCTTAAGAACATGTTTACTTCTATCTTACGGGGTAAATGCATCGATTATGTACCTAATTAGAAAAATTCCATACTAACTTTAAGCCTCAATATCTTCTGAACCAGTAATTTCCCAGGTATAGTGCCGAAGTAAAAAATGTTCGTACTTATTGGTACAACATGGGATTTCAGTTTTCGTTAAGGGTCTTGTTACACCCTGTATATAATGACATAATGACATATGACTTTACATAAAGTGTGTAAGTACGTATCGTTAACTCCGCAGCCATATTGGCTTACGTGACTGTAGTCGCAAATACAAATTCTCAGAAAGCCAATTTATATTTTAAGGTTGTTGTGAATGAATTTACATCTATACCTACCTCCTACCTGTATCGATAGCGATATAGAACATGTCTGCTTCATAATCTCCTTAGCCGGCACGCGAGTGCAAATGCATCTGCTTTTACACATGTAGGTATGCGTAATATATGTCATGACCACATGACCGACTCAAGGTTGAACTCGTTAAGCAGATAGTCGCCATAATGATCGATACGAAATTACACTTGTAAGTGCAAAATTTAAACTCGCGTAATGATGGTTAAACATTTCCATGTTATCATCATCCGCTGCCCGACTTTGTCCAATGTTGAACATAGGCCTCTCTTTGTTCTCATATTCAGAGTCCTTATTCATATGAAATGAGATTTCATAATTGACTTTAAAATAACGGAAAATAATTAAATTATATTACAGCTTGAAACAATAACTAGGACAACTGTACCTTTATTACATAGGCTTTGCCAAAAAAAAAATTAAATGGAGACGTTCTATATAATCTGCTGACTAATTCTATGTACTTATACCTATATAGTGGCACGATCAAGCCTCTGCGTCTTTACATTTAGTTATGTATGTGGGTGCCTACATAGTACAGCCTTAAAAAGTAAAGCTTTTAATACATAAAGCAGGTTAAAATAAAACAAATTGCTAGTTGTTCTTAACTACGAGTATCAATTCAGACACAATTTTAAGCAAACATTTGAAATTAAAATAGCTATTATGTGATTTTTTAACGATTTTATTATATATTTATTTATATTTATAGTCTTACGTCTTATCTCCGAAGGGGTAGGCAGAGGTGTAAATATTACACCCACAGTTCGCACTGAATTTTTAGGTCCCACGTAAGGGGGCGAGCCTATTGCCGTTACCGGGCACGTCACCAGACTCCGGGCTGCTACTGAGTATTCGGAAAAACCCAGTAACACTTTTGCCCGACCCGGGAATCGAACCCGGGACGGTGGACCTCCGATCAACAGTCGCATACGCTATCCACTAGGCCACGTATGCAGACCAGGATTAAAAGACCATAAATGCATTAAGCTTATATTGGACTTCAAGGTCTTCGACCGCAACCGGTACAGAGCTAAAACGATGATGAATGTCAAACTAAAAATAAATTGTATAATCACTTTTGAGCCTTTGAGGATATTCTGCAATATAATTTGCATACCTCGTTCAGGACACGAGATTTCGCAATAATTTTTCGTTTTTTACAGTTCTACCTACATGTATTGTTTGCTAGTTATTTTCAATGAATAACATCCTGTTCAAACAACACACAGATTGTAGTAAGTATGTTGCACATACCAAATTAAGGAAATGCCTAGTTAACGGATCGGACGTTAAGTGATCCACATGTATACATACCTACGTAAATAATATTACAATATAATACTATAATTTATATACAATATAAATATACATAAATATATATTCCACCATTCGTGCTTTTTTTATAGTAATGGGCGGCTAACGAGCAGACGTATCGCCTGATGGTAAACAATTACCACCGCCTATGGACACTTGCCATACCTACATGGACGTTGCCGCCTCTTGGGGTCGGGAAAAGGGATAGGATGAGGAGTGGGGTGAGGGAGACGGAATGGGGGATAGGGCCTCCGGCACTCTCACTCACCGAACGAAACGCAACAGTCGGTTGTCTGTGAGAGGGTAGTACTTCCCCGGTCGAGCCGGCACATTCATGCTGAGATCAGCAAGGCTCTACGACCTGCAAACATATATTATATGCTATTCTTCAGAGATGATATAATAAAGTAGCAGAATCATTACTGTTGCGTTTCATGCGATGATCATGTGGCTTATCCATTTAGATAACTATGACTCTTGAAATATCGTTAATCCAGTCCGAATAGCATTCTTCAGCTATTGTAAACATTTACTATTAGATTAAGCAGCGATAGCTGAGTGGAGAGACCGACAGACTGCTACGCAGAGAGTCTCGAGTTTGAATTCACGGCACGCACCAATGTCTTTTCGGAGTTATGTGCGTATTAAGTTGTTAATTATCGCTTGCTAATCGGTGAAGGAAAACATCGTGAGGAAACCTGCATGTTTGAGAGTTCTCCATAATGTTCTCGAAAGACATGTGAAGTCTGCCAACCCGCACATGGCCAGCGTGGTGGACCAGCAGTGGGACAGCATAAAGGGTTGATGATGATGACTAATAGATTTATATTAAGCTTATTAACAACCCTAGCAATAAAAACGTTAACTTAAATTTATGCCAGTATTTATTTATTTAACATATGCCGCCACACTTATCAGTCAAATGATATTGATATAAACTGTTTATTATAAACACACAGATTATTATATTTGCCGTGTCAAGTAGGTACCTAATTTATACAATTAGTTAAATAATAAGACACTTGACAATAGTGGTTATCTTTTGTTATCTATTTCGACACACACCAACATTGAGACGCCGCGCCGTAGAGGATATACAATAATATATTACTTATATACAACCGAAATGGGAATCTGTATAACTTGAAGTCGGTTAAAAATGTGAGTTTGTATTTGACCAAGCAGTACTGGTTTCTACCCATATAATGCCGATCTTCTTATCATAAATCTAAGTTAATATTGTCATTATCAATATTTCCAATTTGAAATTATTATTATTATAAGGTTTGATTGAATGATTGAGTGATAAGCTGATAGTACTAGGCTTTTTGAGATGGCCTCTTTCTATCGCAAAACACATTGCTCAAATTTGACCAAGTGAAACGTAAGTCGTTAACTTAAACTCATAATTATTTAGTAGTTTTACTTCAATTGGTTGTAGAGGCTTTTGCCGTGTGGTTGACGGCATAGAATACAAGTGTCACCACCCCCTATCTTCCTGTGGGTGTCGTAAGAGGCGACTAAGGGATAACACGATGCAAATACCATCTTTGCGTAGAGACGGAAAACTCGACATCAAACCCTATACGACTGCCTCGTTGGTCTCGCGGCATTAATGTGCGCGTGGGATCGGGAGGTCCCGGGTTCGATTCCTGGGTCGGGCAGTGTTATTGGGTTTTTCTGTCACGAAATTCTCAGTAGCAGCACGGAGTCTGGAAATGTGCCCGGTACGGCAATAGGCTCGCCCCTTATTACGTGGGACTAAAGTATATCTGGCGAAAAGTGGGTGTAGAAATACACCTCTGCCTACCCCTTCGGGGATAAAAGGCGTGACGTTATGTATGTATGTATGTATGGTTGTAGAGGCATGTAAAATCAATTCTCTTCTACACAAATAAGTACTCTTCTAACAAAATGTTACTTTCTCCGCGCATATCCCGTAGCGTGCTACGGCTTATGCTACGGGATATGCGTATACGCACATGAGCGTCCAAATTGGATATAACTTTGAAATGTCACTGCTGCTGAATCTGACCATGTAATGTTTTTTATTAGTATTGCAAAGGCA
This sequence comes from Euclidia mi, assembly GCA_944739405.2. Taxonomy (NCBI): domain Eukaryota; kingdom Metazoa; phylum Arthropoda; class Insecta; order Lepidoptera; family Erebidae; genus Euclidia; species Euclidia mi. The sequence continues at coordinate 794,065 of OX123197.2, read as the reverse complement.
GTAAATACAGATGAAAGACCTATATCATTTCTTTTAGCCAAGACGTCTGAAGAGGCCGCTGCTACTGCTCTGTTCATACCAAATACACACATCAACAAAGTCTAGGGATATTTTATATTTCATCAAATATCTAAAAATCTATGAAGAATTTTCTGATACAGTAAATAGAAGAATCATAGATTATTTTAAGGTCTTTAATAAAAATAAAAAACATTTCGTGTTTTTTTTTGTTTTAAATAAAAAAATTAATTTTTTTAATCATCATGGAAAATTAGTATGATAACAACAAACATTTCTTCTTAAAAAACTATTAATTTTAATAAAAATGGAAAAAATCTTGTAAAATCTAATCATTAATAATCAGTGTTGCCACCTCTTACATTGATTACACATCGACATCGATTGTTAATACTTAAAATTAAATTGTCAATGTCTTGCTGCGGTATGAGGTCCCATGTCCTTTGCAAGTGTTCGTAAAGTTGTTGTTCAGTCGTCAAATTTGGTGGAAAATCTCTCAAAGCTTTTCGTTGTAACATGTCCCAGGCATGCTCGATAGGATTTAAGTCGGGCGACTGTGCAGGCCAATCCAAAACTTGAATATCGTGCTCTCGGAGAGCGGTCGATACCAGCCGCGCCGTATGGCAAGGAGCATTATCGTGCATGAGTAGAAATTCATGGCCTATTTGAGTTCTGTGTGGGACAATAACGGGCTCTACTACCTCCTCGTGGTATTTTTGTGCAGTCATGCTGCCTTGGATCCAAACGAGTTGGGTTCGTCCGCCAAGACGAATTCCTGCCCACACCATGATTGTCCCGCCTTGGTATGGGTGGACCTCCTGAGGGTGCCGTAGACGGCTAACTCTCCCTGGAGCTCTCCAAACGCGTGTTCTTCGTGAATCCGGGTGAAACCCAAACCGGGACTCATCGGTGAACAGCACCAAAGACCATTGTTCGTCACTCCATGGTAAATGCTCCCGAGCCCACGAAAGCCGCCGACCGCGATTGCCACGTCGCAATGCTGGAACACGCAATGGTCTTCGAGCATGAAGATCAACTTCATGTAACCTTCTTCGCACGGTTTGGTCGCTTACCAGCAGCTGGTGGTCCTCCTGGAGCCTTTGCACTAGTTGCAGCGCTGTGATATAGGGTTGTCTTCTGGCGGTCATTTGGAGAAATCGATCCTGTCTCTGCGTAGTAACACGATATCTACCTGTGTGCTGTTCGGCCACATCTCCAGTACTGCGATAACGTGACCACAACCTTGATATCACATTTTGACTGGTATGTAGGGCCTCAGCAACGACGCGTTGAATTGCACCATTTTCTAACATGCCCACGGCTCGTAACATTTCATCTCGACTCAAATGACGACGTGACATGACTTTTAAAGTTCGTACGTCACGTTAAATTAAAAAAGAAAAACAATTAAAAACCCTTTTCATTAATAATTATAATAAAACAGTTTTAACTTTCTATAATGTAACGAATTACTAGCAAATTTGCCGCCATATTTTGTTTATTATTTTGTTTTTTTTCTTTCCATGTTCAAATTTTGAAAATAGAATAAAAGAGGTTTTAATCTTTATATAAACTTTTTGTGGAAACTAACAAGGTTCTAAACTATAAACTCGTAAATAATTTAGGATTAAGATATCCCTAGACTTTGTTGATGTGTGTATTCAGTTACTCATACATTGGTCATACAAAATATGCAAAAATCCTTTCAATCGCCCAAAATATTCTATATAATAAATATTCTACCACATACACACATCACCATCTAGTAAAATTTAGTAGTCAAACTAAGCAGAGCTTGTACTATGGGAACTAGATAATGGATAAACATCCCCCCCGTGGGATCTCCACCTTGTCGTGGTGGGGGGGCTTAGTAACCGTGGATTGGTGACCCGCGGTGAAGCTAAGAGGGATCCAGGAGGGGACGCTCCGCGTGGGCTTGACGGAGGCCTGCGCAGGATGCGTCCAAAGGGGCGGGTGCGAGGGACAGTTCTTCTGTCCCTCGCAGTCGGATGCGGTCGCGGGAGGAGAGGCGTGTCGGTGTTGCGTTGCCGCGCGCCCTATCTCATGCGACCAAATGGAGGCGCACCATCGTTGCGTCGCGGTGGGGCCGCAGAGGAAGAGGAGATGCGGTGTTGCGTTGCCGTCCTCCCTATCCTCTGCGGCCGCTGAGTGTTTTGGCGGCGGAGCCCAACACCTTCATCCGCCGCCAAGGGGGTTTTGTTCGGGGCCCGCCTGACCATCTGGCGGGCCAATACCCGTCGGGGGGTAGCGACGAATGCTTATGCGAATCCCTACCCTACGAGGAACACGGGTTGGTTTTTAGTCAGTAAGAGTCTGACAGTCCCCTTCGTCCTTCCCCCGGGGCGAAGGGACTCCATGAGGATTTTCCAACCCGATACCAAAAAAAAAAAAAAAAAAATAAAAAAAAAAATGGATAGGTAAACATATATACCTTTTTTTTTGTAAATACATACATATTATACATAGAAACACAAATGTTTGACGTGAGCGGGAATCGAACCCGCGACCTTCGACGTAGCAGTCGCTTACACTCCCGCTGCGCCAACCGGTCGTCGAAAAGGCATTTTATATAATGTTCATGGCAATAAAGTGTTTATTACTCTTGATTGGTTGCTGCCCTACTTTAGTGCGTCAATTGGTTACGTATTGGTATAGGTAAATTCACGAAAGTTGACCACAAATGGCGACCGTCGCGCATATGTACATTCGTGTACCAATGGCGTTGCTCCATTCTTGACGCATTTAGGGAATGCGTCAAGAACGGAGCCACGCCATTGGCATTCCACCCGCACCTCACCCCGCACCTCCACGGGGACCTAAAAAATGATTTCTGCGCAGTGGTCATCTTTCGTGAACCGACCTATACGAAAAATTTGAGTCTCAACCACAATAATTTTTCCTATTACATTTTAATAACTCAAATAACAAGCTGAAATAATAATGAAGAGTCGGTATTATTGAAAATTATGGTAAAGGCGGCGGCAAACATCGTGAGGAAACCTGCATTTCTAAAAGTTTTCCATAATGTTATGAAACGTCACGTGAAGTCTGTATACTCGCACTTGGCCAGCATGGTGGACTATGGCCTAACTCTTCTCATATTGAGAGGATACCCTAGCCCAGCAGCGCAACAGTTTATGTACAGGGCTGATGACAATGATTATTGTGAATGAATAATTAATTTTAACGTTTTCAATATATTGAGCTGCAGCGATAGCCTTGCAGATCTAGAGAATAACACTTATTTATAGATGATTGATCAGTCACAAATAATCACATTCTGTACATAACTGTTGTGTTGTTACAGGGAATCAGTATCATATAATATCTGAAACTAATCTAAATGACGAGAATTTTGTTATAATTGCATCCAAATTTCATTTTGACGACTTTTTGTGTTGAATCCATTGTGCAAAAAGGCATTTTTATTAAACGGTTTTATTTAGCTTGACCAGTTTATTTGTTTGGGTCAAATTTAGTAATTGGAATTTTACCCTCTTTCTGATGACAGATTGATCTGATATTTGGTACACACTCTTAATCTTGATGACATTTCAACATAATATATTTATTTCCTGAAAAGATTTTATATTTATCTGATCAATACCCCAAATTGATGAGAAGATTGGTGCGGTCTGGTAGCTAGGACTTACCGAATTATTTTTTAACTTTTAGTAGGTACATAACCTAACTACATATTTTTTTATTGTAATAAAACCGTTTAACATAAAAATGTTTTTATTTTATTTTATTTATGTAATAGGCGGCAAACAAATACACCGATTGCCTGATAATAATACACAAGCAACACCAGAGAACTCATAAGTGCGTTCCCGCTCTTTGGGTTGGGAAAATGGGTAGGAAGAAGAGTGGGATGAGGGTAAAGGAATTGGGGATCGGGCCTCCACATGCACTAAAAACAGCTTATTAGGTACTTATTTTGGCTCCGATATTGGTAGAGCTCAAAGAGAATATCAAGAAACAAACAACTCCAAAGAGAATATAATCACTACGTTTAATACTCGCCTCTTTGATTGATGTTCCCAAACTTCAATGTCATTGTTCTCTAGTTATAGCAAGAGTTAAAGCAATATCTAATAATATATATAGTCTAAGAGCAATATGCTCCTTGAGTTATAGTAAGTACTTTAGTACATATATATCGATGTAGTATATCATCTATGGTTATTGTCGAATCTAACCCAACGCTAATGTATCATAATTTTAAGCACAGAGTACATGAGTACCTTTGTTTATAGGATTTTAAGTTCAATTTTATAACAACAATAGTAGTACAGTGCGCAGAAAATCTGCCCGAATTTACTGAATGTTTATTCACAGTATAATATGTTGTGATCTTCCAGCGCCTTCAGAGTGGCCACAGTGGAGGCGTGCAGGTTCATGGTGGACTGCCTACACGCGGCGGGCGCCAACCGTAAAGCCGCGGAACAGCAGGCTGAACTGCTCATACAAGCAGACATATATGGACACCCCAGTCATGGGATGAATAGGCTAGGTAAGTGTTACATAGAGCCATCCATTTCCGTATTATTCTTCATTATCTCACCCAGAAGGCATCCGCTGCTGGATATATGTAGATGACTTCCAAATCCTTCCACACAGACCGTCTTACAAAATTTCTTTCTTTTTATTTTATTTATATACGATGTCGAGAAACTCCGCCAGGAGGAGGACTGCCGACCATAAATTGCCCCGTAGCAGACTAAAAAGCCGCGAAACATTTTTGCGATCTACTGAGGCTAGCCAAGACCAACCAGCTAACCTGAGAAAAACAATGTGGCATAAGACAGTCCCACCCTTCACCAATTATGTTGATGCCAAAGAACACCCCCCGGTAGCGACCTGCAATAGCCTGTATGGAGATCTCTGAATCGTTTACGAAGCCAGGTTGGCCGTTGCAGACATAACCTAGCCAAATGGGGTATAATCGGTCCAGCCCAAACGCAGTGCGACTGTGGTATCTTAGAACAAAACATAAGTCACTTGCTGGAGTGTCTCAAATGTCCGCACAGATGTTCGGAGTCCGATTTACACCCAGCCACCGACAATGCAGTTGCTGTGGCCACACACTGGGCTGGTACCATTTGATATCTGTACCATCGACTCTAGAAGAAGAAGAAAAATAGTGACTAACAACATATTCGACCATAATTTTATTGTGACTCACTTTCTAAAACTTCACGTCACGAAAATCATCGCCATCATCGTCATCGCCAATCATATTGTCGCGAAGAGCGCCGAACCATGTAAAACATTTTTTCTTTACTGTCGCGCGTAAGATAACTTGGATTTAACACTTTCATGGACAGTAAACGCCTATATACGTGATAACAATAAAACTTCAATTGTGTCTCGTTTACTGTCCGTGAAAGTGTTAAATATATTTCTTTTAATATTATCGATGTCTTATAGTTTCCTTCTACACTACTTTGCAGAAATGTACATAAACGACATCAAGAGTGGTTCATGCCAGCCCAACAACACTCCCGAGATACTCAAGGAATCAGCCTCTACAGCGTGGATCGACGCCAAGAACGTCCTGGGAGCCACCGCCAGTCACTTCGCCATGGACATTGCCATCTCCAAAGCTAAGGAAACTGGGGTTGGCTGGGTTACTGTCAAAGGTACAGTAAATAGTTATGATAATAATTCTCAAACTGGCGATAAAAAGAAATGGTATATGTGATTCAAGACTAGAAAAGGACTACTGACTGTCTGGCTGTGTCTGTCCTTTGATGCATAACTTCTTCGTCTTCTTTAAAAAAAAGACAACTCCCGCATTAGGACTAAATCCTGTGTTCCGGGGGACTTAACAAGCATACAACGAATGGACACAATGAGCCCGTGGCCTGGCAGCGACTTTCATCTGTCCTCTGCAACCCAGAGAGTTATGTAGTAGACATATAGTAATATTCCATAGCTTACACCAGTGCCAAGAGAAGAAAATTCAGGAGAAGAACATTTTCATCGCTCTTTCGTCCGCATTCAATCAAGCGCAATTTTAAATTGTCTTTGTTTCTAAACCGATATTTCGGCGCTGTTGCAAGCGCCATGTTCGCTGATGTACCTACTCAATAAGTTACATGGTACAATATCCTGAAAGACTTAACTTAAAATTAGTGTTAATCATAACGGAAGTTTAAATTTCTAAATCATGTCGCAATGTTTCAATAACAAGCTAAATATCTACTACAGACAGGTTACTTTAGACCAGGGTTTCTTAAAGTGGGGTCCATGGACCCCTAAGGGGTCCGTAGCATGAGTATCAGGGGTCCGCAGTTAACACTCAACATATTTATTTGGAATTCGTCGGGCTGCGAAAGTGATATTTGTTAAAGCTTGTTTATTGTTTCCTCCAGGTTAGTCATTAGACCATGGATTTTTTAAATTCTGAAAGGGGTCCGTGACTGCAAAATGTTTAAAAAACCCTGCTTCAGACCCTTAATATTTTATGATAACACTTGCAGCAGTGAGATAATTTATGTATAGGGCTTAAAATAATAAATATTTTGCTATAATTTTCCAGGCTCGAATCACAACGGCATCGCTGGTTTCTGGTCCAAGAAGGCCGCGTGCCAGGGTATGATCGGAATGGCTTTCACTAACACCTCACCTATCATGGCGCCTACGAGGAGCAAAGAGGTTTAACTTTCATTTTATTATATAATGACTGTAGATGAGACACTAATGAGTTTTAGAAATACAGTACAATGTCTGCACGTATGTCGTAATTAAAGCGGTTTCTTCACCGTTTGGCACTGCACTGAGTGTTAAAGTTGGGGAACAAGACTTTCGGTGACCCACAAATTGTTGTTTCGTGTCTAGGTGGTTTTGCGTCCGATGATCATCATTATCAGCCTTTAACAGTCCACTGCTGGACTGGGCATCTCCTTTGAAAGGAGGAATTGGCCTACTATACCACGCTGGCCAAACGAGTTGGTATAGGACTTGTATCAAGTTTTCCTCCTCTTACAGTGCTGTTCTCTGCAAAATATGCTCCCTCTGTCGGCTCTTACGACACCCATGGGATGATATGGGGTGGTGACATTCCGTATTCTTAATCCGTCGTCACACGGACAACGAAACGACAGCAACGACGGAATTTAACCGCCCAATGATCGCGTCGGTTTAATTCCTAATGCTGGAGATTTCTTGAAAAAAATCATCATGCGATAGCAAAATATAAAAAGTGAAAAGTACAAAAAAATTCGTGAAAGCTGAACGGACTGGTGATAGCGGTCTCCTGGATATCGTCTTCATTCATAGGCACTTGCAGCCTGCAAGATTGTGTTCAACGTCAATGACGTATAAATTCGATTGGAAATGTTGACAATGATCACAAGTTTCGTTTCCAGGCAGCACTGGGCACCAATCCTTTATCAGTGTCAGCTCAAGGATCAGACAACGAGTCCTTCTTCCTCGACATGGCAACCACCGCGGTGGCTGTCGGCAAGGTCAGTATCAAAAAGAGCCGTGGAACTAGTTGTAGATATTGAAAACTACGGCTGTCCCACGGCTGGACAAGCTACTACTATCTGTTCACTATTTACTGTATTGCTTACCGATTTAAAATATTAATATTTTTTATCTAATTTAAGGATTAAGGAAAATCCCAATAAGGAATTATTGGGTTTTTCCTTAATCCTTAAGGTCTTAGCTCACTTACTCTTTTCTACTCCAACACCGCTCCTACCCAACACGAGGCGACTTGTAGTGGGCGGGTACCATCCACCGCGCGGTAACCGAGGCGTCGACTACCGAGGCGACTGACGGCGGACAGCGCGCTGACTGCTAATTTATGTGCCAATGTAAAGAATACCTAAAGAGCAATACTTAAAGCCCATATTTGAATGATATTCATTTGGTTGGGTGTGAGGCGAGTCATTTATTTGGGCTAAGACCTTTAGTCGGATAGTCGGTAATGATTTGTAAATAGTTGATTAAAGGAAGCACTAAGCAGAAGTTAAGCATAATTAATTAGGTAAGAAGTCTTGTGAATAACATATTGTAGGAAATAATGTATCGCATTTTATAAACATTTCAGGTAGAAATGCAACGTCGAAAGAAAGAGCCACTACCATCGGGCTGGGCACAAGGACCTGACGGAAATGAAACAACAGATGCTGAACTGGTCAGTTTAACATTTTACTAATATTTATCATCATCCTTGAGTCTCCACTCATGAACACGTCCACGTCCATCAGCAGGGCTCCATCCTAGCAATGCATCCAGTCCTGGGTGCTATAGAAGTACTAGAGGACACTCGCAGCTACGCTTGCATATTTTTTTAAATTTAACTGTTTCTGCCCGATCTCGTGGGAATTTCGGGAAATCCCTCGTTAGTGCACCCCTATGGTCCCGAAGGAACATACATGCAAAATTTCAGCTTCCTGCGCCCAATATTTTTGGCTGTAGCTTGTCTGTCAGTCAGTAAGTAACGCAAGGATTTTATATATATAGATTAGCTCACTTTCGTTTTGCTGCGTATCCATTCTCTGCGCTGCCGGCCATGCAGTGTTATTCCGAGCATCACCCTTCTCTCGGTGCGATTTGGAATTTCTCGTCGTATCTTTTCGTGAGCGACGTTGTCTCCATGCCATGGTTATGAATACGATTACGGGCATAACACACTGCTCGAATACCCTGAGTCTTAGGTTAGGCAGCCGAGTCAATCGACTAAAAACTAGCCATAAAGGTTTCGACGTATTATACAAGTATTTGTAAGTTTGGATTTCGTTCAGCGAGTGAGAGCGCAGGCCAATTGACTGCACGGTTGGCGTAGTGGTTTAAGCAGCCGCCTCGCCGCTTGACACTGCGCCGAGTGTTGTGGGTTCGATTCCACACGAGACAACACTTTGTGTGATCCATAAATTGTTGTTACGAGTCTGGGCGGGCATTGTGTCCGTTGGTTGTATGTTTGTAAAGTCCCACGCGACACAGGATTTATTCCTAGTGCGGGACTTGTCTTTTTGGAAAAAGAAAATAAAAAAGGAGAAAAGATTATTTCTCTCCATTCATATTCAATTTCTATATCAAAATTCATACTAAGTACCTCCCGTCAGGATGTAAACTAGGTAGGACTATGTACAGTCGAACAACTTCCCGCTAGACCACCATAAGGGCGAGAATCGCTTAGCAAGACATCGTCGGTTCCAGTGCTACTTTACACGCACATTGACACTGGTATACAAAATCAGTTTCTAGTGTGCCTCGACTCTATGAGCGAGCTAAGGGTTCTTTTTTCAAACTGGTCCAGCGCTGACTTGTTTGATTGTACCTACTGCATTCCTTTGATCACTCCAAGAACTGACTACTGTTGACACGTGTGTGACCTTAGCGTCAAGTACACGATTAACAAACGCTGGTGCAATCCGGGCAAGTAATGCAAAGCTATCATTGCATATCTGTGTAATATGAAGATGGTAATTTCCAGGCTTATAAGACGATGCGTCTGTTCCCGCTCGGTGGCGAGGAGCTGACGTCTGGATATAAGGGATACGGACTAGGTGCCATGGTGGAGCTGTTCTGTGGAATAACTTCAGGTTGTTATCTATAATTTTACTTAATATGTTTATATGCATCGACACCGCAGTTTTTGTGGAGCAACATTTCAGAATGTCAAAGCACAACTTCCTATAACAAAACTCTTAAGGTGACTCCATAGTTCATTGCTAATCGTTATTGAATGTTGCTGTGTTTTTTCAATGTTGTTCAACGAAAAGTTACTGCGGTGTGGATGCACATTAACAGCTCCATAAATAAGGTCTATTGTCCACGTAAACCGCACGTCATGCGCACGCTTTCGTCAATTGACGATTGCAAGACGAATGCTTGCATCTTGCGTATAAACAATCAAAACTGTGTCCACCGTGCGGCAACGTCGCGTCATGCGCTCGTCATGCGGTGCGCGCGGCAGCATGACGAGCTGCAGTGCTACTTATCAATAAAAAAGGTATTCCAAATTTGGAAGCAAAATTCAAAGTTTTGAACCAGCCGCTTCCACTCTAGTATCGTCCCTCCAGGCGCCGAGGATTAGGGGCACTGAACAAAGCCCGACGCCGAACGCAGTGCTTAATTTTGTAGGTGACACAATGGGACGTGACGTGGGAGACCGAAAAAATATTTCACGTGTTAGCATCTCAAACATTGACAAAAGTTGAATTACAAAAAAAACAGCATAGACCAGGTGTGGTTTTTAATTGTACCTAATGACAGCTTTTAGATCCTGAACTTGAAAACAAAATCTTTGATATTTTAGTCAACCAAAAATCCATCTGCACAGATTCTCAAGGATTACTGAGCTTTGGAGGGGTAGGCAGAGACTACGTAACGCCATTTGCAACGATCCTGACAAATCTCTCTTGCTTCATTCACTCCCATCAAATTCCCCATGCATGCTCTTATGTTTAGGGTAGGGGGGCGAACCTTTCCTGTTTTAAGGATGTCTCCAATCTGGTCAGAGAACGTCCGTCTAGGTCTTCTCCTTCGTCCTGTCCCATTCACACTTGCCTTATATGTCGTTCCGTAGTCTCTGCCTACCCCTCCGGGAAACAGGCGTGAGTCTATGTATGTATGTACTGAGCTTTGAGAATCTCCGAACCTTATAAAACATCTTAGTAGTACTCAATCCAACTTTACTCAATTGCAACACTAGCTAATGCATGTGCCATATTATACCAAAAACGACGTATTTGTACCTACGTATGTTTCTTTAACGTAAGATTAAGGAAATTAAAATATATAATATTTTTCTTTCGTTTGTTCTCATTTCACAGGTGCAAAATACGGGCATCACATAAGGAAATGGTCTCATGAATCAACCGGCGAGCACGCAGACCTAGGGCATTGTTTTGTGGCCGTCAACCCTGAGTGTTTCGCGCCGGGCTTCGGCGACCGACTAACAGATTGTATCAGACACTGGAGGCAGCTAGAACCGGTAAATAATGACTATAGGTTTTAAGCCCGATAACAATGTTTCAGAGACCGATCAGGCCTGTGACAAGACAAAGATAGCTCTAGTGCAGAAGAATTGCTTTACAGTTGCTTTGTTATATGTATAGGGGATTGTGTTGGAAACTGCTCTACAAGTGACCTCTGAACATTAAATCTCTACCAGAACTAGAGCAAACGACAAATGTTTAATTTACATGCACTAAATGCACAGATGGCGAAGAGATTGAAGAAGTTCCTTGGTCGTTTTCAACTTTGCAAGTAGATTCAATCTCCGCATAGTTTTTATGAGGTTCGGTACTAAGCTTTGCACCACTTTATCATAAACAGGCTTATGAAAAACATTACCCTTCCTTTTGGCTTCGCCGTAGTCGAGTAAAAACTGTTACCGCATCTGATATCACAGCTACAAAGCTCAAATATTACTGTTAACATTTTCAGGTGGACCCCAATGTGCCCGTATTGGCGCCAGGTGACAAGGAGAAACTATCAGAGTGTAAAGCGAAAGAAACCGGTTCAGTATCATACGTAAAGTCACAAATAGACTCGTGTGAATCGCTCGCAAAAAGGCTCAACGTTAAACCTTTAGATACTTTAGAATAATAAGAAAATAGTGTCCTTACGATTAGCTCAACATCGACAATGCCGTGGGATTGATGAGGCAAAACCGTTAAGCTCCGTACAACGGAGCATTGAAAAACGAACAGAACGTCAACATCGACATCATGCAGGTCATAATAATATTCATGATCATGCGTATTAAAACGATTATGCTGCTGTTTCGCTAGTCATACAAATGATAAGTCCCGGCGTCACATTTATACATAGCAGGACATTTCCTAATGGGCGCTCTGAAGACCAACTTTTATCGACCCAAATTGCCGCTTGGCGGCGTGGCAGTCGTTCCCTCAGGCAAGAGACACGATGTATCTTAACTACGAGAGCTAGAGAGACGGAGAACGACGCTAGCGCCGCCAACGGCGCCAACTACGAATTATACTGGGGCCAGACCAAACTTGGAATCGGAAACGAAATCCTTAAGGACTGCGGTTCTATGTATAAATCTGACTTCTTTGGCGCAATACTACGATTTTGCACTCTACTATTCAGCGGTGGAAATGCGGGTGCTATTGTTGAAACTAAACCTAGCGATGATTACGCTACTTTTGATATAGGGTAAGCTGAATAGCTCACAACTACGGTGCTTCTAGTGTAGGCGTTATATGTTAAGCTCAAAATATAAATAATTTGCTCGATCAAAATAGCGATTGCCAACAGGTTGTTCTTTTTAATCTTCTATAAAACATTGTACCTATGTGAACGTATTCATACATTCTATTGAAGATTTAATACCTAACTAGGTACTTTATATTTATGATATCATTCATCAAGGTACCTACAGTAATTTTGAGTTTTTATGTTTGTTTCAATTATTTTATTTTACAATGTTTATATCCATAGTTTTTATTATTGTGTTTGTTCTACGCCATCTTATTTTCATTGTTATTAAAAATATAATAATTTGTCTTTGTTCTTATTTTATTTCTGGTAAAATGATCCTTAGAACAGCTGGGTTTCTCCAGAAATAGTCTGTCAGGTCTCGAATAGAATATCTCGAAACGAAAGTAAAATATAACGTGTTTCGACAGATGTCCAGTGGATATGGACCATGAAAGGCCACTGTAACGAAAAAACAATTTTTCTTATTTCGTTTACTACATAAATGAAAGAAACAAGTTAGTTATTAACACTTTGTTTAATTGTGAAACATATGTATGTATTAATTACTTTTTTACTCTAGATGTACTCACTATTTAATAAGCTTTACTTTTATAAAGCTCTTCCAAATAAGTACAAGGCCAATATTATTATCAGTCGTTCAGCTCAAAACTAGAGTTGTTATTATCAAAATATCCGCGTTTTGTAAAACTACATAGAAAGCTCTTTCATTTAAACGCAATATTAAATGCTTAACATATATTATTATAATCTTCTTTAAAAAAACCAACGAACATTCCTGGAAGAAACTTCGTTCCAAAATTTTAACATCTAACATTGTTTCATCTTTCCCGGTACGTATTTATAACTTACGTTTTACATACGTATTTATAAATTATTAAGTGTCCATATGTCCATTATTTGTAAATATGTATTTCAGTAAGGCCCATGTACCCTAGCAAGGCCAACTATCAAATTTTTGAGTGGCCTTATAAGGAACCACCGGCTTTCATAAGAAAACTACCGATATTTTAACTAAAATCGAAACAAAATTATTATTTTGGTCCTTAGTGCCATAACAAGGCTATAAATTACAATTTACAGTAAAAAGAAGTAAGATAATAATAGACAATTTGCATAAAAAATACCTTTTTGTGTGTGTGCGAATTACTATTTTAATTAACGTCGACGACCGAAGTCTACGAAGCAAGCGGCCGTACTAAGAAAATAGCGATGAGAGCGACTCGCCGCCGCTTCTGTGTCCATAAGTTTGATAGGGCTTAGTGTGAGTGGAAGGAACACATGTCAATAACTATCACTTTTTTTATAGTTAGCCTTCAAAGGAGCATGGCCTTTCATGGATCACCCATCTTACTTTGGATATATAAACTAGGTGCTCTGCAGGGCCTGAGACATGCCTGAACCCTGTCTCTGACTAGCGCTCAGTGTCATTCTTCCATTTATTTAGCTCAAATACAGCTAGTTACCGTATTAGTCGCATAAAATATAACAGCGAGTTTAGATGGCCTACCCAAATTATTCCACATTTTCGCACTCGGTTACTTATTCCTGAAATGACCGTACACCTTCAGCATTATCATCATCAGCCTTTATTAGTCCACTGCTGGACTAGGCCTCTCCTTTGAAAGGAGGAATTGGCCTACTATACCACGCTGGCCAAACGGGTTGGTATAGGGTTTGTATCAAGTTTTCCTTCTTTTACAGTGCTGTTCTCTGCATAATATGCTCCCTCTGTCGGCTCTTACGACACCCATGGGATGATATGGGGTGGTGACAATCCGTATTCTTAATCCGTCACCACACGGACAACATTAATATTCAGCATTAATATTCAAAAATCCCATTCTCACGCACTAGGTCATCCTAATACTTGGACCGTGCTTATGTGCAGGTTTCATGCTTCAGAACCCTTCTTATTTGCCATGGTTACCCAACTTAGTAACAAGTTCCACTTGTAGTTTCAGTATCCCCCGTATATACATCCAGACTTATTGGTAGCGCATCCCCAAAGAAATATAAACTTATTACGCATCCCCTCCTCGCCTTGTGCCTCGCCTCTATAGTTGGTGCCACGAGAAGATAGACTTTTTGTAAACACACATTCAGGGCTTCACAACCTTTTTTTAAACAGTTGTGTTTTAGATTTTATACTTCTTGAACAATCTTTTTTTTTAATGCCCAATATTATGCCACTTTGTTTTTAAATTTATATTATTAAATTTTACTGAAATAAAAATATTTGATTTTGTGTTTGAATGGTCAAATGTTCATAAATTTGCCGATTTATTTGTCGTTTTACACGTAATTTATTCTGTAAATTAAGGAAAAATAGAGTACCATGTATGTCAGTGATAGAGTACATACATGTTACTCTATTATGGACATGATTTTTTAAAATCATAGACAATAAATCATTTGCTCACTGTAGCCTACCTATCCTATCCCTACCTAGCCTAGTATGCCCTCTGCTATTCTGCACCCGCTTTTTCGAGATGCCGGCAACAGGAAGAGCATTGCGATCCTATGAAGTTGTATTTAACTTTACATTTACCCCTTCATGACAACAAAAAAAATAATTTTGTCCTCTGATAAATGCATGTTAAGCCCAAGAATGTAACATTTCAATGAACTAACGCCAAATGTTGACATTCTAGGCGTCAGTACCTCAAAACATTAATAGATCCTGTTGACAGCGCATAATATCGATAAAAACCCGATCCATTGACATATTAGTTTCCAATGACACGTATCTATAAGTACCGTTGCGCTCATTGGATTTGACATTAATTGTTTTTGACAGAAGTATCGCTAAGTCACTTAGTAGAAATTCTTTGTTTACAAAAAGTCTATGTTCTCGTGGCACGGACTATAGGTACTTAATGCACAGACTTTTCGGAGTTATGTGCGTATTGAATTGTTAATTATCGCTTGTCCCGTGCCTCGGAGAGCACGTTAAGCCGTCGGTCCCGGTTGTCATGAAGATCTTTGACAATCGTTACAGGGCGTCAGTACCTTCTAAATAAAACTGACACTAGTCTAGACCATGGAATATCGCTATCCCTTCGGGTTGCGGAGGTCAGACAGGCAGTCGATCCGTGGAAAAGCTAATATTCAGTCAAATCCGGCTAGACTAGAAAGCGGACCCCAGATTGAAACTGGGATAAAGCTAAGAGAAAGAAGGAAGTACCTATAATAGGAGGACACAGGGTCAATGGCATAGATAATACACTGTTAAATAGAAAGTCAATGGCTTAAAAAAGGTGAGGTGGTGATATGGGTGGTGATGATTCATTTACGAGGCGATGGTATGCACCAACCTTTAGTGGCTATCATAATAAGAACTTATAAATCTTGGCTGCAATCGTGCGGACTCGGTATTATACGGTTTGAATGAAAACTTCAATGTCAAATCCCCAAGTCAAATCCCAAGTCTAATCCGGTACACTGATTTTAGAAATAACTTCAAAATTTTACATTGAAATGTTTTATCCATCATGAGAATTAAAGATGCTCCTTCAACTTCTTTAGTCTAAATTTTCCTGGTCTATGTAAAAATTATAAGTGAAACAAAATATGCTGCGTAGTGTCAGTGTGTTCAGGGTGACAATAGCCGAGGCCACCAGGTTCATGGCAGACTGCTTGCAGGCTGCGGGGGCCAACAGGCAACCCGCAGAAGAACAGGCTGAACTCCTCATCCAAGCAGATATAATGGGACACCCCAGTCATGGCATGAATAGACTAGGTATGTGGGACAAAGATCTGACTACGCTCCGTTGTTTTTCTACCCTCGTAAAGTAATTTCAACCCGAATAGCTGATGGTAGTAGAAGATGACTTTGATAACAAATACATTATAAGAGACGTGTTTATTTTCGTGCCGAAAATCGGGGTCAGTGGAGAGCTATCAGAGAGGCCTATATCCGGCAGTAGTCTGCATATTTAGGCTGATGGTGATGATGATGTGTATATTTTAAAGTATAATACTTACACGTTATGGCTAAGATGTCTTTTACATACATAATATGGATTCAGGATTCTAGATAGCAATTCAGGTGTAGTCGCGCCATAACACACACACGAAGGGAAGTCGAGGATACCGCAATGGTTTTTATAGCGTTAGCCGAACATGTGTCGGAATTAATCACACATGCTCATTCAAACAGAGTCAAAACTCATCTGTAGCTTTTTAAGCGGCGGAAGGAGACCCAAAACAAGGATTTTCCATTGCATAAAAAACGGATTCTAAACAGTGATGCTAATCTAGAAAGGGTGCACTCATTTGTCGGTTCAAAACCACTTATTTGAAACACTTACAAACAAATATTATAACTTGATAATGACTAAACATATACATAAATTTTCCAGAAAGGTATGTGAACGACATCCAGAGCGGTTCCTGTGAGCCCAACAACATACCAGAGGTATTGAAGGAGACATGCTCCACAGCGTGGATCGACGCCAAGAATGTGCTCGGAGCTACCGTCGGTAACATCGCCATGGACACCGCGATAAGGAAAGCGTTCTGTACCGGGGTTGGGTGGGTCACCGTTAAACGTAAGCAATCTGCATATTTAATTTTATTTTTTTGCTTAACGAATCACGTCTTCTTCTTTTACATTCTCGAAAGATGTGTAAAGTGCGCTAAGTCGCTCTTGCCCGGCGTGGTGATGCTTACGCTTCTTATAGCAAGACCAGCCCAGCCGTTGAACAGTATCTGTACAGGGTACTGACGTTAGTGGTGGATGGTGTGGTGACGATAGTGGTGGTGCGAACTGGGGCATATGGCTGGGCGCAGCGGCATGGGGGCGCCAAAATCATGTCATGACAGAGCGAAAAATACGAACTGGTTAGAAAACTGTTTGGAGGGCCGCCATTATCAAGATTATCCCCAGGTGCGATAAAAACGTAGATCCTGTACTGGCTGAAGCTGATTATATGGTAGTTTTACACTGCATATCCCGTTCTTAGAGCGATTCATCAGATGCAAGTCTTTAGGCCACTAATTTTCTAGTAAGCTTTCGTACAACTTCTTACAGCCTTTCGAAGTCCACCGCTGGTCATGCAACTCTTCAAAATCACAACGGAATGGTCACATGGATTTGCATCGGGTTTGCTGTCAAGTTTTGCTCGTGTCCAAAGGATATTTGCTACTTATATTTTTCTTGGTCGCCTCGAATACCCAAGGAATGAATGATAAGGGCTGATGACGCTCCGTGACCAGTTGACCACACGAATATGCTATATTGAATGTCCTAATTTATCGTTCGTCTGAATTTCTCAGCTCTTATGCAAAACTGATAGATAGCTAATTAGCAGTGCTTTCTTTGCAACATCATCATCATCATCATAGTAGCGTTCTCATTACTGAAGGTCGTGTCTTCTTTGGAAGTCTTCCGTCGCCTGAGTTGTAGTCTGCCTCCACGATTGTCTGACTTCGGCATGCTTTGAGGCTAGCGGTACTGACAATCCAGGCAGTAGTCGTATCTGGTCTGTCCAGCGTACAGGAGACCTGCCTCTCGGTCGTTTCCCGTCTACTTTGCCGACCACAACCAGTTTTTCGAGGTTGCAACATAAACACAAATTACACCTTAATTTAAAAAATTCTTAGTATGCATGTTTCAGAGGCCAATCACAACGGTATCGCGGGTTACTGGGCTAAAAAGGCGGCTTGCGAAGGTCTGATCGGTATATCCCTCACAAATGGCTCACCCATAGTGGCACCTACTAGAAGCAAAGAGGTTAGACAATTTATCCAATAGTTTTAGATTCTAAATGATTATTAAGGCAAATGTCCTATTTTATCATCGATATTAATAACACAAAAATAATGATAATTTTGACATACATAAGACGTTACCCCCTACTGCGCCGTTCATTACATGGGCTCACTCCAGGACCCTGACGGACCCTTCCTGTCCCAACGGTCACCGGTTCTTTAAGCTTTGTGCCCTGCCCATTGACACTTCAGCTTGACTATTTGGATTTCATCATCCTCCTAGCATTATCCTAGTTAGAAACCGGGGTCCGCTCTCTAGTCTAACCGGATTTGACTGAATATTAGCTTTTCCGCAGAGCGACGGCCTGTTTGACCTCCGTAACCAAAGGGATAGCTATATTCCATGGTTTAGACTAGTGTCAGTTTTATTCAAGGTACTGACTCCTTATAACGACTGTTAAAGATCTTCATGACAGCCAGGACCGACGGCTAAACGTGCTCTTCGAGGCATCCGATACCCTCTGCATGGCAGTCTGTTTGTATCTCCACTTGTCTATCGTTGCCTTACTATTACTATTTGGACTTGTAACTATCATAAAATTGTTCTGTATATTTTTGACGAACTGGACGCTTAAAGGAGGGATCGGCCTGTGCTAATACAAAGCTGCGATGTGTGGAAGGAGGAGAGGGGCCTTTGCTCTGCAGTGGGACACTACAGGCCGAAAATAAATAAATTAATTTATTTTTGCGTTGTCTTAGGCAGCCTTGGGCACCAACCCCATAGCAGTTGCGGCTCCAGGATGTGACAACGAGTTGTTCTACCTCGACGTGTCCACCTCGGCGGTCGCCTTCGGCAGGGTTAGCATTCACTGTCCACTCTTTACTTGTTTTCCCAAAACATTTTGACTTCCTACTGGCTCCACTGTCGCTACTCAGAATGAGATTCGACATTTCTACAAAGTTATAAATAATATAGGTACTAGAAGTACCCGCGGTTACACCCGCGCTATTACAGGCTACTGCTCCGCTCTCGTGGCTCATAGCGTGATGTTGGATGGAGGAATATATTAATATTAGACTGACTCGCACGGTTGACGTAGTAGTTTAAGCGGGCGCCTCGCCGCTTGACACTGAGTCGCGTGTTGTGGGTTCAATTACCATACGAGACAACACTTTGCGTGATCCATTAATGTTTGGTTCGAGTCTGGGTGTTCACTGTGACCGTTGGTTGCTCGTTTGTGCGACACAGGACCTAGTGGGAAAGGTGTCTTTAAAAAAATATAACTTCAAAATGAGAGCAAGCTACAAAAATCTTTTTACTATTTTAACCCGTTAGTGGTCGAACAACAAACAATGATTTCTTACGTGCCTACGTCATAAAACGAACTCATTGTCCACATGTTTCTTGTTTCAAAACTCAAGGCTCTGTAATGATTTTGTTTATATTAGGTAAGTATAGCTGTTTCCCGCGATTTCACCCGCGTCCTGAGGGAACTACTTCGCGTACCCGGTTAATTTATGTTACTCCTTGGTACATCAGCTATCCGCCAGTGAAAGTCCTGTCAAAATCGGTGCAGCCGTTCCAGAGATTAGCGAGAACAAACAGACAGACAGACAGACAAAAATTGTAAAAAGTGACATTTCGGTATATGTACCGTGTATATCCATATGCATTGAGTAAAAAGCGGTTATTTTAATATTACAAACAAAGACTCCAATTTTATTTATGTGTATAGATATAGATTATATATGATGATACTGGTTAAATTTATTTTAGATAGAAATGCAAGGTAGAAGGAATAAACCGTTACCAAGTGGCTGGGCAATGGGACCCGATGGAAAAGAGACACATGACCCTTATGAGGTCAGTATGTACGGTATTACAATATACTAACGTTTTGCTAGCAAATACTTCATTGTTTTATATTAAATATTTTTCAACTAATGTACATACATACCATTAAGGAAGTGAGAAAGAAATACCACTCAATACTTTTGATTATATAGGCCACAACATAATTTCTTGAATAGATTTTTTTTTTCTGAATCTGATCAGCATGAATGGGCCGGTTCGAGCAGGGAAGTACTACCCTCTCAGAGAAAATCGACGTAAAGTAACAGTACCTAATCTGTTGCGTTTCGTTCGGTGAGTGAGAGTACCGGAGGCCCAATCCCCTATTCCTTCTCCCTCATCCAGTCATCCCACTCCCCCTCCTAGCCCTTTTCACTACTCACAGGGCGCCAACGCACTTGTGACTCCTGTGGTGATGCTTGTGTCCATAGGCGGCGGTAATCACTTACTATCAGGCGATCCGTCTGCTCTTTTGCCGCGTATTACACAAACAGAGAGAGTATCTCACCTTTTTTACGCTAACACAAAAAAGTGGTCTGCCAAAACGACTGCCTAGACACGTTCTTAGACCATGATGGCCCAATCTAGTAAGCCAAAGATGACGTCGACTAACTAATATAGGAATTTAATGGAAGAAGAACCCACCACGCACCCTCGGATTGACCACCCCAACTATTGCAATAGAAAAAGGTTGACAATACCGAATTCCTTCTAAAAAGATAATGGATATAGGAATGGTATGGGTTCCAGGAAAATACCTGACTTGTAGTATTCCGCTGTATGCGCCGACTATTCTTCGACACGTGTTTCGCCTCTGCACGAGGCATCCTCAGGAGCGATGAGCAATGACTGAGAACTGATGATAGGAATTAGCTTTGGTTAAGTAGGTCTATAATCACAGCTGGTATAACGGCAGTGAGAGTCACGAATGTCTATAGGTTTTGGAAAAGCAGTTGTCAATTTTGCAGGCTCTTCGCACCAAGCGTCTGTACCCACTCGGCGGTCTGGAGATCACGTCTGGATATAAAGGGTTTGGACTCAGCGCCATGGTTGAGCTCTTCTGTGGAATATCGGCAGGTATTCAATATTTACATCTATTTTCATTATGCAGGCTAATTTCGGGTTACTTTTAACATTAACTAATCTGCCTCAGACGCCACCTGGAAACTCAGGTATATACAGACCAGCTAAGCCTGTAGTTACACCCGAGTTATTCAGGGCTACTGCTCTGCACCCGTGATGTTATATTTATTTATTTATTGGAAGCCTATTTTATGTCCCACTGCTGGGCAAAGGCCTCCCTCATGCCACTCCTTCCGAAAAACGTCCAATTCATCGCGCCATCTCCTCCTAGACCTTCCCCGTTACCGTTTCCTGCTATTAGACATCCACCTTGTAGTTGTACGCGCCCAAAGCGGTTCTGGCATAGGTACGGCCAACGAACTGTTGTAGCCGTGATGTTGTATAGCCTTCCTCTATAAATGTGATATCCTACAAAAAAAATTTGCGAAATCTAACCAGTAGCTCCTCAGGTTAGCGCGTTCAGGCAAACAAAATCTTCAGCTTTATTATACATATAAGTAAAATATTTTATAGTCTCACGCCTGTATCCCCGAAGGGGTAGGCAGAGGTGTAAATATTACACCCACATTTCGCCATGAATTTTTAGGTCCCACGTAATAGGGGGCGATCCTATTGCCGTTACCGGGCACATCACCAGACTCCGACACATATAAGTATAAATACAGGCATATTAGCAGGTGTTGCCAAATATCGCTCTTGGGACGATTTTGCAAGTGTTTCAAGGCACTTTTATCATATTGTCTTATCGAGTTATCACTTCAAAGTTAGCTAAACAGATACAGTTTTCCTACAAAAATTCTACAAAATTTTGCTTGTATTTATTATATTTGGTATATTTATATTTGGTAGGTTCAAATTACAGCCATTTGATACCAGTATGGCAGGTTGAGTCGACCGGTGAGAAGAGAAACCTGGGCCAGTGCTTCGCGGCTGTGAATCCTGACTGTTTCGCGCCAGGGTTCTGTGACCGACTCACAGAGTGTCTCCGGCACTGGAGGCAGCTGAAACCTGTAAGATCGTAAAAAAAATAACTTCCGTTATTATTTATTTTTAGCCTGTACTATCCCACTCTAGGGCAACAACCTACCCAGTTTATTTTCATAGGCACATCCATGGTGAAATCAGTAAGTTACATATACAGGGTGTAAGGAATGGTGTACCAAAAACCGATACCAGTGACAGTACATGATACTGAGGCCATTGGCGGTCGAATTTTCCGGAAAATTTTCATGAACTTTCCGATTTTTCTTTTGCATTTTTTTGCCATATCTAAAATATAAAATTCTCGTGTCACAGTTTTCGTTCCCATACTCCTCCGAAACGGCTTGACCGATTTTGATGAAATTTTTTGTGCTTATCCGGTATCTATGAGAATCGGCCAACATCTATTTTTCAAAAAAAAAAAAATTTTGCAAAACAACGTTTGCCGGGTCAGCTAGTAATGTAATAAAATAGTAACTACACTTGACCCGCATTAATATTCTTGTAAAATTCTAAGAATGAAACATGTACATGGCGCGTTTACTCTGACGTGACATCGGCCGCGGCTGCAGCACAGTAATAAGCGCACCAGGACATCGTAATCACTGCCGTTACCACCCGCCGTTGTAGGACCGTACAGTTGACAGTGCCAGTTTGCGTGTTCCTATTTATATCGCATTTTTTTGGAAAATTGTCGGGTTCTTAGATTTTTCCCGAAAATTCGACCGGCAAGGGTCTCAGTATAATGTACTGAATCACTGGTATCATTTTTAGGTACACCGTCCCTTACACCCGGTATAACAAAACCTCTCCTTTGCGAGGAGCAATGTACAAAATTTGGCTAAACAAACTATGTATTATGTTATTCGCAAACATTTATAAAACTCCTCTCATATTTCCAGGTGGATCCCCACTTACCAGTACTGGTTCCAGGTGACCTGGAAAGACGGGCGGCAGCAAATGCATATGCAACTGGGCAAGTGACGTTTGTCCAGGTACAGATAGAGAATTGTATAGCGCTTGCAGAACGACTAAATGTCAAACCTATGGCACTAGTTACTTGTTAATCAGATAATCAACCAATGTGTGCTGTATTGTATTGTATATGTGAATGTTACGTATTGGAATTAAACAACATGGATTTTACGAATTGTTTGGACTGGTATTGCCCACACCTATACTGTTACACCCGTGTAGCCAGCTTAGGAGCAGTAACCATTAATGATACCGAGATTTGGCACTCGTAAAGTTTTATGCTTCTGCCACACCTGCGTCTTAACGTGTCAATTAGCGCGTTAATTTAGGCGCTACGTAGAGGTGGCCAACGTTTTAACGTGTTAAATTACTAATAGTCAACGCGAATTTTAAACGCGTTAATTAACGCGTGATTGGTCATTGCCGTTAACGCTAACGCTAACGCAGGTGTAGCAGTAGCATTAGCGAATGAAAAACAATACTTTTTTATAGTTGCAATTCCAATACCCAGTATAATAATGTGTTCATTGTGTCCGTTAGTTGTATGTTTGTAAAGTCCCCTGCGACACAGGATTTAGTCCTAATGCGGGAGTTGTCATTTAAAAAGAAAAAAAAGAAAGAAAATAATTGCAAGTCTTGTAGGTACAACATTTTCTCCGACGGGGTAAGTCGTATTTTTACTGCGCACTCTAGGCAGTAAAAACATGAGTAACGTTATCTTCAAAAGGCTCGTGCCTATAGTTACATTAGGTATGTGTCCTGATTTATATTAGGTACCTATCTAGATTTGGCAAGAAAACTTATGACACATACTTCCTCGCTGTTAAACAGCCCAGAGACGGGAACAAATCAAAGTAACGAACGGCCTGATACTGCTGTCCACAATCAGCAATGTAAACAGTGTGTGTCAACAGTTCGAAAAAGACTCCCTTGGCTCGCTCATAGAGTCGAGGCACACTAGAAACCGGTTTTGTATACGAGTGTCAATGTGAGTGTAAAGTAGCACTGGATGCGACGATGTCTTGCTGAGCGATTCTCGCCCTTATGGTGGTCTAGCGGTAAGTTGTTCGACTGTACCTACTCGTATATGAAGTGGATTACCTAAGCAATTGATATGCTCTGCAAAACTGAATAAAGGAGACACAATCACCTTTACAAGATCTCGTAGATTTAAAATACAAATGCTTTGTTAAGCCATCCAATTTTCAAACTATGGTCCACCTTTTATGACTGGCCCAATGCACGTAGTCTTCTATTAGCTTTGGTATAAAATATTCATGCAATGCACCTTGGCATCATATTTATACTTAGATACACGTGTCAAGAAAGCTTTAGGAGATCTCGCTTCGGAGCAGCACGTGAGAAAATAGAGACTTTATAAACGTCATACTTGGTGCTGAAGTAGATAACAGGGTGGCAATAAATAAAAGGTAAAGAATGCGATGTTTTTTTTCGTTCCTTCTTGTCCCAGTACCGCTTCAAATCTATCCCTTTCCACTCAAACTCGGTCATTGTTTCAAAAATAATATCCATACCGTTACCCATGTGTTATTTAGGATATTATCCCAAAGCAGTTATCTGAAATGGTAGTGGGCTGGTCACATTTGTCGCACAACCGATAACGTTGGAGTTATCATGACATAGAGTGGAGACCCTATCTTGGTAAACATAGGATGCCCTCCGGCTAGGTGGAGTGACGACTTATCTACGCAAAGTTGCTGGCTGGACACGAAAAGCCGACAATCGGGCTCAGTGGCGTGACATTGGAGAGGCCTATATCTAACAGTGGACTATGGCAGACTAATGATGATGATGGATATCATTACTTGAAGTACGGCTTTAGTAAATAAATACATCAAAATCACAGACGTATAAATAAACGCAGACCAGCAAAATTACAACTGAACTATATAGTTCGTACCCAAAATACATGGAGTTAAGTTCGTTGGGACTGGCCACTATGACCTGAAAGACCATAGAGACATCTGTCTGATAATACCTGTCTCACTGACATTCAATATCGATAAATTCATCAGTGCCCATCAGTGCCAGTAAAATAAAATTATGGCTAGTAAAATAAAACAAAATTGAGATTCTCTCAGAATATATTTTAACGCCATAATTTCATCATACTGCTTTCATTTATTACAAGCAATACACTAACAGTAAGTTATGATTTAAGTATTAATGGCACTAAAAAGTAGAGATAGTATGATAGCTTGTTCAAGATTACCTTATAATCACTGATAGTTTCGGTTTGAGAGCAACGCGGGCACCACCTATTTTAATAAGTAGAGCTCACCTTTAATCAATTTCATTTCAAAACAGCAATGGAAGAGCAAGTTTCTCATGGCATCTCATCGTATAATTTAAAGTACCTATCACAACTTAAGTGTAAAATTATTTCGATAGAAGAGAGTTGGTAGTCGTGATGGAAGGATTGATTGTGTTAGAGCGCTGTACTCTCAGCATAAGAGCAAAAGCCACACAAATATTTTATGAGAGTCTGGGAACACATTGAACACAAACAACACACAATTTTAAATACTTTCTGAGAGAGTAGTGGCTGTTCTTATAAAGGTTTTCTTTTAGCCGGAGTGATGTACCTAGCTATACTGGGGTAAAATTATTTAATCGAGTTTAATGCTATGATTCTTAAAGCAACAAAATAGTCTGCAAAATACACCTGCATGCCGCTAGTAGGATACATGGTAGGGAGGCTTTAAATCTAAGTAGGTAAGTATGCCATACAATATTATAACAAACTCTGCCTCTATCCTTCCTCCTCCTCTTCCTCTTCTTGTCATCTCAGACCATGAACACCACAAAATCAAAATATTGTTACGCCATCTATCGGTGAATAACAGATTGAATGTATCGGTGGTTTAAAGGTAATTCATCAACTCTGTACTAGATGGCGTTGCTGAATCGAGCATCGACTGTTCGCAATTATTTCGACAGTTTTGTGGAAGAGTCTAGAATGCGCTAGTGATGTTATCCGGCCAGTATAAATAGAGCGTATACGCGCGAGACAGGACAGTAACAATTGAATATCGAAGCGAAATACAAGAAGCGAAGGAAGTAATTCGGAAGTGTTTAGTGTTGTTCTTATTAGTGAAGTGGAAAAGTGTGAAATAAGTGTGTTTTTACTGGTTGTGAAAATAAGTGTGTGTAGTGTTTGTGTATAAATAAAGTTCAGTTTAAGTGGCATAGTGAGTTATTATTTATCGTCGAACCCCAGCTCGTAACAATATGTTTTAATAATTCTGTAATAAATGAGATAAAACTAGAGACTCAAAAGAGATAAATTAAGTAATAAAAGTAATTGGTAAACTTTAGTCAATGTCTGCACATTGATCACAAGACCACCAGTAACCGGCGAGCATATAAGAAAATACTAAAGATAAGCAAGAGCATGTAATAAAAGTGGCGACAAGCACGTGAGGTTTGTAAGGATAGAAGCAAATGGCGCCAAGGGCATCGCCAAGGGAGGGCAGAGGGGGCAGCGCCCCCCCCCCCTCCTCCTGCCTCTAGAGAGTCAAAAAAACCCTACAATTCATACTTTTCTCAATTCCCATATCAACTTGCCCCCCTCCCCCTTAGGCCATCGGCTGGCGACTTTGCCCCCCCCTCTACACAATCGGCTGGCGACGCCCCTGAATGGCGCTCTGTTGTCTCTGACTTACCTTGACGGGAAAAAGCCGTGCGTATACGATTGTGATGATTACTAGCATTTTTCAAGGGTTACCTATTTTTCAGGGTGCGGCTAGGCCTTTATAGCACAATGGTGTGATGTTACTTAGGTGTCTAGCTTAGAATTTCGATACGGTTACTAAAATTATGTGGTGGACACTACACCATACTGGGGTAGGCACTATACTATACGAGGGTGGGTACGGCCCATCCAGCCCCAATGCTATATGCGCCTATGATCACAAGTTGCAAATGTTTTCAGTAACATGGTCAAGGTGCAGGTAGGCGAAGTGAAGAGGTTCGTGACGGACTGCCTGCGGGCCGCGGGCGCGAGGGTACAGCCGGCGCGCGAGCAGGCAGAGCTCATCACATACGCCGATGTCACCGGACACCGAGGCCAAGGACTCAATACACTAAGTATGAAACCACTAGCAAACATATAAGATACAACTACATTATCATCGTCATTGACGTACAGCCATTAGCAGTCGCGCACAAGTGCCTGCTTGCAAACTAAGCCAAACTAGCTGCAATGGCCCAAATCTTTTGGTCTCGCTGCGCTCTACTAGATAGTAGATACCGCACTATTTAAAAACAATAGATTCGAGAATGCAGCAACTCATTCATTCAGTGTTGGTCACTATTCGTCTGGCCAACACTCGTTCGTGTAGCGTCGGGCACGCCGATCAGTGTAATAGCACTGCTGGACACTGGCCTCTCATAATTTGCTTCACAAAAGTATGAGTGAATTAAAGGGGGGTTAAATGGGTGTCGTAAGAGCCGACAGAGGGAGCATATTATGCAGAGAACAGCACTGTAAGAGAAAGCAAACTTGATACAAATCCTATACCAACCCGTTTGGCCAGCGTGGTATAGTAGACCAATTCCTCCTTTCAAAGGAGAGGCCTAGTCCAGCAGTGGACTTGGCAGTGGAAAGGCTGGTGATGATGATGATGATAGGGTTTGGTGTTCTACAGTTGTTACTTCTTCGTCTCTTCCCCGGAATACTATTTGCTTCGTTTATTTTTCTTACTACACTCACAGTTCGAATGAAATTCGGTAGTGACACTTTCTATGTCAATATCTTGACGTCCTTACTTCCATGATGACCGTCAAACATTTACTATTCACGACGAATTTAAGCTATTGCTATGGGACCACAACTCAATAATCCAAGTCCATAAGTCTTTCAGCAGCAGCAATATCACATCACGTATCTATCAAGATTCAGATTTGAACCGTGGCGATGGATGAGTGTTGCTGCAAACAAGGGGAGCCTAGCCTGATCTTGGCATTCTTCTTTACCAGCTTCTTACGTAAACGACATCAAAAAAGGCGTATGTAAGCCGAACAACGAGCCACTAATCGTCAAAGAGAAGCTGTCAACGGCGTGGGTCGACGCTAAAGACGTGCTGGGAGCTACCGCAGGGAGCTTCGCTATGGACCTGGCCATCAAAAAGGCTAACGACACTGGAGTGGGATGGGTCGCCATTAAAGGTATTTAACACGCAGAATGCATTTACACTAATATTGCATGATCGTCAGTCTTTGGTGACTCGGTGGAAACATTTCGAACCGTCTCGATGTTGCCACTCGACAGAAGAACTATGTGAGAATTTCCCTTGATGACGTTCGGAGCCCAATCACTAAGACCATCTAAGTGGCCTCTACGTCCCTTAATGTTGGGCTCACGTGAATCTCTTACTCTACCACGACCTCACAACGGAACCGTGCTTCGGAGGGCACGCGGTCCCGGTTCTTGTCTAAGGATAAGGATCGTTAGGCCATGTCGGAGGCTTTTGGGCGTTCTGAAAACTCCGACACCTGAGTTGGCCACACACGAAAAACAAACAAACAACGGAATCGGCCCGTTCGCACAGTTTGATGTTAGCAGGTCCCGCCATACTCCCTCTTGCCTCGCGCTAGCATCTCCTGACGCTAATCATACAGGGACGCCAGAAGACCGATCCCAAGAAATCACTTAATTGTTAAAAGAAATTCATTGAAACCTTACCGTTATGTTAACGATTAACCTTTAAAACGTTAGACATACATCTATTTCAGGAGCACATCACAATGCCGAGCCGTACAGCTTCTGGATACAAAAGGCCGCCAACAATGGTCTTATCGGAATGGTATTCAGCAATACCGGATCTGTGCAGCAGCCTCCGACCAAAACGAAGCAGGTTATCATAATTTTTATTACAAGTGCTGTTTGTTTTGTTCACTGCAAAGTACAGGTAACAATGACCATTATTAGTAGCGTGATCGATAATAGATATCTATCTCTCTTTGGCCATGTATTTTACGATCTTCCAACTCAGTTTAGGCATAGGCTTACATCATTTCTGTCTGCCTTGTCAGACCTACTGTACAGATCATTTGAATATAATATATCAGTTAACTTTCAGGAAGAAGAAAGAAAGTTCGAACAGGTACAGCAAAAAAAAATTGTGATCAAAAAAGTAGGCAGCGCTAAGGACCGACGTGCAACTAGCGGGAAGCGAGATATTGAGCTGGTAAGATCATACTTCTTTCTTTTTCGTATGAGTGTGTGGCCAATTCAGGTGTTGGAGTTTATAGGCCGTCGGAAGACCACCGACGTGGCCGAACGTACCGTGTTCTGAGACAACAGCCAGTACCGACGACGTCTTGACGCATCTTCCGAAGCACGGCAGCGCTCTGTTGGAAATGCTATTAAAAGCAGTCATCCATTCAAAAGATGTGCATCTCTTAGATTCGGTCCGTTCGTCGTCGTCACTTCAGCTACAGGCTAGAAAAAGACTGGAATAATTAAATTATGTGAATCAGTTTAAACTGGTTTCATCATCATAATTGTCAGCCTGATGTAGTCTACTTAGTGCTGAATATTGGCCTCTCCAACACACGCACTTTCTTTTCGACTCTTCGCGTCCAGTCACTCCAGCCAATTTGCGTATATTGTCACTAGCCAGACGTAGGACGTCCTGCGCTGCTTATATCAGTCTTATGAATATAGCCCAACATGATAATAAAACGTTGGGAAACATTTGCGACCATTAGAAGTTGTATGACATTACCCTCCCTCAATACGAACTGTACTAAGCCTAGATATTATTTCTAGGCTTTCACTCCAACAAGACCATTCACTGCAAGCGCAGCAGCCCCAGGATTAGCAACCATGTTACATCTAACAGGTATATCAACTTGTTCAATTGTGGTACGTTTAAGCAAGAATAGATTACCATCCGGGCCAAATTAGGCTAAAGACATAATTATGTATTTATTTCTGCATTTTGGTTATTTACAATAATTCTTATGCTAAGGAGCTGAAGCCCTACCAAATGGATCCGCTTTCTTCAAATTTAAATGACAATAGTGTTTCTTTGCATAAAACCGAACCATGTTTCCTTTTAAGTAGTATCTTTAAACCTATCAGTAGGTAATGAACTCGTCTGATCATCATACAACATGATTCCTCTATACTTCTACATTTTAGTGGCAGCCTTATATTTATACTGACAGTACCTAAATACCAACATAAGCATTCCTAGCTGTTAATTACAAAACCTCTCGCAAAATTCTTTCATATTTACCTTTCGTGCGCAATCTTAGAAATCACACAATGATAGCTAACTCAGATCGAATAATATAATTTTCGAACAGGTACGAAAAACGACGACATAACACGTTCCTGGTTGGATGAGCCCTTGGCAAAGAACCTTGGCCAGTGTTTCGTTGTGGTCAACCCAGCTTGCTTTGCACTTGGATTCGACGGAAAATTCACTCAGACTGTGCCGCATTGGAAACGGATAGACCCAGTGCGTACCACACATTAAAACATAATCTGACAGAAATTAATAGGCACTAGGTACACATTTGTCCACCATACATGCCTAATAACCTCTTCATTCAGTAGAATTCCGCACGACAAATACTAAGTAATTTAGTAGAGTATCCCCAAATCGAAATCCTCGTCGGCTACAACTGTAAAGGATTAATTATTATCTAATTTTAAGAAATGGGAAGGCTTGAGACTGGTTGCTCTTCCAATGTCACTCACTTTTCCAATCGAAGCGGTCAATCCTTTCAAACACTGTAATTAATGGTTTATAGATTCCACTACCTGAATGAAATGTTGTCACGCTTAATGGCGTAAGGGGTGGATCCAGCGGAAAGATTGTCTAAAGGAATTCAGCACCCTCCACTTCCAATGCACCTGTTTTCCTTCGAAGATATGACTCTTTAGTATTTCCTTTGGTACTTCCACTTTCTTTCGCCAAGTTTTCATCGTCCTCTTCCACCCTCCAAAACCAAAAGCCTGGTTATGCTACTGAGTTGCACCTACTTTAGAGCGTAGCTACCGCTATAGGTATCAGCCGTATGAATGATACGAAGCTCTCGGGCTACAAGGATCCTGAGCACACACACAAAAAAAGGTTGGAGCCTCTGAACAACTTCTGATAGGGGATTCTAAAATACACTACGCCACTTGTTTCCCTTTCAGCTGAACCCAACACTACTAGAAATGCCTCTATTCAACCTCGAGAGCAAGTTAACCACCGCATATCGTGAAGGCGACATGTTGAGCTACGAGCTGGAGCAAATAAACGCCATCCTCGACCTCGCAGTGAAGCTGAACGTGAAACCGATGCATTTACATGACCACAACCCGAAACTGCCATAAATATTCGTCACACAAAACTATACCCAACTGGATTAAGATAAGTGCCATATTCAAATAATATGATATAAGTCAATTCCTAAGATGAATCTAAAAACATAAGGTACCTAGCCTTATTTGCTTTACATAATAAATATTAACATGACAGGTTTCTTTTATTTATATCGGCACTCCACTTAGATAGGCGCCGGCATCGGCATATATTTATCAACGGCCACAAAGATCACCCAGACCAGAAACACCAATTTGCGAATCTTAAATACAAAGTGTTATCTCGAGTGGGAATCGAACCCACAAAACCTGGTGCAGTGCCCAGCGGCAAGGCGGCCGCTTAGACTCTACG
Source organism: Euclidia mi (assembly GCA_944739405.2). Taxonomy (NCBI): domain Eukaryota; kingdom Metazoa; phylum Arthropoda; class Insecta; order Lepidoptera; family Erebidae; genus Euclidia; species Euclidia mi. Next base: position 762,511 of record OX123197.2, on the reverse strand, counting down.
CAGCCTAAGTCATCTGTGCAGTCAATTATTTATAATATTATTATTTTAAGTAAGACTTCAATCATTTTATAAAACTAATCTACTAGACATCTCGCTCACCTGTGATTCGTTTCAAGGGAGGAAGTCAAACTTTGTACCTAGTACGATTACCAGACTAGAAATTCAGATTCAAAATTCAAATTCTTTATTGTGTCTAATAATTTGGTTACAAATTGGCTGTAGTTGAAGTCTTCTTTTAAGCATATAATGCCTGTATTAGAAGGCTCCGCTTCTCCATATCTTAGCGAGCGTCCACACTGCGCCGGACCGGCTAATAAGCCGGAAGCCGGCGCCCGGAGCGAGTGTTCACACTACGCCGCGACCGGCTAATTAGCCGGAGGACGGCCGGCTCCCTAGATTAAATTTACTTTATAGATGGAAGTATTGCATCACAAGATCATCACTAAAATAATCTGACATTGGTGACCATGGGTGGCCATGGTCACCAATGTCAGATTCTTTTAGTCAAAATTAAATAGAACTTCATGTGAAACTTAGAAACTTCATTCATAAACATTTTGACTTACGCGTATAAAGATTGTACTGATATTTGTAGGGACGTTGAAATTTTATCGATACTTTTATTTGAAATGTTTTTGTATAAAAGAGAAACAAATACATCCTTAAAAACTTTCGCGTTCATAATAACAGTTTATATATAAAACCATTTTCGGCAAACAACTACTAAGCTATGCATGTTTAGTCGCGATTTTTTCCTAGATCATAGCAAGCGATACTTACCTAATAAATGCACATAACTTCCAAAACTCAGAGACATGGGTTTGAATTTGAATTTTATTGCCATTTAAATTAAGTACACGGTGCCTGGTGGCAACCAAACATTGACGTTACTGAACTTCAATGTCCGTTTGACAATGAAATCAGTTTTAGCTGATTTGTTTTTTTTTTTATTTTATTTGATTGACACGATTTGTTTATTTGTTCCTGACTTGGTTACATATAATAATAATATGCAGGTTTTAATTTGAACAGGTTTCGTAAATGAAATCACAAGTGTCTGTTCCTACGTTAAAATTTATTAATCTATATTTATGTTTCATCGATATTTACTTTATACCTACTAGGGAGCTGGCATCAATTTTGGTTAGGTATTTGAGGCGTGATTGCAGACCTGGCTGGCGAGCAGCGAGGCTATAGAAAATTATGAAAAAACGAACAAAAATGTATTGGAGGTAACATGCAATTTTTATATATAATAGTTATATGTATAAAGAATACAAATAAACATAAGTCAGATGATTTAGTTGGGGCTTTATTACATTGCCAGGCGTTTTTTATATTGGTTTGAAAATTATTTTTGGATGCGCCGGGCTATGTTAAAGCCACGTTTAAATCAAATAATATAATCATTTATAGACATTTATCTTACTCTACGCTAGAAAAATCATAAGTCAAAATGAAGTAACTATGTATATTGGACAAGACTGCTATTGTAATGCGGTCTCAATAGTATTTTCCTTATTCTAAGGCCAGCTCCGATCAGTGTTACCAACTTGGAAGAATTAGCACTAAAACTGGGGGTTTCAACATTTGCCTAAAATTGAATACAACGTTCGTTTTAAAATAATTTGTACATTTATCAGTCTATTATTATTATATTACTTGATGTGTTGATTTAACATTTAATTTGCATTTTTCTTTACATATTGCCTAATAGAACGAATTATTATTTTTGTATACCAATAGTTTTCCGAAGTGAAAATTGAAGTGAAGTATTATAATGATAATTTAAGTGGGTATCATGTGTCTAGGGAAATTTTATTTGTGGTTTCTGGTGGAGAGCTTAGTTCAACTGTTGGTAACACTATGTCACCGGCACTAGGCATGGGTCTGTGCACGTTGTCATAACTATCTATATCGTTCGATCACCTAATTTGAAGAAGTATTTACTCGTAGATATGTCTAATGCATAACTAGAATGATAACAGCAAGTGGTTTGGTAAGGCTCGTTTTAAAAAAACATTAAGAATGCTAAGATTGTTATCGAGACCTATAATGAAATGTATTGAGATGGCAAAAACTACGGCAAAAATAGCAAAAAGTTAATCAACAAAAAATATTGTGAAAAAGAAAAATCTAAACACAACAAATGTGGCAAGATTAAAGAAATTTTAATATAATGCAAATTTAAAATAAAATTAAACAATATATGAAGAATACGCCAAAAAAAACAAAAAGAAAAAATCTAATAGTATCACAAAAAGCTGTTTTTTTTAAAGTTCACAAACATTACAAAACGTTAAAATTGAACAAATAAACCGTAACAAGTCAGCAAAAATACGCCAAAATGAGTTAAAAGTTCAAGGAATAAAAAAATGCAACAAAATGAAATTAAAAAAATACATGTACAAAAAGTATACAAAGATATCAAAATGAAATTAAAATATAAAGTTAAATTAAACAAAAAAGGTGCTAATAATAACAAAAAGCTAAATGTAATACAATTGAGCACAAAAGTGAAAAACGTACAGATAAAATAATTATATTTTTATCTGTAGGTACTATGTAACATAAAAAGTTTAAAAAATTACATAAATCCAAAACGTGTATAAAAATGGTAAAAATATATCAAATCGCAATATTATTTATCAAAGAGTAAAGGAAACTCAACAATAAATATATCAAAAATAGAATACAATAAGAAGAAATTAATAAGCCTTGGAATGTTACAAAATGTCTATCTAAATGGTCACCGGCCAACCATTCTGCTGTCAAAAAACGCTACGTTAAAATATAACTACATAGGTAAAGTCTGACCGCGCGCGGCATTTCATGGTGGTTATACTCGTTATGAAATTTAGATAGTCAAACAATTGACGTTTAACTATCTATACCTAATATAGCATTTGATCGTTGCCATAACGATCGGTATATTCTAACGCATACTCTTAGCTCAGCTCTACGAGTCCGTCTTAATGCCCGGATCCGGTCTATTGACCGGATCCAGCTTAGTGTGAATAGCTTCATACAAATTGTTCTGCCACTGCCTGGTTATTCGCCGGTCCGGGCATTAAGCCGGACCGGCTAATTAGCCGGTCCGGCTTAGTGTGAACGCTCGCTTACATTAATATTAATAACACATTAACGCCATTTTGTACGTGGCTAAAATATTTTCGAACTTTAGCCTTCTAGTTTGATTTAAAAAAAGACATGCCTATGATAGTTCTGTATAATCACACGGTATAGGTAATTATTTAGAAAATAAATTTGACACGCTGCCCGCGAGGGTCCTACTTGCGGCCCGCGAATGTTGTGTAAAAAATGTCTTATAAATCGAACTAAAGCGCCCTTTGGCTTAAATGGCACAACTGAATCGATTTTAATGAAAAACATCAGACAGCCTTCTAAGACCCTACAAATTCACTCTTTAACTTAAATAAATAAATAACAAAAGGATGCGCCGGCGCATCTCGTTCTTTACGGGATTCTTTGAAAAAGTCATTTGATTTCTTCCACATTGTCATCTTTACCAAATTCAGTTTTATTGTCTGAATAAAAGAAAGAAAATATTACATAATTACCTTTAGTAAAGAGGACAGATAAAAATTAAATTGTAAGCAAAACATAATGTATTTTTTGAACTAACTAATTCAGTGTAGGGGTTGACGACACCTGACTATTGAAAAAGGCACATAAATCTGGGTTTTTTAAAGACATTTCAGATTTCTTCCCATATGTATTAGCTTCATTTTATCTGAAACACAGGTTTGTATGATTTTGATTCATCTTAGATTATTTAACTGAGAGTTATGCTTTACCTTCATGCTCCATTACTATTTCAGCTAATAACCAATAAAACTGTCACAATTTTACCACAAATATCGCAGGAAACTTCACACACACGCTTTAAACACGATACAGAAGATGTAAACTGAACATATCAAACGGTTCATGTCGAAATCTAGAGCTTCATGCCGAAAACGCCGATGGGCGGGCAAGAATACTTAATCGAGATGCCGGAACCGCCGATGGGCGGGCTGTATATCATACTATGGCGGCACCTGGGTAATGACGTTTATTTTCAGGTAGGCAGTGAATGGGTTATCCATGCTAAAAAAAAACTGGTACTACCTACGTGAGGCGTAACCTCCGAAGCTGGAACACTCTTTTCGTACAAGGGCGATTGGGCAAAATAAAGGGTCGAAGTTACTGGGCAAGAGCCTTCCGACAAAGCTGACTACCTCGAATAGTGGTAATATGTATGTCTCGCATGCCCTGACGCCTCAACCTGACACCGGCGAGCTAAGAGCTGAACTTTAAAGCTAAGTTTTCCAGAGTAGTAGCCTTCCCCTTTGTAAGTGCCGCTCAGCATACTGCGGTTGTGAACATCCCTTCCCAGCGTGGTATGGGACTATGGATCAAAACTCCCCATGAAAGGTAGCCAAAGAAACAGCCCCTAGTACCCGACCGCATTACTGTTCCAAGTCACGGCAGCGGCCTTCGTCGTGGCAGGGGGTGCTCAAGAATCTTCGGGCTACGGACAGCTCCCAACACCAATTGACTCTGGCTACATACAATGGACGTAATTTACGGCTTGAATAAAGCCTCCACATTCTTGAGGTAGAATTAGACAAGATACGAACCCAAGATAGACCCAGAACATGCCACATGTACTGGGTCTATCAGAAGTCCGAAGAGAAGGGGAGGACACGATAACCTTTGCATCAGGCCATCTGTTCTACCTCAGGGAGGGAGCCCAACGATACCAAGGTGGGGTAGGGTTTTTCGTTATCAAAACACTTCGTGAAAACGTGACAAATCTGTAGCGTCTCGATCCAGATAGCCTTGTACTGAAACTGAACAAGAGATACTCTCTTAAGGTGGTAAAGGTATATGCGCTGACATCAAGTAGCTCAGATGAACAGGTGGAGGCCGTATACAACGATGTGACGAAGGCCATACTTTGCACTATAAATACACATTTCACTGTAGTTATGGTGGATCTCAACGCAAAGGTACGAGCGCGGCGAATCGTGTTTGGGTCCACATGCTTATGGGAGCAGAAAACTAGTGGACAAATGCTGGTCAAATTCCTCAGTACGCAGGGATTGTTGCTGCACAAAGAACAAGATTGACTTCATCATGACGGATAAGAAGCATATAATATAGAGATGTTTCAGTGATCAATAGGTTCAATACCGGCAGCGATCACCGACTTATAAGAGGCATTCTAAATATCTATTTCAAGCATGATGAGGTCTGTTCTTAGTCCAACTGTCCCGATAGCGGAACATGATGCGTTTTAACTGAAACTGAAAAACAAATTTGCTGCACTAGAGACTCCTGCAAATGTTGATGAGGACCTGAACGGCATGATCGGGGCAGTACAGGAACTGGGAATGCGGCATTTTCTAAACTTTCAAGCGAGACTCTAAAACTAATGTGATATAACAGGGTAGCACCGGAGGCTTCCTTGTCAAACCCAAAATCCCTCCGTAAAAAGAGCCAGGTCATAGTAAAGCGTGACCTTGGTAGCTGGAACACTCGCCTCGTACAGAAAGCGATTGAGCAAAATCGTGGTCAAAAGTCTTCTCCAAAAGACTGGGAAGGGGTCACCTGACAAAGCTGACTATTTCGAAGGGTAATACCGCCCTAACAGTCCCAGAGATACTCGCAAAAGTTTAAGACTTCTATGGCAATCTGTATGCCTGCATGCACCGAAGCCTGCACCAAACACGACCGATCCTAGAGACCCACTTACCGGCCACTATACGGAGGATTTTCCTGACGTAGATGTCGATGAAATCGAAGCGGTTCTCAGACAGCTTAATAATAGTAAGGTGCACGGGGAAGATGGAGTGGCCTCTGAGCTCGTAAAGGCTGGCGGAAAACCTCTACTTGAGAAGCTTAGAAGGCTATTTAATTCTGTAAAAATCAATGGGACTAAAAAGTCAAAGGCGTGGAGCAGATGTATTGTGGCGTTGTTTTTTAGAAAAGGAGATAATACCATCGCCAGATCATACCGCCACGTTTATAAGCTGTTGTGTGTTTTAACAGTCGTCACAAATCGTCTGGCATCAAGATTTAACGACTCCCATCCGTCGAAGTAGACTGGGCTTCTTAAAGGTAAAGCTTATAGCAACGTGGACCACATCCATTCTGTCGGCAGGTTACACAGAAATCTGAAGAGTACAAACGGCCGCTGTGTCTGGCCTTTGAGGCCTACGAAAAACTCCATCAACACCTGGGCTGTTCTGGAGGCTTTGCAGCGCTACCAAGTTGATCGAAGATAAGTGGAGGTGTTGAGGAGCTTATACCAAATGGCAACGATGTCCATTCAAGGTCAAAATTACGAAACAAGACCCATCCCGTTGCTTCGTGGTGTAAGACAGGGTGATGTTATATCCTCGAAACTCTTCACCAACGCGCTGGAGGATCTCTTCAAAACACAGCAATGGTATGGAATGAGAATCAATGTCTATCTGTGGTATATATCTAACGCATCTCCGCTTTGCCGATGCTTTGGTAATTATGGCAGAATCGCTGCAAGATTTGCACAAAATGCTGTTCAGTCTCAATACTGCCCCAAGACGTGTTGGGCTCGGGATAAATCTAGAGAAGATTGAGCTCATTTTGAATGAACACATCGTCTCTGAATCAATTTATTTCGAAGGTGTAGCCCTCGAAATTTGCCAGAAGTATGTAAACCTGGGGCAAAAGTTGTAGCTAGGTAGAGACAACTTTGAGAGTGAAATCATCAGAAAAGTGCAGCTGGGCTGGATATCATTTGGGAAATTGCTTCATATCTTCGAGTCATCTTTCCTCCTCAATGCCTAAAGACCAAGGTGTTCAACCAATGCCCGTCATAATGTAAGGAGCTGAGACGTGGAACATGACGGTAAAGCTAGTCCACCGACTACATGTCCCTCAAAGAGCTACGGACTGGTCAATGCTGGGTATCTCGTTGAGGTAAAAAGTCCGGAACGAGATTTTTGGGCAGAAGTCTACTCTACTCAGATTACTCAGATAATGCAGAGGTGAAGCAAACTGAAGTGGCAGGTGGCTGGCCACATCTATCGCAGAACGAATGGGCATTGAAGTAGGCAGGTTCTCGAGTGGTGGCCACTTCTTGACAAGCATAGTGTTGGACGCTCTCCTACCAGATGGACTAACGACTTGAGGAGGGTAGCTGGTAGTAGCTGGATGGCGAAAACGCGAGATCAGGTCTTGTGGCGTACCCTGCAGGAAGCTTACGACCAACAGTGGACTGCAACAGGCTGATATTATGTGTGTGTGATGAGGCAGAAAAGCTTTTTCATCTGGCTTTTGTGGATGCCGAAAAAGCTTTTGACTCCATCGAAATCTAGGCTGCACTGTAGTTGTTGCAGCGCAGCCATGTGTATTGAAAATATGTGGAGATGTTAAGAGAACCAAATGTCAATAATTTCTGTTCGAGCCCTGAACAACAAAAAAACCATCCAATATTTGCAAGAGATAGCACGAGGTGACACAACATATATCCCCGAAACTCTTCACCAAGGCTAGAGGAGATCTTCAATTCGCTGCAGTGGGATGGAATTGGGCATCAATGTCAAAGTTCGTTCTCCGCTTTGCTGATGATTCAGTGGCAGAATTGTTGCAAGACTTGCAAAAATGCTGTCTAGTTATTACCAAAAGTGCGCCCCGCCTTTAGTTTATTTTGCCTCCTTGTGGCCCTTGCCTACCAAAAGGTTGCCGACCGCTGCACTAGACAATTATTCACATCTAAGAATAATTTTATTTACCTATTTAATTTATATTTTGAGATGCCTACTACAAAACCGACGAAGTAACTTTGGACAAGCGACATGTTTATAATTTAATTTTGTATTACTGATATGTTTCATCTTCACGCGCCCTTTTTATTCCAACTGAAGTGCAATACGCAATAGATCCAACTCATCCAAGCACCGAAAGGTCAATGAACTTTAATTCTCAATCAGTTTGGCACAGTTTGGCAAGTAAACAACGTCGATTGAACGGAAATGGATTTTAAGGATAATGAATGTCCCTCTGTTTGCTCACCATAACTTTGGTAAAGGTATAAAACTAATTTATTTAGAAACTCATGAAAAACAATAAACCAAAGCACAGATAATAGGTATAATATGTAACCAAACTAAGATCAAGTAAAAAAAAATATGCAAAAAATATGTCAGTACCTAAGTTGTGGATAATTGTAAAAAAACTGACTGATATATTGTCATACACAACTGAGTGAGACGCATAATAATCAATTTTAACTTAGCCTTTAGTCTTTGATTAAACTACATTGAAATAAAATAACTTTTTGTTGACAACTTGACATTTAAGAAGGGATCAGCTCCGACCATAGAGCTCCGACACAGACTATAATAAACGAATAACCTTAGATGAGAAAAATTACGAGATACGTCATCCTGAACAAGCAATTGAAGCCATGTTTATTTACATGTGTTAGTGAAAAGTGTTGCCACCCGTAATTTATAAAAGGTCTAAATTGTAGAAAATTACCATAGAGAATGCAATAAAAATAACAAAAGCAGAATTTTATTAACAAAATATATTTATTTTATATATTTTAACATCAACATTTAAGTTTTATACACTATAATTAACAAAGTTGGTACCATTTTCATGTATGTGTGGTTATCACACTAAATCAAATAAAAATCGTCATTAGAAAAGCGTGTAACATGCTCAAATTATACACATTATAAATTTACTATGCAGAACATGGTCAACCAAAGCGACATTTAATGTTTTGTGGGTAGGTTTACGCCAGTAGCACAATAGGCGCGAATAAAACACACTATCGTTTACAAGATTTTATTTGGATACTTAAAACCAAATGTAAGTTTCTCATTGAAATCAAACTACGGTTTACAGATTCTATCGCGATGGTTTTAGTTAAATTACATTTAAACCGAATGATCTAGAACTACATTTTCTAATTATTACTAGGCGACATATATGTTTCTATTTGAAATATCCATATGAAATATCAAATATTTTATTTTTAAATTGCATTAACCAAATGGCTTGTGAAAAATAATAGAATCATGGATATATCTAAATAATAAATACAGTCATTTAGTTATTCTATTAGGTTCGCATAGATAATATAGATGTCAGAAGGAACTGTAGATGCCACTAATTGAAATTGTTTAACTTTCACAGTAATCTTATATAATGCACAATTTTTAGTAACATGACCGTTGATAAAAATATAACAGTTATAGGTAAAACAAGTAATAAAACTATAGTGGCTGTGTTATGCATGCATCAGCTCCGAGTAAGTTTAAATCATTTTCCAAAGGAAACAAGTGGACAATGATTGGAACACATAAAAAAATTATAATTACTCGCTTTAGACACAAGCTTTCACGTGGTACTTATGCATATAAAAATAGTTTCTGATCAAACAGCTAAATATTATTATTCTTCTTTATTAAAGATGATAAAACGTTAACGTTTTATCAACTAAAAGTTCGTTAATCGTGAAATACCCTTATGTGAAAAAAGCTCTCTTTATTGCGGTTTGAATTATTGTAGGAGTAAATTCACAATTCCGATGGTAATCTTTTGAAAAACCGAATCCCGCAAATGATTTATAGACTTCATGGAGACGGGCAGAATCCCGTAAAAGTATATCGTAAGAAAACCTAAAGTTTACCATAAGAAAAAAACGCTACTACTACTACCTTTGTTTGGATTAACCGATTTTTCGACACCGTTGCATGCGCCATGTTCACGGATGTATTCGTGTCTTTATCTGTGAGTACGACCAGTCTATCTGCGAGATCTCTAAGACCGTATCTCGCACTTGGGCCCCGTGGCCTTAATGTTAAGAGTCCAAACGCCAATGTAAATGAATAAATGTAACTTGATGAAGTACACGTCAACACGTAGTTCACTTAGAATCCTTTATGCTGTATAAGCTTTCTAAATTGTTGTCGTTTTGAATTTAATGTCATTGTAACCGTATTTGTTTTTGATATATGATGCAGTCTAATATTTAAATATTTCTCAAGTACTAATCTAATTAAATTAACTTTATGTCCGTGACCAGTATGAGTGTGGCAATTTTCTAAATCATTAAAGGTTTTATTATTACCTATAAAGCTGTCTAATATTTGTGTCACTGTAAACAAATGCTGGCTTTCTCTGACTAAATTAATATTTTTAATACATATTTTTTTTAATATGACTACACAAGCTGCGCAAATATCAAAAACATCTTGCGTGGGAAAACAAAGTCCACCTTTGTTCCTAGTTTATATTAATTTGTGAAAATCATGTACTTCCTCAGCTAACAGAAAATTTAGACAAGTAGTGTTTTTTAAATTTTTTGTTATGTAGTGTACGGTACTACCAGCTATGTAACCGATCACAATTTTTTTCTAGTCATCTAATTCTGGACCATGAAGCGTTCGAGCTAGTTCTGCCGTATCTGCCCAAAACGTATTCTTCGGAAACCTAAAACGATAAATTTAGAAGTTAACAAAATAATAACGATGAAAACATAATAATATAACATTCTTCCACATACATATTTTATACTTTATTTTGTAAATACATACATACATAGTACATAGAAATAACTTTAAAGTAATTAAGATAACAATATACAGATATTGAAAGATTGTGACAAAGTAAAGCGAGTTAAATAAACAAATAATACTGTTCTCAATTATTTATTTAGAGAATCTGCCTACCAATTTAGTAAATTAATTACTGGCAACATTCTCCAGTCGTATATCTCTATGTCTATGGTCTTGACTTTGGTTTTGTCTATGGTCTGACAGCGGCAATAACCTCAAAATATATTACAATAACATATACAAAAGTGCTGATATTTAAATACTTACTTGTGAAACGATATTCCTTCAGTATTATTTTTCAGTTTTGAGTTGTTTTTGCACCGTTGCACTACACACAACGACATATTTTTACAACTTGTTGTTTTTACGACTACGACTTTGTTTACTTGTGTACTGCGTTTGTGTGCGTGGCTAGTGTATTTACAGCAAAATTGACAAGAAACGATTGCCCGCAATCGGTTTGCTGCTGTTTTTGGCTTCAATCAAATGTAGGGCGTGCTTTGTCTGTTCTTTCTGTCCGTCTATGCGAATAACGATAAATGCTTAAGCGAGATATTTTATTAATCTAAAGCTGGCTATTCATCATCAAACATGCTTAACTATATCTTCGAGTTCATAATATATTTTTTACAAGTTAGTAAAGCTATTTCTCAACACAATTCGCGCACTATTAAGTACCCGTTCTGTAACCTATTCGGCTTCGATGACCTTGTACTTTAGTCACATTTACTGGGAAAGTAGGTATCTAGAGTAATGTTGCAGGGGAAGCCCATTATGATTCTCAAAGATTTTAGTAAGATATTCTCATTTCTAGTCGTGTATAGTTTCATTATTACTTGCGTTGCTATAGAATGCAGTGATTGATTATTATTAATTTAAAATGGTTATTAAATTATGCAGCTTCTTATATAATTCTTATATCAAATACTGGCTGCTACTACAATTAAGTATATTGGTTTAAAATTTGGCCCCCGATCATCATTGTCTTGCCCTGGTCCCAATTTATTTGGGGTCGGCGCAGTATGTCCTTCTCTTCCATAATTCTCTGTCACCAGTCATCCGATCATTTAACCTTTTCTCTTTCATATCCATCCTTACACAGTCCATCCATCTTTTCCTTGGCCGTCCTCTTCCTTTTCGTCCTTCTACATGCATATTCATCACTTTTTTACCTACCTACATACATCTCATCTCTCCGCATAACATGTCCATACCAGGCCAATTGACTCCCTTTTATATTTTCATCAATGGGCGCCACTTTCATACTACCTGTAACATAATCATTCCTAATTCTGTCCATTCTTGTCACTCCACACATCCATCGTAACATTCTCATCTCTGCCACATGCAATCGTTTCTCATCCATCTTCTTTGTAGCCCAACACTCAGCTCTATACAGTACGACAGGCCTTACTTATAACCGACTTATACATGCGGCCCTTTAATTTCACAGGAATTTTGTGGTCGCATATTGTGCCTGAGACCTGTCGCCATTTCATCCATCCTGCTTCTTTGCGTTGAGATTAATCTATGGAAGTCATAAAATACTGAACTAATCAAGTATTTTAAAACGATGTAGAGATTTGCATGACTCCATCTATCTCGCTCACTTGATTTTACACTCCGCAAGCTGGCGAGTCCGAGCCTGAGTTGAAAAATTACATACTATTGCGCTCGCGTGCGCGTAGTAGGTGCTGAGGAAACTATTTACGATTTTTTTGTAATCTTTTTAGTACGTAATAGTTCCTTTATTTTTATATAAAAATCGGATCTATTTTTATTATTTTTTAATACAGTGTTACATTGAACCGATGTAAAAAATCCGGCAACTTTCACTTTTCTGGCGATATTTCTTCGAAGATTTGTGCAGTTGAATCGGGTCTGAGTTCTGTCAAGCACAAGTGTCAAAGCCTATTTTTGTTGTCTTGACTTTTAACGACCGTGATTTAATCATTTGTTTAAGAACATTGTTGAATAAAAGTAAGTGAATTATGTACAGAGGAAACACGCAACTTGTTGTCGCAAATTAGTGTTATTTCTGTTTTGACATTTTTATATTTATCTAAGCAGCAGCGTTGCGTTGATCACCAGTTTCTGTACAATTTGTTTTGTGTAGGTGTGGAAATATCAGTGTCTGTGATACTTGCCTTAAAATATTGGAGTTCTGTGGATTTTTGGCTATATGAAAAGGTAAGTGATAAAAAGAATTTTTGTGCCAAACATCTGAATCAAATTTACATTATTTACCTACTGTACGTAAATATTGTTGACACTTCCTTGGTATAAAAGCTTTTCTCCAAATGTTTTCTTTTTGAGCCCGTTTATTGCCAATATTTAACATTTAAATATTATTCTGTGACTGTACTTAGTTAATAAATAATCCTAAGATTCTTTAATAAATAAAATATCAACATGTTTTAGTACCTACATAATAATATAATGAGATAAAATCGTAAAGTATCCAAAAAATCTACAAACTTTCATAAAAGAATGAGTTCCTATTTACTTTGTAGTTTTCATACAATAACAAGGTTCTTTCTGTCACCTGAGTTTATACTCATGCTTTCTGCAATGAGACAAGATATTGTGTTGGTCTAAAATTCAAACTTATTAAGGTACCTACAGTACTTTCCTGTTTTCGAAAAACTGCATACCTGTCTATTGCATAGTTAAGGTACTTGTGATAGATAGGGAATGGTAAGGTAATATTATGCTATTGTGTATGATTTATTCAAATACTTACTTTGTAATTTAGGTTGATTATTTTACCCACCATAACTAACACATTATTATTTTGTTACATGAGGAAAACAACTAGTTTTATGCTTTATTGTCTGAATTCAATTTGAAAATATTTGAGTAGTTAAATTGTAGGTAATATGAATCTAATTAGCCCTATTTTATTCAATTGTCTACACCCTTATATTGAGTCAATACATATGATACTTAATAATTAAGTAAGTATATTACTATTGAAATATTGTTTCTCAGACATTTCCCAGTCTGTGAGTAAACCTGTCCATGGAGGCATTAAGTATTATCATTAGCAAATTATGAAAATTATTCCTTTGTAGATCTATCAACAGCGTAGTAATCAAATCATTAAAATCTTTAGATAATTTCTTATTTAAGTATCTATTTTAATTAAATATATAATATACAATACAAGTGTGAGTAGATAGTCATCATCAACAAGATATACTCTTAGATAGTAGATTAATGAAAAAAATAATACTTACTATAGTTTGTGGTATCTAATGGCATGTCAAAGTTAAATGAACAGTCCCTCCTGACTGCCCATAGAATACCCTATTTATTTATAAATGTAACATCATCTGCATATCAGGGATCAAATCATTTTTTTTCTTAATGAATATACTTATTTGAGATACTTATATAGATCTATTAATTAATAAGATGACCTCATTGTGTATGCCATTAGATTTAAAATAATAATATTATCCTAGTGATTGTGGTAACTCCACACGCCATCTATTTACCTACCAGATAACTTAATATGTATGTATGGTTGCACAGATTTGTCTTAAGTGAGAATCAAACCGCCAACCACCGGAGTACCAGTCACCGTCATTAACCACTAGACTGACACCAACATGAAAGGCCAGTCATATGTATTAAATAAAGCTATAATAAGTCACTTAAAGTATAGGCCATATTAATACAAAGTCCTGCTTTGAAATTGATAATAACAATTATTTGTAAACATTTAAAACCTGCCTAAACTTATCTATCAAATGTAATTTTTTAAACACATCAATATTTTTCTCAAATTATGTCAACACCAGATTGACAAATACACTAATCATCTAATGGACCTAAAGTCATTTAAAAACCATCAAAATCAAATTAGTTTATAGTCACTTATATGTCATGATATTATAGGTAAACTGTCCTCTATGTTTAATGAAGAAAAAAACCAGCATTTGTTGAAAAAGCTGTCACCAAGTGTAAAATTTCAGAAAGGAGAATATGACATAGTAAATGTTGCTTTATTTTGAGTTTATAGCTGTCGTAGATATTGTGGATTCCTTCTCCGAGGAGTGGATCTTGCAACTGGTCCTCGGATGATGATGATGTAGTGCATTCTAAAATCAGTATTTCAGCATTTTACTAGTTTCTTAATATGAAGCAATAATGGTTTTGAATTTGTAATAATATCTACTATTTCCGTAACAAACCTGGTAATCATAATATATGTAACATCAAATGTCATCCATTAAAAAACTTTATGTAAAACATAAAACTGATTTTCACACATAGTATATTTCTTTTTATATAATTTCACAATTTGTTTTAATATTAATATTACAATAATCTTTTGAAACTACAATTTTTATGCCAAATGTTTAAATGAATTGACCAATGAATTTATGATGTTTGACCTTTTGAATATTATCTTTTCAAAGTAGAAAACATGAATAACATTGAAGTGTTACTGGGATATAATCAGTTATTATGACTTAGGTATGATAAAAGCAATATTATATAATGTACAAAAATATAAGTTTCGAGCTTGTTTTTGTGAACAAGCAAAAGGAAGAAACATATATCATGAATTCAGTACAAACATATAAATATGAGACTTCGAATCCAAAGTTATACAATTGAGACTTCTAATTCAAACTTATACACATGCGCAGAAGGCATAACGCACATCTATTTAATAATAGAAGTAACTATTAATGTAGTTTATTACACCAATAATAACCCACTGGGAAAATCCAAAAGATACCAATGTGAACTTTGTTTAAAAACATGATCAACATACACTGGCCTTGATCTTGTTAGCTAGTGCCCATTATTGTCGGCAGGCGTATATTAGATCTTGTTTAAAAACATGATCAACATACACTGGCCTTTATCTTGTTAGCTAGTGCCCATTATTGTCGGCAGGCGTATATTAGATCTGTTATTGTGCTATTTATATTTAGATCACACTATTTAAACCCACGGCTATAGCTGAACATTCTTTGATTTCTGTAGTAATCTATAGTGGTTATTGGCTTCTACTGAATACTTACTATTAAACTACTTTTAAAATACTTGCTAATCAGCTCTTTGTGGCTTGCTGTATGGTTTTATGAATTGATTCTGCCACTTAGGAGTTTATCAAACTCGGGCAAAACAAGAATTTCGTACAAATGTTTTCACCAGTTCTATTCAATTTCTTTTATATTTATTTGGTCTATATCAGTATTGATATTACTGAAAAAAAAATGGACAGTTTACTACAATTTTGATGCATTTATTAGACGATCATGTTTATGTCTAAGGAGATACAGAATACTAGACCATAGTATTATGTGCAGTCAAATAACACCAAACACAATACCAGTATTATATCACCATATGTCAGACACATTCTCAGTTATTTAATAATTAGGTAGTCAATTGAATAACTTCTGTTCGCATATTTCGATAACACGTCATTCGATACTTTTTATTAGTATGCAGATAAGATTAAAATGTGTCAAATATACCGGCCATATTGATGTGAGAATCTGTTTATTAAGCTGTTGAGAGATAAGGAACGAGTTGGCACATTAAAGATGAAATTGTACCAAATACTTACGCATTTTGAAATTACTACCGCTTATAACGTGAGTTGACTTGCTATTCGTATAGATCGGCAACGTTAAGCAACATTGACAGAGGTCAACATTTGGATGGGTGAGCACTGGTAGTATTTTCATCAAAGTGTTACTGGGCTTTCTGAGGGCACGTGAAACCGTCGGTCCCGGTTCTAGACTCAGGACAACTCGTCGTCAGGTCAACAAATAGACAAAAATTAATTGCCTGCTTTTGTTGAAAAATGATAAAACTAACGCGGTTGTGCTTTGCCAACGGATGCGATAACTAAATTGGGTAGGTATATTAGATATTACTTTGCAAACATGTATGACAACCAAGTATAATACACGGTTTCAGCCTGTTTCAAGTTTTCAGAGCCTTTACAGCATTTTTTTGTACAAAGTTTGCCTAGTTTGGGACTAGATGGTGATACATGTAAGTGGTAGAATATTATTATTATTATATTATTTTGTTTCTCTTCGGTCCACTTCAAGATCAAGGTTTTAATTTACTTTTCTAAAAGATCAGTTACCTACTTCCTGAAGAATTTTGATTGCTACTTGTTTGTAGACATCCAAGGGCGTAAATATAATGTATTACATACAGTCCAACCTTGTTAGGTACTATTCGCTTGAGCAACTGGCAACTTTGCGACTGCATTACCTATATTGCATCGTATTTTGGGAACGATTTTCGGGAAATAGTCGATTATTCATCAAGATTTGGCCAGAGTTTCTCTAAAGGATCAAATTCTGATTGTAGTGATCCGACAGAATTGTTATGAATTCGAGTATTTTTTCTTTAACTTAAAATTCTATTATTAAGATAAGAATTTTATCCTTGGATGATAAAAGTATTGCGCCATTGACCGATTACTATCTCAAACAGCAATATTCAGTTAAGTCAAGCTATGTATCTAGCGATTACTTTATATTGCCTCGGCAATTTACGTTTTAACCTTTGAGCCCATTGTAACTTATTGACACTTCTTTTTTTCAGCGACAGACAGATTTTAAAACTGTTGAGTTTGTCTCAAGCTGAAGCTAATTCCGTGAAAAGCATTTAAAGCCATTCGATGTAAAGAAGACAGTTCTTTACATTGAATTGCATTAAATGTTTGGCAGATACTGAACTTTTATTGGCATTCTCAATCAGCATTTCTCGCTTCGCTGAAGACAACCTTTGTGTTTCTGACCATTGCAATGACTTCAATTTCATTTGCTTTGTCAAAAGCTTGGGAGTTCCAAAACTACTGAAATCAATGTAGTTTCTGGCAACCATCGTCAGAATTCAGCACAAACTTGCCTACTGTATAATACCCTCACAAAGCTCTCTTAGTCAATAGTTATGGTCTTTGTTGCGAAGGACCACGCTTTAATGAATAAGATATTGGTTCTGAATAAAATGTGTGCACATATGTAACAAGTTTTATGTGCATATTAACAAAACAAAATTGTAATTGGGTTTTCCCAATTCTCTTTATAATTATGTTCGTTTGCTCGACCTTGATTAGATTATAAAAGGAATATGCGCCAGTGTTCCAATAAAATCCAATCGAAGCATCGCAGTAATGTGTGTCCAAGATGTCAGTTGATAAAAGTCTGTGTATCTGGTAATTCTCATGTGGCGTTGTAAAAATGTGGCTGGTAAAACCCTTATTACGTGGCGTCCAAAACAGAACATGTGCGAGTCTTACGTCTCTGGAGATATAACGCCGTCTGTCTAGCTTCATACGTAACTAGCTGAGCCCGCGGTTACAACCGCGCTATTTTAACCTACTGCGCCTCTCCCGTGGCTCATAGCGTGATATTATATAGCCTATAGTCTTCCTTGATAAATGGGCTATCCAACACAAAAAGAATTATCCAAATCCGACCAGCAGTTCCTGAGATTGACGCGTTCAAACAAACTCTTCAGCTTTATTATATTACTATTGATATTTTCCTTAACTAAAGCGCTATAGAATGAAGCAAGCTATTCAAAAACATGTCTCTATATTACAAAATTCGACGCGTGTTGTGGGTACGAGCAGGAAGGCAGATATCGACGACCGACACATAGATACGCGCGACTCGACTCGCTTCCTGCTTCGCACGGTTCCTATTCGATGGCGAAAATTATGCATATGTCTAAACAACACTTGTGATAATGTATGCTGAATGGCACGTGATTGGCGCCGTGGGTTATAGAATACAGATTTGGTTTAATACATTCTTTAGATTCGTATGTTGTTCAATGAAGTTGATGGCAGCTTCAATATCGCTTTCAATTAACCGGGTCTTCTTTTATAATCTTAAGAGTCGTCGCAACTTTGATCTAGACTTGAGTACCTAAGCCACAATTCGGTGCTAGGTACCTAAGTCTATATATATCTCTCGAGTGCCGAGCGAAAGCTCGTATGTAGAATGCAACGTGGTGAATTGGTGATACAGTCGCAATAAAAATTGGAAACGACACTTTAAAATTGATTCTCGGATATAACTCTATAGAGAGGGTCAAGTGCGAGGGAAAAGAACTGCCTTCGTATTATGTTCCCACACTGGAAGCTTCTATAAGTATGACTATTTGTGTTATAGAGATTCATAGTTTCAACCTGTTTAGAGTCTTTATAAAACCTTATCACTGTAGCCTTTATCCCTTACGCTTGCTTGCAGTATAATGATAACCATGTAGTATTGTAAACACCATATCTATCTTTTTCTTTTCAAAATACCATTGGCTTAAGTAACTATGTCCCCACGCGTCATTTGAGAACCCTCGCAGACTTATAAGCTTTCAGTCAGTTTGACCGGAAGTATACTAGCATGGTATGCGCTTGCGCAGGTTAGAGTCAGGCGAAGTGATTTCCTACTATCATACTTGTAAATATATACAAGTAATATAGAAGGTGTAACAGTTGCAGCACCTTACAAAATGTAAATTATGTGTATCCAAAACCTGGCGATGAAAAAGAGTGACCGTGAGTTTTATTGCCCGTTCTTTCTCATGGTTCCCTTGCTTTGCGAACGTGGCAGTAAATATAAATGTAGAATCTTTAAGTAATTATTTTAATATTTATTATTTTGACCTTCATAAGCGTCACACTGTGACCCAAATGATTAAAGGATTTTGACTTTGACTATCGAAAGTTTATATGACCGACTCAAATCGTTACAATTTGCACTCTTATTTTACACTTCCCATACATCTTTGCACTTATACATCATGTACGGCATTAAACCACCAGCCGAAAGAAACCTGCTATAAAAATCGATTGTGCAAGTGTTGCAAGCATGTGTCGATTTCTTAATGGCGGGTAACACGCGTTAAATCGTTTGCCGACTATTGCGTTTGTTACTTTCGATGTTTTATAACCTCACTAATAAACTCAGTTTTTGCTGACGAATGCTAACGATGGAAAAACTACGCAAAATATTTTCCAAGGCTTTTACTAATTAAGTAATGGAAAGAAATACTTTTACGTAAATTTGAGCAACTATTTTAAGGCCACGTTCGTATAGTTAATTATATTTATTTCCCTTGACGACAGTTTTGCTCCAGTAACTGAACTGTAGTAAAACTACTACGTCAAATTAAGTAAAGTTATAATACTGTTTGGGTGTAACATTTGTTTTAATAAGAGGCGGTCACTAAACTTCGTCCACCGGTCTACCAGCGTGAATTAAAACCTAAATCTTCCACAGAAATCTCACTGCCTATTGGTGAATAACCTTGTTCATGTATACATACAAACAGGATGGAAAGACGACTTAATTTTTAATAAAAACCTACTATAGATTTCGCTGTACTATAATAGTTTTGTCGTCTGTATCCATGGGAATGCCGTGGCTTCTATCCGATGTTCTAGCTCATGGTACTGTATGTGTAATGATTTACGGCAGTATAGATGCAATTCATACAGGGTGTCACAAGACCCATCACTAAGCCGAAGTCTACTCGTTGGGCAATGTGGACATCATGTCATACTAACCAAAAATAATACCTGGGAAACGAATTTTTTTTTGTTTTCACATTTTTTAAACCGCAATTAAAAGCGCGCGCGTGCAATGCTTGAACTACCTACTTATCCATGGGGTTATGGGATCTAAAGAACTTATTGGGGGGGTAAATGCATCGATTTTGTACCTTATTAAAAAATCCATACTAACTTTGAGCCTCAATATCTCCTGAACCAGTAATTTCCCAGGTATGGTGCCGAAGTAAAAAAAATGTTCGTACTGATTGGTACAACATGGGATTTCAGTTTTCGTTAAGGGTCTTGTTACACCCTGTATATAGTCGGCAAAGCATATGTTAGACTTGTTTTACTAAAATGTCGTTCGCGTGGATGTAACTGTTTTTCTAAGAACTAATGTTCTGAGAACCATCGGCAGTTTTCTCAGTTGTACGAAATAAACAGTACTTTAACACTATACCAACACCACGAGTAACAGATAAGATTCACCCGTGGTATACAATTAGCGAAGCCTAAGCTAATGTGGTTTTGACCTCTATGAGTCATCAGTCTCGAGTGCCCTCGCATACGAGCCGACTGATGGAAACCCGGCGCCAACAATCAATATACAATATACAATCCAATTTGCGTCACAACACACCTTATTGACAGAGGGGAGAGGCTTTTCGACTTAAATTTCTTAAATTTAAGAGAACTTCACTAGCTACGCGCCGAGGATACCGTTTACTACTAAGTTGCACTGACGCCACTGAAATTTTGAAAAAAATATTACCCTTTTTTGAGGGTCTGCAATGAGATGGTTCATTTTACAGCTTGTGACGATTTTAAAATCTTAATGTATCATTATTATTTTTGTATCAGGGCACAGATTTCAAACCGGCCTATCAGTGTGACACCCCTTTTACTGCTAAAGCATTTTTGCGCTGTGACTAATAAACTCTGAGCAAGTATTGATTTGTCCCTTGTTTACTCATATTTGATCGCTGGCGTCTTGTGTTAATATGTGTTTGCTGTACACGTGTACTCATCTGCCTGCCTTTTGGCCGCATTGTTGGTTGATAACCTTGAATGCTACGCAGTGAGTCGTGAATTCGAATGGCCCAGGACAAACCATCATTGTGTGCGTCGGACTAGTATTTATTGTCTATGTAATATGTGTATACATTTTTAAGAATATTTATCAGTTATCTAGTTTTCGTAGAAGAATCCTACATACCTTGTATTAAGTACCTAATTGTGTTCCTAAGCCATCCGAAAAAGTAATAAAACATCTTAGTTTATATAGAAAGTAAAGACCTAATATTTCTTGCCTTTTTAAGAGAAGAGACAGAAGTCGACAAAATGGTGAAAATCGAACAACCTTTTCATTCAAACATGTGTCGAATTCAGTGCATGCGTTGCATTAGTAATTTAGTAAGACGCCGCCTTTTACTATACATCTGGGCGTTATATAAACCTTTACTGAATGTTTTATGTACTTGCGGTGAATCAAGTATGTCAGCTGTTCCTTCTCGTCCTGGTTTAGAGAAATTACAATAAAGATAGAGCCTGAGGAAGAGACCAGGGACAACTTTACCTGTATCTTTATATAGGTACATGTGTGCGTGTGTATGTCACTGAACTCCTCCTAAACGACTGGACAGATTTTGATGAAATTTTTTGTGTGTGTTCAAGGGGACTTGAGAATGGTTTAGATTCACAATTTAGTCCAGGAAAATCTAAATTAAAAATATGTGCGGGCGTAGCCGTGGGTATCCCTAGTATTTGTATAATTTATTTTACGGAACACTAGAACCTGCTTCTCTTTAGCACTGTATATGCACCTAGATAATTGAAAAGAAAAAGTAAACGAACCATCAGTAATTAATGAAATCTTCTATGGCAAAATCTAAAAATATATTAAAGATTATTATTGCTGACTTGTATAGCTGACTTTGTCTTGCACTGGTGCTTTTACAACGGTTTACTTTTTAAAGATTAACATTTTCGCCAGTATAATTTCCGATTTGTACAAAATAAATCAAACTTAGAACTTTCGCCTTTACTAAATGCAAGAGTGTTAAATGTTGGCTATATTAAGCGATTATTTGCTGACTTTAGAAGATAACACTAACTAGTGCTCCTGCATTTACTAGCTACTACATCGCTAGATTAAGTTATTTACACACAGATTAATTTGTTTAACTGGGGGTATTTATTTCACCGCTCGGGGCGTCGGATTACATTATTCAAGAACACCTTTACTTAGACCACTGAATATTACGACTAGATGGACTATACTGGAAAATGCAGCTGTCGAAAATATAGGTAAAATAATAGACAGTCAGTGAAAATGCAAGTACAGCTATCCTCATCGATTTATATCTCTCTTTATTAACTGAGACATGTTGTGTCCTTGTCTGTTGTGTCTGCAAGGATAGCGATTAAACCAATTGCTAACAATCTGAAAAAAACCGTGATACACAAACGTGCGTATCACAACTATCACATGATACAACAGCAGCAACAGTAGGTATTATTTACTTGAAACAGTAGGTAGCTCTCATATAGGTCATCCGACATTGAAGTAGTGACGTCTCGCCGTAATTATCAACAATTGAGCGCACAGCGGCAGTTAATTGCTGCTATCATGTCGGTGATTAAGCCACTGACACGAAATTAACGTCTCTTGTATCTCATGGAGGAGATAGGGGACTTATCTGCCCCCTGAATCTCACTTAAGCACGATCGTGAGCTCGCCGACGCTGCAGTCATCGACGCATATACCAACATCTCCGTTTAGGCGTATTGTCATATCATGTGGGTTTTGTGGCATATTTTATGAGTCGTGGCCTAGAATTGGAGTTTATTAGTTGTAAACAAGTCTGTTTTATCAATTTACTGGGCTGTATTTTCCTTCCTTATTACAATGTGTTTTTTTTTTATTAATAATGTAACGCCAGAAATATGTTTTCGTGTCCAATTTATGTATTTTTTGTTTTTTTTTGTGCATACATAGTGTATTGTATTGTAATAAGTTTTCTTTAATATTATTGCATAATACAATTGTTATTGATGATACTGATGTTCAAAAGTACCTAAAATAGTCCAATTAAAATAAATTAAATGATTCTGATAATACAATTCGTGATCAGGGCCCCCTTTTTTGAGTCATAAAGACATTTATTTTGGTTGCTTACGACACATAAAAGTCAAAACTCTATTCTAGAAGTTATATTATCTAAGATTCTAGACGATGCCGGCTTTTCATAGCCAAATTATCTCTTGAGAAGAAACGCCATTTTTTCTGTAATTTCATTCTCTTTTATATTTTCGTAATATTTCTTTCAATAGCATATTAAGTAAATATGTTTGTGTCCAAAAATATCAACGAAATGTTATTGTAAAATGGTTCTACAAGAAACACTGATGAGAGACCTATTTGCCTCTTATGCTATTCTCAATTAATGAAGAAGAAGATATTTGTTTGACCTCAACCTCAAGATAGCCGTCTTGATCTGTCAAACTTGGGTTTTACAGCTTTGATTCATATCTGTGAAATGCCCCTCGTTATTCCATTTACTGGAATTACCCAGCGCCATGTTTACTTAATTATTTATCATATTGAAGATTAAAATATTCCCTTGAGAAGTTTGTATAACTACAGTTACGAATATTTTGTATTCGGTAAGTGGAAGTCAACAGCGATAAGGAATATTATTGCACATAAAATATACTCAAGCAATTGTGTTTCGCTATAAAACTACATATCTTTTAATTAACATATACATATAGACCATAATTTTGTGAGTACCCATCCAATAATTTGATGTATTATTATATACAATGTTACGTCATAAGGTCCCATTGGCATTGTCTCAACTTTGCTTATTAACCCAAAGACTGAAAGGTTTTATAGATATACTAGCTTTTACCCGCACATTTGCGCGCGTTAAATTCGAGATAACACAAATCTACTACTAAATTTTGAATCCATTCACACATCCAAACCATTATCTAGTCCCCTTGAACACACACAAACAATTTCATCAAAATCGGTCCAGTCGTTTAGAAGGAGTTCAGTGACATACACACGCACACAAGAAATATATATACCTACATACATACATACATATACCTACTCAAGCCTTTTTCCCGTCGTGGTAGGCAGAGACAGAGACAACGGAACGCCACTTGCTTCTATCCTTACAAACCTCATTTCGCTTCCTCTACATTAATTACTCTTTTCATACATGCTCGCCGGTTCCAGGTGCTTCGGACCTTACCGTTTTTCAGAACGTCACCAATTTGGTCGACGAAAGGCCAACGAAAACGACCGGCTTGCCCATACACGTTTGCGTTATATATTTGTTGAGTCATTCTGTCTTCACTCATTCGCTCCACGTGTCTAAATAAAGAAATATATATAAAGATTATTTATTGTTCTTCCTGCCTCCGTGGTCCAGTGGATAGCGTATGCGTCTGCTGATCGTGTCTCGGGTTCGATTCCCGGGTTGAGTGTTACTGAGTTTTACCGAATTCTCAGTAGCAGCACGGAGTTTTGCCACATGGCAAAGGGTACATACCCAGCAACGGAAATTGGCTCGCTCCTTATTAGGTTGGTTCGTGGGACGGTGGGACCTACAAATTCATAACATGGCGAAATATGGGTGTTACACCTCTGCCTACCCATTCGAGGAAACAAGCGTGAGTCTATAAAAAAAACCGGCCAAGTGAGAGTCGGACTCGCGCACCGAGGGTTCCGTACAAATCTGTAGGTATTTAAGTAAAAAGTTCGCGCATTACGACAATAGAGTCATAGCTAAAGTAGTTATTTTTGCAAAATGAAATCCATAACATTACAAATATTACAATATGGAAAGCTGAAGGAGCATAAATTAAAGACAAAGGTCTCTTTATCGTTTCAGTAATCCTTTCCGTTTTTTTTTCCTTTCGTGGTACGGTACCCTAAAAATATGTTATGTGACTAAAAATTTAAGGCTTTCGGCATTTTTCCTTTATCTTCATCGCCCTAGCGTTATCCCGGTTGCATCCAAGACTCACACGCCTTGAAGCCCGAGGTCCGCTTACTAGTCTAACCAGTTGTGGCAGAATATCAGCTTTTCCACAGAGCGACTGACGTCTGATCTCCGCAACATAGAGGGATAGCGATATTCCATGGTTTAGACCAGTATCAGTTTATTTGTACTGACTCCGCGTAGCGACTGACAACGATCTTCATGACAGCCGCGACCGACGGTTTTAAGTGCTCTCAGAGGGACGAGGCAAGCAATAATTAACAATGTAATACGCACATACCTTAGAAAAGTCAGTGGTGCGTGCCGTGGATTTGAAACCGGTACCCTCTGCATGGCAGTCCGTTAGTATTTCCACTAGCCTATCGCTAGGAACTTTCCTTTATATGGGCTATAAAATATTGCTTCATGCCAAATTTCAAGATTCTAGACCGACTGGAAGTACCCTTTAGGTTTTGATTCCCTTGCGAGTAGTTGCGAGAAAATATGCGGCTTAAATTGCTGTTTTTTTTATTGCGTTGACATAGAAGTTTGATTTTGTTACAGCTTAAAGATATTATGGACCTGAGTATTTGATATGAATTTCAATTTAATACCTTGACGCTTTTATGAGGAAAATGGTAGTAAGTACTTTAAAATTATTAAAAATGTTTTTATTAAGTAGGTAAGTATAATTATGATGTAACTAAAAATTTACGGCTTTCGCAATTTTTCCTTTATCTGTGCTATAAGACGTTGCTTCGTACCAAATTTCAAGATTCTGAGTGCACGGGAAGTACCCTGTAGGTTTTGCGAGTTTCGAAGATATGAGTAAATTTGCGGCATAAACGGCAAAAGATACATTTTGATTGCGTTGGTTTAGAAGTCTGATTTTTCAGAGCTCCAAGAAACAGTAGATTTGAGTATTTGACATAAATTTTAGTTTGATACCTCCCTCCACGCGTTCCTGAGAAAACGTGTCTTGAAAGACGGACAACAAAGTGATCCTATAAGGGTTCCGTTTTTCCCTTTCGAGGTACGGAACCCTAAAAAGACCACAAGAGGTCAAAATCCTAATTGTGTCCTTTCTCATCAGTAAATAATTATAGGCGGGTTAGCGCGGTATTTTCATAGTTCACGGGTCGAAGATAAAATCACATTATCTTCCACAAGCGTGAGGGTAAATGTTTATAATGTACCTACATTTTACATAACATTTTAAATAGGTAGGTAGGTTAATTTGGAATAAGTTTAGTTTGGACATCTGAATTTAATTAATGTAAGTCTCAATGAGCATTGGCTTGCGTTTAATTCTTTGCATTAATTCGCATGTAATACATGCGATAATGTTGTTTCGCCTTCTAAAGCAGGCTTCTTGCCGATTTCGGCCATCTTGGCAAACGTTTGAAATTTTAGTTTCATCATTTAAATTACCAAGTATTAATCGCTTTATGCAAATTATTCAAGCAAATACCTATAATTAGATTAAAATCTGCGATAAGTAGTACCTAGTACGAATGTACGTCATTTGCATAATATTCAAGCGCTCTTCGACAATGCAACGTGTTTCAGTGGTGGTTAGGCTTATACTATAATAATTATATCAAGTCTGTAGGGTTCAAACCCACGTGGAAAGAATAAATATGTCTACGAATTTTTATGTAGCAACACTTAAAATTTAAAAAAAAATAGTTAATTCACCTATTAACTGCAATCGCTAGCAGATGTAAAAAAAAATAGTTTCATTTTAGAGGGAGGTTACCCTTAACGAATTTTATTAACAGCGCCATCTGTGGGCGCTTTTCAATAGTAGCTAGGAACGTGAAGGGTGGTCGGATGTAGAACCTAGACGAAAGCTCGCAGTTTCCACGTCAAGCGTGCGCCCTTGTTGAGCAAAAGCTTATAGATGACGTCACTGGAGGGCGCTACCTGTACCATTTCTATTTCCTGACTGGTGAACAGCTTTTGAAAGTTTGTGTAGAGGACAAAATATCAAAATTGTAGTGGATAATGTAAGTAATACTCAAATACTTATGCATTTGGGCGAGCTTTCATCAATTTAGATGCCTTTGTGCCCTATCAATATCAGCATTGTCTTGCCCTTGTCCCAATGTATTTGATCAGCGCAGTATGTCCTTCGCTTCCATACTTTTTTGTCACCAGTCATCAGATCGTATATCCCTTTCTCTTTCATATCCATCCTCACACAGTCCATCCATCTTTTCCTTAGCCGCCCTCTCCCTTTTCGTCCTTCTACGTGCATATTCATCACTTTTTTACGTACGTAACTCTCATCTCTTCGCATAACATGTCCATACTAGGCCAATCGACTCCCTTTTAGCTTTTCATCAATAGCGCCACTTTCATACTACATCTAATGTTATCATTCCTAATTCTGTCCATTATCAATAGATTGTTCAAAAAGAAATAGCAATTTATGCAACGTTATTTTTAGTAACGTATACAGTGCAAACCTCTGGTGATTATGGGGATGATTGTATTCTGGAAGATTCCAAAGTAAAATATAGCATAAGTACCTACATGTAACTTCATAAAAGCACGATTTTATCTCCTAAAGGAAGTACAACTAACAATTGACTAATGCTGTACACGTCACTTTTTACGGAAACGTATCTACCTTTTAATTGATGCTTATTAGGGTTCCGTACCTCAAGGTAAAAAAAGGAACCCTTATAAGATCACTTTCTTGTCCGTCTGTCTGTCTGTCTGTCTGTCTGTCTGTCTGTCTGTCTGTCTGTCTGTCTGTCTGTCTGTCTGTCCGTGTGTCACCACCGATTTTCTCAGGAACGGGTGGACCTAGCAAATTGAAATTTATACCAGGTACTGAGGTCTATGGTTGCTATTAGGTGTATGAAAATCAGGGTCCTGGGTCAACCCAATAAAAAGATATGGTCAAAATTAGATTTTTGCGAAAACTTGTAAGTACCAAAATTAACCTTAATTTTCAACTTTTTAATTTTTGGAATTTTTCCTTTACTTGTGCTGTAAGACCTTGGTTTGACAAAATGGACAATTCTAGGTCAACCGTAAGTACCCTATAGGTTTTGGGTCGAAAACCTATATGGTAGTTCACGTTGAACTAGAATCACGAAATTTGGCCAAAAGCAGGGTCTTACAGCACAAATGACATAATTGACTCTAATGCTTTCATTAGAAACTTTTATTTGACATGTGATAGTTGTTATCTATCTCAATATAATCAAAGACAAATAGCATCATCGCTAGCATATTTTATTAATAACACAGCCAAAAATTTGGCTAATAACTCTGCTTTTATTGAGCAGTCTAATTTGACATTAAATATTAGCTTGGAATCCGTTCCAAATTCTTTAAATTAAGTAATGAGACAATAGAGTCAATCTCTGGCAATAACCTTGATAAGACATTAGTTACCTTTTTTAATACCACACCTATTATAAGTAAGAAAAACACATTTTCATCAACCACACATTGTAAAAAAAATAATTTAAAGAATTGTATCAACCTGGTGCATCAGAATATACAAGGGTTGATGAGTAAGGAATTAGAATTGGAATTGTTTATGAACTGTAACAATATTGACATCTTATGTATTACAGAACATTGGCTAAAAAGCCATCAGTTCATATTCAATTTCAATAACCACCAGGTTGCAAGCTCATTCAGCAGAGAAAACTTTATTCGAGGCGGCTCGTTAATTATAATAAATAAACTTTTAAAATTTAAAGAAAGATCTGATATTGTGAGCCTTTCTGTTGAGCGAGTTATAGAGAGATCATGTGTCGAATTTGAGCAGTTCATTGTTATGAGTGTATACAAGCCTCCATGTGCGCCTTTTGAAAGTTTTATAGTAATTATGGAAGACGCCCTAAGCAAAGTTAATAATTGCCATAAAACGGTTGCTGTTTGTGGTGACTTTAATATTAACATTTTAGAGAAAAGTTCTTCATCAATTAATTTCTTAAATCTTTTTAAATCTTACAATTTAAGTCATACTTTTTTAGAACCAACTAGAGTGACTGCCACAAGTGCCACCTGTATTGATAATATATTTATTAACACTAAACCTTTACATAAATCCTTAATTAATATGCTTCAGTCTGATCACAGTGGGCAGTTAGTCTGTTGTCCAAGAAAAAACCTTAAGGTTCAGAGTAAAATTATAAATTTTATACCTATAAATGAAAACCGAATGGAAGTTTTTAAAAATAATCTCGATCTCCTGACTTCTTACTTGGGCAACAGAATCCAGAAGGTCGAGGTTAATGGTAAGACATCTCCAGGTTCAGCTTTAAAAATGGGTGTCCCGCAGGGTTCAATTCTAGGTCCATTTTTATTCTTGATATATATTAACGATTTACCTAATTATGTAAAGGACAATCATGAGATTGTGTTGTTCGCGGATGATACATCTTTGATTTTTAACATTAAACGACAACAGGTTAATTTTGACGAAGTAAACAATGCACTCTCTAAAGTTGTTAATTGGTTTAATGTAAATAACCTATTACTTAATAATAAGAAAACGAAACTTTTAAAATTCTCTATGCCTAATGTTAAACAATTGGAAACCAATGTGCAACTTAATGAATCTAGGATTGAGCCCGTCGAGACAACCATGTTTTTAGGTATTATGCTCGACACCAAACTACAATGGGGTCCACATATTGAAAGGCTATCGGGCAAACTCAGTTCTGCAGCTTATACAGTTAAGACAATTAGACGCCTTACAGATTTAGAAACAGCTAGAATGGTTTATTTCAGTTATTTTCATAGCTTAATGTCGTATGGGATTCTTCTCTGGGGGAGTGCTGCAGACCTAAATACAATATTCGTTCTACAGAAAAGAGCTGTAAGGGGAATTTATAACCTCGGTCCAAGAGTTACTCTAAGAGAAAAATTCAAAGAAATAAACATTCTAACTGTTGTATCACAATATATTTATGAAAATCTGTTATATGTACATAAAAATATTGACAAATTTAGTAAAAAATGTGATATACATTCTGTAAATACGAGACACAAGAATAATCTGGTAGTTCATAGCACTCGTCTCCACAAAATAAGTAGCTGTTTTATGGGGCAATGTATACGCTTTTATAACAAGCTCCCTCATAATTTAAGGAACTTGTCTATAAATAAGTTCAAAATTATTGTTAAAGCGAAATTATGTTCAAAAGCATACTATAAAATATCTGAATATAAAGACGACCAAAACGCTTGGGATTGAGCTGTTCTAATTCGGCACATAAAAATAATTGTATAAAATGCTCTTTTTAAATGACGTTTCGTAAGTACTTGCAAAGTTTATACGAAATAAAGAACTATTTCATTTCATTTCAAAAATAAAGGAAAAATTACAAAAAATAAAAAAAGAGAAAAATTTAAGGGTGTCCCCATACATACATAGTAGACTCCATTTAAGATAGTCCTCTAAGTTGTATGGGCGCTCATACAGATTTAGAGGACTAGCGTAATTCAACCTCAAATAAGGTAAAATGCGTACGGAACCCTCGGTGCGCGAGTCAGACTCGCACTTGCCCGATTTTTTTTGTATCAATCAAGTTTACTTGTTAAGAGATAGCCAGCTCATGTAACTAGATACACATCAGGTAAGTATCTATAGGTACATAGTGTTTTGTTGTTGTACTATTCACATATTTTTTTTCATATCCATTTATTTCTAATCAGTGTCACGAAGTGTTTTGGCTGTGTCAGCAATCATGGTACCACAAATTTTAAGTAAGATTCTGATTTAAAAAGAGTGGCATGAGTTTCTTCCAGGCTCTCCTCATTGCCCTACCATCCCGAACCTGGTGGTAAAAAATAAATGACGTTCATAAGTGTTGCTTTTGTAACCTATATGAATAAATGAGTTTGAATTTGAATTTACATATAATATGTACGATTAACTGGAAAGATAGGTATATTGACTTTTCCAAACTTGCATCTGCTAACATTATAAATGCGAAAGTGTTTTTGTGAGTCCTTCTTTGACATCGCTACGGAGCGTGTGTTATGGTATGATTTTTTGTGAGGAGATAGTTAGTAGTTGTTAGACTGCAGAGTGACGTGATAGGCTTCTTTTCACGCGGAAGACGCTGCGAATAAAGTCTAGTTTACTCTTCTTCTCTCCTTCTTAAAATTACGTTCGCCAATTCCCATTATTTTGGTAGTTTACCCTCTTCAAAGCATTTATTAAATAATATAGTAATAAAATCTAGTACGTGCTTTCCTCCTTGTTTAACCATTTCGATCGAAATGGTTAAACTAGTTTACTCTAAAAAGTATTGTAGTATTTGTTATTTAACAACCGTTTGGTACAAAATACCTATATTCACACCTTTATGCCTATGCTATACTTTGTATTAGCACAAAAGTTTGTAGATATATGTAGTAGATAGTGTTAGGCGTTTATATCGTGAAGGTTGTATGGAGTGCCAGAGGTGCGGTGATAGCTGACCTTCCCCTAACTAAATAGGGTGAGGTCGGTTGACCTTGCACAACGTACCTAATATCACTTGCGCACATGCTCGAATAAATTTGTAAATATCACCATTATGCTGTTGTTTTCACTTACTATAAAAGTGCTTGAAAGATCTCACAATATTATTGTTCAGGTGGTGACCATATTATTATTAACATCAGCCTTTTTGATGTGTTCCCCTTCTGGGCACAGGCATAGAGCATAGATATTTAAAATTTGTATTCATTGGCACAGGCCAAGACTACAGAACAAAAGGCAGACGGAGCGCGCGGAACACTTGCGTGAGGCCACTAAAGCAAATACAAAATTGAAAAGCGAATACAAACATGGCTCAGTGCGCTGCGAAGCATCGCACAGTTCACACGCCACGATCAATCAAGCTTTTAAATTCATAAAATACCGTCTTGCGTTTTTAAACATTGTAAAAGTTGTTTCAAAAGCAAAAACGGGAATATGGAATATATTTTTACAGATAACTATGGATTATTTGACTGTTTTATAATATTATTTCGATAAAATTCGTATTTCTGCAGAAAATATCTAAGTCTTGCCAGTTTACGTCGAGACCGTTTTCCCTGAATTAGGGCAAATGCACTTGTCAATTGATTATGTAGGTAATAATTATTGTCATGTTAATGAAAAATACATTAACGTATTGTAAAAGTATATTGTAGATTATCTTTTTTCTTATAAATATAGTAATAGAAGAATTTCCATTAGTAAATACATTGTTTTGAGTTCGATCCCCATATACTATACACTTTGACCTTTGTCACAGAATAAATCTTTGTACCGTTCTTATGGCGTAGGGAATAAGTATCAAAATCGTACTGCAACTGTTACCTTGACTTGGCGCCGTGTGTACATTACGTACAGAAACAGAAATTATTGATTGCAGCCATTATTTATTTTTAGTTGCATTTTTTTTTTGGTTATGATTTATGAATCATAATATTCATAATTTGTTGTGTGCATGACAAAATGTTTTTAGCTAATTAATATTTAAGACGCAAGCCTATTGCAATTAACCAAACATTTCCAGATACTATACTGAGAATTTCTAAACAAAAAATAAACAACATATTCGCCGATCTAAGATCTGAACCTCATGATTGGTATTCGTAAATATATGTAGGTAGTTGGTATTATATAAGTATTTCTTCTGGATCGAGGCTATGAATTACAAAACATAATCTATTTATTTCTCAATTTACGAATAAAATTAGTTAAAACTTAACTCGGTACCTACATTTAAAAAATGTATTTATAAAAGCATACTTTAATGGTATCTTTTATTTGTATAATTTTCACAACAGCATTACATATTAAAAACATTAATTAAATCCATGGTAAATTCTTCAAAACCGCAAACGAATATAAAATATTACCTATGTAATATTTTTATATTCGTTTGCAAAAATAATATGTAAAATAGTGGGAGATTATTCATAATCTGGCAGCTTTACATACACATAGACGCGCGTGTCCGTACAGTGCCAGTCGCCAAATGTCACGCACACATAGCTGTCAACGTGCCTCACTTAGTTGGACGAATGCGCTCCATCTGGTTCTTGTTAAATCTGTGGGCACAGGCCTCTTATCATGAAAAGGGTAAGACCATAGACCACTACGCGGGCCAACTGCGGTTGGGAGAGTGAGAACATTTTGGAGAAGCTAAACATGCAGGTTTGCTCACGAAGATTTCCTTCACCGCAAATCTAACGATAATTACCAATATAATACGCACTTAACTTCTAAAAGTCATTGGTGCGAGCCGTGGGTTCGATCCCGATACCCTCTGCATAGCAGTCTGTCTGTCTCTCCACTAGCCTATCGCTGGATTTCACTTGCTATTAAAGCGAAGTGTCTGTAAAGATCTCACAATTTAAATAACTCGTAACTTTATTCACTTGTATGTCTCAATTGAGTCACAAACTAAAATAATGACTCCGAGCAATTAACCGAGTGACATACTATGATAAACATAATGTTTACTCAGGCGTTGTCTTAACCGTAATGAGTGTGAAATATTGTTGTTTTTATTCGATGTTTATGTTATTTTGTGACTAATGGATAATTTAAACATCTTACGCATACCAGCATTCCATATAAACTGTTCCACTGCTAGCAAGTCTTCGATAAGATTCACGATTTGGTTTTCATCGTCGACTCCGAGCTGGTTGACTAACTTCACACAGCGAATTCTTAGTTCACTTTCAAACTGTGCAGTCTATTTCGGACTAGAAGATGCCCACAACTACGCCTGCCTTTTTTTAATTTGACAATTATTGCTGTCGATATTTCGGGAAATCTTGGGGACCGTAGAGGTGTTCAAGGTTTAGTGACACCTCTACTCTCACTATCCCAAGAAACATTCATGCTAAATTTCGGCTTCTTGCCGAGTAGCTTTGGCTGTACGTTGTCTGTCAGCCTGTTATTAGTAACGCATTTTATATAGGTATACCTACCAACTGATTTTTACTGCGTCTTTGCAGGCCTGGTATCGTAAGGTGGAAGAAGTGTTTCTTTCGTTGGCAGTTTTTTAATTAGACAATTCTACTACCCGAACGCTCTAGCCACTTTGGTAAGCAAGTCCTGTCAGTTTTTGCCAAATAAATAAGTAATAACATCAACTCTGTTTTCCTATTTCAGTTTAACAGCGTTCTCGTGTTGCTCCGATGTCTAATGAGAATTGTGGCAAGCAGAGCTGCCATCTAGTGCGCTCAAACTAAAAGTAGTGGCGCTATGTAACCGCAAATTATAAAACTTGTTTTGTGCTCACTTTTGGCCAGTCCTCTGCGGACCGCGTCCTCAATTGGAAAGTAACTATCGCTGCCATTGTTGGCAAACTGCATTGAATAATAATTAAAGTGCCCCCGTTATAAGCTTCGTATTCTAATGTATTCTGACCTAGGTCAAGTAACTTTTCTTTAATATAGCGCGGATAATGTCTTGTTATTGGCGAAACAGTAAGGGATAAGAGACTGGCAGTTAATTTCCCTTTAGCCAATTAATCCTAGTTTCCATTCTAAATTTAACATTCTGGAGTTGTTGATCTAAGGTGGACGCACACCTATCCGAGCCGAACGCGTCGAACGAATCGAAGTCAAGGAGGCCTCGCACATTAGCAAGAATCGACCGCGCCGAAAGAATCGACCGCGCCGAAAGAATCGAGCGCATCGAACATATGGTTTCCATTTCCTTTACGCCTGTCGCACTGTTATTACATGTGAATTGTGATGGATCTTGACGAGGTTTTTATTTGTCAGTGCTTTATTAATGGAAGATGAAGAAACAATGCGGAAATAGTACTCGCGCGTTGCTCTGTTATACCCAACTGATAGAATGCGAGCGCATCGGTCGAATCGACCGCACTGACCGCGCTGAATCTGATGACGTCATTCGAATTCGTCTAGGATTTCTGGGGTTCTTCCAGATTCGGACGATTCGACGCGGGCAAGTGTGCGAGGTTTCATGACATTTCATATAAAGAATTCTAAAATTCGTTTCGTTCGACTCGTTCGACGCATTCGGCTCGAATAAGTGTGCGTTCACCATTACGCAGTCACCTTTGGTGTATGTCCGAGTAGGTATACCTAATCATTTGTTAATGTTTTATGCAATTTCATGGTCTTCGTCAAATATTATTTAAATATTTTACTTAACATTTTATTTATTATATTCTTGATCACTTAGTGATTATAGTAGATTATAGTGCACATAAACATATGGAGTTCAATTTTGTGTTAAGAAAGATATTTACATATGATAACCTATCGATTGGGTTTGACAAGCGAAGTATAAATAATGAATATAAAATAAATAAAATATATTGTAAATTAGTCCATCGCTTGGCAATATTAATAACTAAGAATAGTATTTTCCATCTATTGTGAAAATAACTTGGAAAATTGTATATAATTTTCACCATTATTGATGAAAAGAAAAAGTGTTATCGGTGTGACAACTTCTTTACGTACAAGATAAATTTTACTGATCATATAAAACAAGAAATAAGGAAAATTTTCTTGCTGGCTGGCGTGAGCAGCGGCGTGTAGCCTCCGCTCCGCTAGCAGGGCTGATGTGACGCTATGCCGGCCTCCGTCAGCGTACTGGCCGGCGGCCGAAAGCCGCCACCACGGACAATAAAAACTTACCTATCGACAGTGACAAAGTCAAGCGTTTGTGTTGTTGTTTTGATATTATTGTTGTTATTTAGATAGTCTTTATTTTTAGTGAGTGATTTTTCAGTTTTATGTCTTATAACGGTGGCAAGGGTGATGATGAAAAAGGTGCGGATCAACCTTGCACTTCATCTACTCTAGTGCGCTGCCCCAATTTTTCCCAGGCGCGTTACTTTAAAGGTGAGCGGGGCCTTAAAGTACATTTTGGTAAAATCCATAAAAACCAGAATGTACTTTCTGGTCCCAATACATCCACACATACACACAACCACACAATAGTCTCCCCCAAAATTCCCTTTTGGCAATATTTAAGTCAATTAAAAAATTCAATTCCGGTTTTAAAGCGAATTCCCCGTGGTGCAAGACCTTCAGTGGCCCAAAATCTAGCACAGTGCATAGGTCTTGTCACCCGGGAAAATTCTATAACAGCTTGGGAACAGTTAATCACCTTTCCTTATAGAATTTTGCATGCACAGACAGACCGTATAACAAAAAAAACACTTACATCAAAAATTACAGAAAACTGTAATAATTCGGCATCTCATTTAAACCCCCATCCTCCTAAACCATACCGTAATAGCCCCATTTACCATTATGTAGAATCAAAACTAAGGGAAGGTGATATCAGGGGAGCCTCCAGGCTTTTGTTTAGTAGCGATGTGGTGGCGCCTTGCTCTGCCGACACACTCGCGAGTCTGCAAAGCAAGCATCCAGCGCCAGGGGATAACCTCTCCTTTCCTGACCCACCTGACACTAACTCAGATTGTCTCAACGTTACAGCCAGGGACGTGGTTGCTGCCGTTTGCTCTTTCCAAAGCGGGTCTGCCGGTGGTCTCGACGGCTTAACACCACAGCACCTTAAGGATGTCGTGTGTGCGAGCGCCGGGGCTGCTGGGGACGCGCTTTTGAGGGAGCTAACGGCCCTAATCAACCTTATGCTCTCCGGCAATGTGAACGATGACATCGTCCCTATTTTGTACGGCGCCAATCTCTGTGCCTTGCGAAAGAAGGACGGTGGCATTCGTCCCATTGCCGTGGGGTGTACGTACAGGCGTATGGCAGCCAAGATATGCTGTCGCTATTATTATACAAACTTAGGTAATAAATTCCAACTCTTGCAGCTCGGATTTGGATCCAAGGGGGGTTGCGAGGCTGCCATACATGCCCTGTCAACGTACCTTGGCTGTAATGGGGGCGAGGTTATCTTGAAGGTTGATTTAAAGAACGCCTTTAACTCAGTGAACCGGGACACCTTGTTGACATAAGTTAAAATTGAAACACCCAAAATTTACCACTTTCTTTGGCAGTGTTACAGAAACCCTTCAAATTTGATCTTCAAGGAAAATCTTCTGGAATCCGCCGTTGGCTGTCAACAAGGTGACCCTCTTGGACCACTCATTTTTAGCCTAGCTATTCACCCAATCATCAGCCAGTTAAATTCAAAATTCAATATCTGGTACCTAGTTGACGGAACCCTGGCAGGCGACGTACAGACTGTTTATCAAGATCTGGCTTTCTTGAAATCTAAATTTTCATCCATAGGCTTAGACCTAAATCCAACTAAATGTGAAATTTTCATAAACGACAATTTAAATAAATCCTCTATACTTTCCAAATTTCAATTTCTGACTCCCAATATAACCCACATTGAAAAAAGTTCTCTTCGCCTCCTTGGGTCCCCGATTTTAGACGAAGGTTTCGATACATTTATTCATGAAAAAATTCAAAATTTTAGTGAAATTTCGGACAGGCTCCTCAAAATTAACATTCATTCGGCTTTCACTATAATTCGGTATTGTCTTTTCGTGCCTAAATTTACTCACGCTATTCGAGCTTCGCCTTTTTGGAAAAATTCGAGCCTACTCATTGAAATGGACAAAATTATACAAACTACTCTTAGTAAAATTTTGAATGTAGCACTGATGACCGATTGTGGCTACAGGCGTCCTTACCTGTACGTTTTGGCGGCCTCGGTATTCGAAAAATTTCTGATGTTAGCCTACCAGCATTCCTGTCCTCGGTCCACAGCACTGCAGAATTAACCAGGAAAATCTTAGCACCAACACTGGTCGATTCTGAGGTGCCGTGTAAGACCGATGCCACGAATGCTTGGAGAAGGGCTTGTCCAAGCTCTGAGTTACCCCGAAACCTATCCTCTCAGAGGCAGTGGGATGGACCGCTTTGCAGCAGAATACGAGAAAACCTTCTTAGCACATCGTCTAATGCTGCAGAGCGTGCTCGCCTACTGGCTGTGGGAGAGTGGGAGTCGGGCCTCTGGCTTCAAGCACTGCCATCGTCCAACATCGGTACCATGCTGGACGATACGACCTTCCGCATCGCGTCTTGCCTCCGTTTAGGCGCGCAATGTGTTACTCCACATCGCTGTCACTGTGGAGAGGCTGTCGACAGCCTTGGTCACCATGGCCTATCATACAGCAGGAGCGCAGGTCGTATTTCACGACACGGCAACCTTAATGACATTCTCCGTCGGGCTCTTGTCTCCGCTGGCGTTCCAGCCCACCTTGAACCTCAGGGCCTGGTACGCAACGACGGCAAAAGACCAGACGGTATGTCTTTACATGGAAGTTGGGTAGGCCTTTGGTATGGGACGCAACGTGTGTCGATACCCTCGCGCCATCACATCTTCCTAGCACAGCCGGTTGTGCGGGCGCTGCTGCTGCTACAGCGGAGACCCTCAAACGGCGCAAATACGTAAACCTAGTAGAGGATTACGTATTTGAGCCGTTTGGGGTCGAAACGTTGGGGCCATGGGGTCCAAGTGCGAGATCTCTTTTTAGAGACCTCGCAAAGAGACTTGTCGACGCCTCGCGTGACCAGAAGGCTGGATTGTATTTGGCCCAGAAGGTAAGTATCGCCATACAACGTGGCAACGCTGCCAGCGTTCTGGGCACGCTACCAGTTGACGGCGATGTGGATGAATTTCATGACGCGCTCTAAATTTATATATTTTTTTTGTATGTTCTGTATATATTTCTTTGTTTAGTATTTTAAGACTTAGTTACGTTTCAATTTGATATATATATAGAAAGATTATATCAAATAACTTCTTAGACTATATATATTATGTGATCCTTACTTTATGGATAACTTATAATTTATAATACATGTTAACAATATTCGATATCATTTTCGCCTATATTTTCCTCATCGAGTATGAGGAAAAATAATGTTAAAGTCAAAATAAGATATCAAGGAACAGAGTGAACGGACGCAAAACTTGGATATTTTATTTCACACTATTAGTTCTAGGATATTTACAATTGTAGGCTTACTATAATACTTGTTTTTAAAGGTGTACCTTACAAACAACCGAACCATGATACAAGCAAATAAGGCCTGCACAAACCCAATCATTGTCTATGGTTTGATGCCGTGGGGTACGAAAATATGACGAAAATGCCGTCCTCCGCGGCTAAAAATCATAGAAAATTATCGGATTTGGGCAGGCCTTATTTACTTGGGTCATGAACCGAACAAATTGTCACAGGTCCGACTAAAACCGCTGTAGAAATAATTTCATTCACAACCAAATATTAATTCTTTGACAATTGCTTCCGTTGACAACAACATTAGCCATGCGTTTGACAATGGTCCCTTTTACCACGGATGGATGACATGAGTCGCCTGTCAAGCAGCAAATTAAGAAAAACCCAACAAGTGTGCAAGACACGTGCAGTATCCGGATGTTGCCAACGCCCATATGCCACGGTTAACTGCTTACTACAGGACACGTGTGCACCTGGCTATAAAAAAGCAATACTTGTTGTCGGTAATTTACGTCATGGTCTAATCGGTGGCTAATAGATTACGAGTTATTCTTATCTCACTCGTTAAATACTCACTTACCTACATGCTTATTACACATTAATATTCTCCGTCTGGTGACGGATTAAGAATACCAAGTGTCACCATCCGATTGCCGACTAAGAATAGTACACGAAGCAAATTTTATCTTTGCGAGGAGATGGTAAGCTCTACATCGTACTCCACTTTACCATCCCGTCTGGCTAGTGCGGTATAGTAGACGAAATTTGGTATAGTAGAAATCCCTCTATTGACTCACAATGTTGTAGGGACACACATTACTGCGAAGTGCGAAATGCCGTAGGATGAACATTCTTAGACTCTAACTCTTTAGTTAAACTTTCCATATCTAGAAAGCCTGCATTTGAGGTGTTTTCTTTAGCCCAATAGATCCTGAATGCAACATAAATTGCATTCTGTATGCAACTTCACATTGGCCTGGTATACAATTTTAGTGAATACATTATTATCGTAGGATTATTGTAGGGCTGTCTAACATGAAGCAGAGGCTTTTGCGAAAGATGCACCCTCGTCGTAGTTTTTTTAGCAACGTTCAGAAACGCTGTAACAATAGGGAAGTTTCCTGCAAATGAAATAAATTATACAAGTATTTTTATCTTGTGAAACATGTCAAAATAATAGGAGTTTTATTCATCAATTAATGTTAAAACTTTATTTAGGTAACATTTTTATCGTCAATTTATTGATAAAAAGTATTCTACTTGACAGCAAAACACTATGACGTCACTACTCACTACGTCATATTTCATACAAAACCCTCGGCAAAGGTCGTTTTTAACATTTCAATAAAAGTGCTTGATTTGACTAGTTGGAAACAACCCTAATAGGCCATATCGAAGGTCTTATGACGGTCTGGAAACTATGACACCACAGTTGTTTACACACGAAAAAGAGAAGTATTTGTTTAGGTTATTAATATTCAGCATCTTTAAGCAACAAACTATGTAGTTACCTCTACCGTTTTGTTATAAAATGTTGTGCTCTACCTTTCTGAAATGTTTGTCACCAAAACGACGAAACGATCAATATAAAAAAAAACAGTGCTTGCATATAAAAATAGCCATCTTAAACTTTTTATTATTTTTTTATGCAGATTTCCTTTTTAGCTAGGTACAAGGTGTTAATTTTTAGACTTAAACTTAGTTTCATTTTAGGACCTAATCTTGCGTGGTTAAATTGACCAATATTATGAGCGTGCTCGTGTTGTCAACACGATAGCATACCCACCTACAAAATCCGTTATATTGCTAGCACCTACTCCTGTTATCAAATATTGTATTATAATTATACGCTATATTTTCCTGTTACACAACAATGGTTTTGAGTTTTGTATGCATTATTTTATAATTAATAGATATGTATGTTTTTAACCAAATCTTAATATTACAAAAAATACATATTTTCTGATATTGAATTTCATGTCGCAGCTCAATTTAAAACTGAGTTTCTTTGAATATTCTATAACTAGTCTAGGATATGGAATATTGCTGTCCTTATAAGACGGAAAAGTTCGAAGATGCTCCATGGTTATTCGCTAGAGGGCGCTCCTCCGATTAGCACGAAAGTATTGTAGCTCCGTGTTAAAATTAAATCAAAAATAGTTATAATGTGTAAATTACCTAAAATGTGACATAAATTGACAGCTTTAGTGATAATACTCAACATATAGTGAAATCTCCAATGAACATTGACTATTAGTGCAATAATTCGTGACAAAAACAAACAAAGTGCAATGAACTGGTGAAAATACGATTTGAAGTAAATCTTTGATAAATAAGTATCACTAATGCAGCACTGACAAGAATACAAATAGAAGGCTATTGTGAGTACAAAGACGTGAATTATAAGAAATTAAATGCTAATTTACTTATAAAACTGTGAAAATAACATTGACGAAGTTCGTTTTTTATTTGAAATCTATGATCATCTAGTGTCAGATAGCTGAACTACTTGATAACTGACACTACATTAAATGAGAGAAGTACAGCAATTGAGTAAGAGAGGGCACCACTAATTATTCACAATCTTACACACAGATGTCACTTGTACCCACGAAGAAAATAATAAAACAATACCTACATTGAAAAGTAACAAGCGGTCAATAATTTCGCAACTAGACAGTAGCTAACTGGTAGCGCATTAGAAGTACGCACGACTTAAGATTTATGGCTGCACGATCGAATCCCGCCAACCTAGAAGACTTTTTATGATTGAAAGATTATTTAGACATTTAGTTTAATAATTATAATAACAAATTGACAAATTGATAAATTATAATTCATATAATACATTATTAATTAATTATAATATTATAAATAATAAATATTATAAAACTACTGCAAATTATCATTAACTTAACATTATGGATGAAAATGTAACAGTAAGAAACCGTACAAGAACGAAATCACTGAATGATTCAAGTACTTCATCCTTATTTGACTGCACTATGACAAGCCTTCCGGACGACACTCAGTCCCAAGATTGTATGACTATAAGAGAATTGAATGAGACTATTAAAAAACTGTCCTGTGAATTACAATCTGCTCATCAAGAAATAGATAATTTAACGTGCGAAAATATACAACTTAAATCAGAATTGACAAAGGCAAATAAAACTGTCGAATTATACAAAAAAGTAACTGTAGCAAGTCCAAGGCTTACGCCACGAATAGACCGTAAAAAGAAAAATAAAGAATCTTTGAACAGCCCGCTGATCCTACCAAGAAATATAAATATAATAAATGATAATGCTTCGGACAAGAATGAAACCATTAAAAAGTTTGAGGAGGGAAGTAAAGATGCCAGCAATAATGTTAATAAACAAAAATTTATAGGAAGAGGAAAAGTTACTAAAAAACGAAAACTCTGTATTCTAACCAATTGCAGTGTAAAAGGAAGATTACACGATATTGAATACACATTCGCTGAACAGTTTAACTTCTGTCGCTACATCACACAAAACTGTGGCGTATTGCAAATGATAGCAGATATTAAAACCAAACTGCAATACTACACTATCAACGACTATTGTATAATCCTTATTGGAGAACATGATTTTAAGAAAACCGTAAATTGTCCCGACCTTGTAAAATCAATTCAGGAATGTTTACAACATGTATCTCATACAAATATAATATTATGTGTTCCAACGTACATATGCGGAGCCCCCATATATAATTATAAAATAGAGATGTTTAATCACTTACTATCCATGAATGTGCAATACTACAAATATGCATATATATTTGACTCCAATTATAATCTCTCACATGACATGTTTTCTTACATATCTGGTAAAATAAGCAATAATGGCCTGCAGAATATATATAAAAATGTTATGCAACGTATACTTGTCGACTTGACTACATTTTCATACAACATGGACACTAAATGTGACACTGCAATATCGCCAACTGCAGTGAATTTTGCGGATGACGCTCGATCTGCTATACCCAACTCACATACTAGTGATGAGCATATAATTACAGAACAATCTGAATCATTTTTTCGTAAAATCTAACCATTTAAACATATTGCACCAAAACATTAATGGCGTTATAAGTAAGTCAGATCTTTTAACTCTAAATCTTAATTATCTTCAAGAAA
Source organism: Euclidia mi (assembly GCA_944739405.2). Lineage (NCBI taxonomy): Eukaryota > Metazoa > Arthropoda > Insecta > Lepidoptera > Erebidae > Euclidia > Euclidia mi. Next base: position 719,225 of record OX123197.2, on the reverse strand, counting down.
AAGGTAGCTTGGCTGAAATAGTATGTTTAACCGAGCACAATATGTTAAAAGGTGACACCAAATTACTGTTCATAGAAAATTACGTACTTGCAGCCTCATTCTGTCGTAAAAACCGTCGCGGCGGTGCCTGTATATTGGTTCACAATCATAATGAGTTTAAGACTTTAAATTCTATAGAAAGATATGGCGTTTCTGGTATTATTGAATGCTGTGCTATTGAACTTACATTACATAGTCTAATAGTAGTATGTATTTACAGACCACCACGAAACAATACACAAAATATTGATGACTTTTTTGCTATACTTGACGATATACTTGTTACATTATGCTTCACTAAGAAAAAAATAGTTATATGTGGCGATTTTAACATAAACACGTTACAAAAGAGCAAATTAACTAACATGCTAAATCAAACAATCTTAGGTTATAACCTTAAGTTAGCCATTAATGAGCCTACACGCCTTGCAAGTGGTACTTGTTTAGACAACTTTATACATAATATTAGGGGGAGTAAGTACACAGTTTTCGAATTTGCTCTGTCTGATCATTCAAGCCAAATGTTAACATGCAAGGTCAAACAAACGTGTTCTCTGTCATATTGGTTAGTAAAAAGTAGAGATTACAATAAAGAAAACATAAAAAAGTTCAATCAATGTTTACAATCAATTACATTTAACGAAGTTTACAAAACGACTGATCCAAATTACGCATTCGACTATTTTCACGATTTATTTATTTTATTTTATAATCTATGTTTTCCACATATATTAACAAAAAGAACACCTCGCAAAAAGCCTGCCTGGATCTCAAAAGGTATTAAGATATGTGCAAAACAAAAAAGACATTTACTTTGGCAATATAGAAAACATCCGACATTACACAACAGAAATTTGTTCAAATGTTATACAAAACGTTTAAACAAAATTATAAAGTTAACACAAAAGGCACAAAATAACTATAAAATCGAAACAGCTTCAAATAAATGTAGAGCTACGTGGTCGATCATCAATTATAATAACAAAAATATTATTAAAGAAGAAATCAGACATATTAACAAAAATGGCGTGATCATTGATAACCCGAAAGATATCGCAGAGTTATTTAATAATTATTTCATAGGTGGAGATAACAGTAACCTAAGAACTAATAACTTTAAGTATAAACTACCAAATTCTTATAACTCATTATTTATGAACCCAACTACTCCTTTCGAAATTAATAATATTATTAATTCATTGAAAAATACAAAGAGCACAGGCTATGATGACGTTAGCACAAAGATATTAAAAAATGTGTCAACCACTATTGCACCCGTTTTATCATACATAGTGAATTTAAGCGTATCTGCTGGAATATTTCCAAATAAATTAAAAAAGACTGTAGTTAAACCAGTATTTAAGAAAAATGACAAGAGCGATGTTGCAAATTATAGGCCGATAGCGCTCATACCGACATTTTCAAAAATTTTTGAGAAAGTCATAAGTCATAGTCTTAATGATTTCTTTGAAAAAAATAAAATATTTACAGAGAAACAAGTCGGCTTTCGCAAGAATAAAAGCATTAACCTAGCTGTCTTTAATTTTCTACAAAGTATAATGTCAGGTCTTAACAATAAGCACTTAGTATCTGCTCTTTACATGGATTTAACTAAAGCTTTTGACTATGTTAATCACGGCATCCTCTTAAATAAATTAGAAGCATATGGAGTTCGGGGAAATGTTCTCAATCTCCTAAAATCGTATTTAATAAATCGCCAACAATGTACACAAATTACTCGCATTTGCCAAAAAACTCATAGACAAATAGTACATTCTTCTCCATATAGTGAAGTAACTCAAGGAGTTCCTCAGGGAAGTATTCTCGGGCCCTTGTTGTTTATTGTCTATATTAATGACTTACCAAACTATATAAATCAAGACATGGTATTATTTGCAGACGATAGCACAGTGATGTTTAGAAGTTCAAGTACAAATCAAATGATATCTGACATAAATCAAACACTACACATAATAATTCAATGGTTATCAAATAATAATTTATTAATTAATCTGAATAAAACCAATTTAATGACATTTAGAAATAGGAATAATAATTTAATAAATCTTAATATAAGCTACAATGGACAACAAATTGATTTAGTTGAAAATGTAAAATTTTTAGGTCTCAATCTTGACTCAAAATTAAATTGGAAATCTCAAGTAGAAGATATTTGTACCAAACTCCACCAATTTTCTTATGCCCTGTATAGACTAGGATCAGTTGTGAATCAGTCTGCTGTCATCGCTGCGTATCATGGTTACGTAGAATCAGTACTAAGGTATGGTGTTATCTTTTGGGGTAACTCGGTGGACAATGTGATGTTATTTAGAGCCCAGAAGAGATGTATAAGGGCCATTGTGAAGTTGAAACAGACAGATAGCTGTAAACCCTTTTTTATGAGTTTGAAACTATTAACACTTCCATGCCTCTATATCTATGAGATCGCTGTCTTTGTTATAACTCATAATTATTTATTTGAACGCTTAAATAGTAAGCGTAATAATCACAAAGTATGTTTTCCATCAAACAAAACAGCGCAATTTAGCAATAGTGTATTCTGTATGGCCCCTCGAATTTATAACCATTTACCCTTAAACATATTAAGATGCTCCAACATAAATAAATTTAAAGCATTATTGAAACAATTTCTTATTAATAAGGCATACTACAGTATTAAAGAATTTCTCGAAGACAAATATGATATTTAATGATTTGTTGTGACATGTAACCAAATTGACTTTCCATTTATAATAATATAACCTTGATTGACTTATTTGATTGTATTAATTTTAATTTTATTTTTTTTGACATGTGTACTTTATATATAACTAGAATATAATATTATTATCTCAATAGTTTTTATATAACCATAATAAAATAATATATGATGAACATTGCATGCCAAATGGCAGAATATAGCTGCACTAATGTTTGTTCTGTGACTGACAAAAACCCATGTAAACATCTATGTATCACCTATATTCGCAATAAATTATTTGAATTTGAAAAAAAAAAAAAAAAAAAAAAAAAAAGTTTATGCTGTAAAATCTGTTGAGATCTGAATGCGGACCCTACGCTCCAAGGCAAAAGTTTTGGATGCAGCTGTGATAAGAGTGATAACGCCTAGAACGATGATAGTTATTTCCTAGTGTAAGCACAGGTAGAAGGCAATGCATCATGTTACTGCTGATGTTGCGCAGCTATGGCGAAACACAATTTTCTCTACGAGGAGAGCTTATTTGGTTTGGGGAAGGGGAGGCTTGGACCTGGTTAATGCTTTTGTCAAGGGTCACACCAAAAATTCATTTGCCTTTGGTAGAAAACATGCATGGAAAGGAGGAGGCTAGGGATTCTAGCCACTTTCTAAATCCTCCCCATTATAATACTTTATCTCATATCCGATACATTCTACAATTGAACGGCGACGATAGCACAGTGGTGTACGTAACGGACTGCCGTGACGATGGTCTTGAGTTCGATCCCCAGGTACCCCGCTCACACACCTCTGACTTTTCGAAGTTATGTGTGTATTAAAAATGTTAATTATCGCTAATAATGTGACCGGTAGATGGCAATAGGCTCGCTCCCTATTACATTGGGACCGAAACATAACTAGCGAAACGTGGGTGCGTAATACACCTTTGCCTACCCCTTCGGGGATAAAAGGCGTGAAGTTATGTTATGTGTCTACAATTGATTTAATGGAAGTATTTGAAGGTGCGTGTTGGCAGCCCTGTCGACTAATATCCATTTTCCTTTGGCCGGCCGCAGCTTATGTGAAGTACGTCGTTCAACACTTAACCCCGTCATGATTATTCAAACGAGCCACGCTTACACCAGAGCCGATTAACTGGCTGAATAATGTTCACTTTTACACTGTTACAGGTATTAAGTACTTGTTAAACATTAACAATGTTTTCTTCGTACAGCTTTTCCCAGTCCACTGCTGGACTTCGGATTGGAGTTTTCTGCCTCTTCCCAACGATGTAATGACACTTTCTATTCTTAATCCACAAGAATACGACCAAAGTATAGTAATTTATGAATATTTGAAAGTTAACAAGTAAGAATACTGACTACGCATTATGATTTCAACTGTGTTGGATATCTCGGTATTTTATTTATGCCTTAAATATATTATTTATCGCGAGTAAGACCCGCTATATAGCTTTGTATAATGTATACTAATCGCGAAAGTTTCAAATCGTTTATTTTATATAACTCCTGACGGGGAAAATACCTCTGGCCTGCCAATGTTAGCTTACGTAAATATGCGGACAATGGGCTTTCCTTGACGCTATTTAATTATGAATTTAAGTTCAGTTTTAAGCTTAGACCTTTGTGTACTTCTGATTCCAAGATATTGAGAGTACTTTGCAGGTTAATCAGCTTTTAGCCTTAGAATTGACAAAAGTAGATTCAGAAAAGCGTCTACGCGCAAAATTTGTTTTATAAGTGGCGGCACCAAAAATATGCTAAGTTCAAAGATCAAAACTAACTCAAAGCTAAGTAGCTTATAATAAAAGCTAGCAAAAGGTGCTTTCGCAGAAAAACAGAAAGCACCTTTAGTGCATTTTTATTCCTAAGTAGCATTACAATTACTCTTAGTTAAATGTGATTCAAGGAGCGCAGAGTCTTTTAACAAGTAAAATACACTGAAAGAAGTAAATAAATATTTCATACGTCAAATTAGACTCATTACGGCGTTCTCTTCTACTGAGAAAAAGTTAGGTATAAGCTTTTTAAGGTTCCGTACCCAAAAAAGAAGGAAAACATTAAATTTCCTCACTTGAAAATATCTTGAAGAAAATGTTATAACTATACAGCTGTATATTGACACAAAGACTATCCAGACTAGAGTCAAATTTGTCTGTACACAAAGTGTTGTCCCTTATGGGATCGAACCCACAACAATTGGCAGGCGGTAGTTAAACGGCTACGGGCGTTGACATTCATACTGATAGTTTGGCTTCATCATCAGCCTTGTATATAAACTGTCCCACTGCTGGGCACGCGCCTCTTCTCACTATGAGAAGGGTAAGGTCCACCACGCTGGCCTAGTGCGGGTTGGCACACTTTACATGTCTTTCGAGAACATCATGGAGAACTCTCAGACATGCAGTTTACTCACGATTTTAACAATTTAATACGCACATGACTCCGAAAAGTAATCGGTGCGCGCCGTGGATTCGAACTCGGACCCTCTGCGTAGCAGTCTGTCGGTCTCTGCACTAGGCTATCGCTGCCATTTGTTAAGCGGTCAATGGGCTTTTGGAGTTTGGCTTACCTAGTTAAATTGCATGCATCTAGTAATTATATGACCTCGACGTCGTGAATCTAGTATTCAATTAAGTAGTTTCGTTTTCTATGACACATGCCTGAGTCCGCAATCAAATAAACGCCTAACGACGTATATATGTAGTTCTTATAAAAGATACGCTCGAAGTGAGTCAAGTCCTCAGTCGAAGTGAGTCAGGCTCAGTCGTTGCCCATCGGTCCTGAGGATGCCTCGTGCAGAGGCGAAACACGTGTCGAAGAATAGTCGGCGCATACAGCGGGATACTGCAAGTCAGGTATCTTCCTGGAACCCATACCATTCCTATATCCCTTATCCTTTTAGAGGAGTTCGGTATTGTCAACCTTTTTCTATTGCAATAGTTGGGGTGGTCAATCCGAGGGTGCGTGGTGGGTTCCTCTTTCCTTCCATTAGGTTACAAGCAGAGGCGGCTCGTGAAAGATTATATTGGGTGTTCACTAAAAAAGAAGATGAAACTGCTTACAATTTATTTTGTGAATGCTTTTACAATTAATAGTAAGATGTGCTAAATCTTCGATACCTACCTGAACCGTCCACGCAGTATCAACTCCGGCGCCACTAAACAAAATACACGGAAAACAAAACCGCTTCTTACTTCCTTCGCATTTTCGCAACCACATAACCAAAGCGTTTTATCATATTGGTTGTTTTCTAAAATTTTTTCACAGGTTTTTTATAAAGTTCTAACTATCTATCTATATTGTCACGCCTGTCTCCCATTGTGGTAGGCAGAGACTATGGAACGCCACATGCTTCGGTTCAAACATACCTCTTTCGCTTCCTCGATATTCATTAACCTCATCATGCATGCGCGTCGGTTATGGGTACTTTTAATTTGGCCCTTTTTTAGTGCGTCACCTAGGTATTTGATCGGCGTACGTCCGTCTAGGGCGTACCGACATTTCTATTCATTCTCGCACAATACACTCATTTCGTATTTCTTCTTTCATCCATCCGTTTATAAAGTTACGCTGTTATATTCCATATTAGTTACACAATTTAACTGTCTTTCTTAAACATATACACACAATCACACATACAATTAACAATATTTTAAACACCAATCCTTTTCTAATTACCAACGCAATTGCAGAGAAATGTTTTGCTTTTGTTTACATTCAAATGATACCGGCAAAACACTATTAAAAAAAACGGCGCATACGTTTTAATTTTTCTTCGTGGCAAATGGTCATATCATTTAGTCTGGTAATATATTCGCGCATGCGCACCTCGTCAAGCTAGCCAGGAGCGCCGCTCCGTATTTGCCTTATTTCTCATACAAATCTTTTGTCTCACGCGCCCAGCGCATAGAACGCTCTCTCTTTCGCACTCATTACATTTCAGTATTAAGCGTTGTACTAAGCTTTCGTCAACGAAGAGCGCTGTTATGAGCGCTCCACTCAACAAAAATACCTATGTATGTTTCAAGAGTGTTGACAAAATTATGATAAACAATTTAGTAGTCAAATACTTATTTGTAGATATGCATTATAGAAAAGAGAATAGGTGTGTATTAAAATATTGAGCATGTTTATAGAAAAAGTTTATATGAGTTGTATAGGGTAGACCGAGGCGAATCGGATCACTTTTTATTTGAGGACATAAAAATCATACTAAAGTGTATATGTAACTTTATTTGCCATATCGGTAAGCAGTAATTATTTAGCTACATATTAAACTTTACAAAACTAAAATAACTCATAAATTGAGCAAAATATTAATCAAAATTAAAAAAGAGAGAAATATCCGAATCGCCCCAATTATCGAGGCGAATAGGATCATCCATAAAATTAAGGTTTTCTCAACATTATAAGCTTTTGCATCAATGGCAATATTAAAATAATAAATAATCAGGACAATATTAATTACTAAAACTTAAATCACATGGATACGGGTCTTCTTTCCCACTCAGACCAGCACTTTTTCATGGCACCATTCTGTACGTGATGGTGGATGAATAATTTTTTTTATCAGTAAATACAAAGCCAGTATTTGTGCTTCGCATTCGATTCTTATTCAAGGTGTTCTTTTATTATTCTTCGTCTTAATATTTTCTTTGGATACAGTCTGTTTCTCCTTTTTTCACAGCTTTTTCAGCAGTTTTAAGTTTCTTCTTAGCATCTCTTTCGTCAAGATTAATCTTACACTGAGGTGGAGACAAATGCTATATTGGTTTTATTGTCTACCACGTGTCTTAATGACATCATTGGAGAGAAAACTATTCTTTGTAAAATTGTGTATCGATTTTTTTTAAATCTCAGCAGCCCAACCCAAGATTAATTCATAGGCCAGTAGGTACTTCACTTGGGGCTATAATTTTTGTTTGGGGACCATTTTCCTGCTTGTTCTCCTTATTGTTTGTCTTTTATATGTGTGAACCATCTTTAATTGAATAAACATACTTAATTATTCTCAAAAGTTAAATAAATCATTTTAAATAAGTGATCCGATTCGCCCCGATGACGCGATCCGAATCACCCCATCTTGAAGACTTTTGAAATAAACATTTCACATATAAACCTATAATACTGTGCTTAAAAAATAAAATGTATTCTAAAATAGACATATTCCCAAACCGTTTAACCCTTAACTTGGCAGAGAAAAAAAAGATTGAGTATCAAAATAATTTTTATACAACATAATATTTATAACCCACAGACGCCTAGAAAAATCGAAAAAAAAATCTTATGCCGATAGTTTAAAAAAAAACACATGTATCTTGTGGGATACATTGCCAAGAGGCCTTAAAAATATATAACGATTTCAATGTATCTCTAAAGATACACTGCCAAGTTTGATATAACTTTGCTGTAGAGTCATATATTATAACAAAAAGGAATAAAAGATTCATTTTCATATGTAAACAGTATATTTTATTAAAATTTAAGTTGACTAACATGAATAGAACTTCTTTCGTAACAAAAATAACAAAATCTTCTTAGGTATGTGTGTTTTCTTTGTTACTGGTGGCATCGAATTTGATTTATTTATTGGTTGCAACCTCCCAGAATATAGCGGCCCTTGTTCCGTTACCATATAATAATGGTAACGGAATCTTTTCAGGTTCAGTTACTTGCAATTATTCGAGTGTCAAGCCCCCGATTTAAAATTTAGCTCAACACTAGGTCTGTACTACCTAAGTATATGTACTATTGGTTCCCGAAACGAGACATTTATACCTCTGAATGTGATTAAAATACTTCAAGATGTCCCTGGACCCGCCACTTTGACTGTCAAAGGGGCAGGACGATCTGAAACCGCTTCACAAGGCCAGGCAATTCACACCCAAAGGATTAGTACTACATATGTACGTGTTTATACTCAATGTTCAATACAATTGGAAGTGCCATAGTAAAATTGGGTGGTTAAAACATTGGTCCCGCCAATTTGACGATTTCTTTTATCGCTGAATTCATATGAAACTCGTAAGCAATGAGTATGTTAGGTCTCTTGCTGTGATAAAAACTGAAGTAGGCGATGTGCGACGGTGGAATAGATGAAAGTAGAGAATCTTGAGCAGAAGAGTCCTTGGAATAGGTTTCAGTAGTTAGTTGGGCTGATTTCGAAGGACAGGAACCTGTTTTTGTTCGCGCGACAAGGTTACACTCATTATCAGAAAGTACGTGAAGATTTTCAAGTGAAGAGGGAAGCGAGGGATCGATGAAGATGCGTTATTAAAATGCTTTTGAAAAGTAATATCAACAAATTCACAATCAGACTCCGAACTTTCTTCACCATTTGATGATTGATTGAGTTCTGGCACCAAAGCAAGAATTTGTCTAGCTCTCGAAAGCACATGGAGCTTTTTTACCTATAAATAACAGAAAAACCGTAAACTTTTGGAAGAATAATAGGCTTGGCAGTGTGCACTTATAGATACAAGAAGATTTTGTATTCATTGTTAGAGAACTTGGCAGTGTGCACCATGAGATACATCCCTAGTAAACATAAAACTGTTGGGTACTTGGCGGTGTGCACGGCGAGATACATGCAGTTAAAAATCCAATAAAACCCTCCACCAGACAATTTTTTGTACTCCAAATTGATTATTTTAGTAGAAAAACAATTATAATTTATAATTTTAGAAATAAATGCATGAAATACATACAAAAAACATTATTTTATGCATATCACTTACCTGTATGCGCGGGAGCATGACGTCGATCGATAATGAAATAATTTGCCAGCTCACCAGTGCCGACAATTTGAAAAAAATAAACGCGTGTTCGAAAACAAAGAACTAAATTAAACGTTTACATAAATTTGATCTGTTTTAACAAAGAAATGTTCGGTTTAGAATTTTTCAAATTTTGATGTATCTCTAAAGATACATTGACAAGAAAAGGGTTAAGCTATATAACTCAAAGTTTTAACACAAATTCTTACATTAACACCAACAAAAAGTAAGCATGTACTTTAGATGAGCGTGAAAATTGTAACGCACGCAAAAAGTTACTCTCTGGCGAGCGGTGCTGACTCTCATGTACTGGTCGGATCGAAACGCCACCGATGGCAGGAGGTGCGCGGTGGAAGTGGCTTGTGAGACGTCAGAAGCTGGCATACCTTGTCAACGCTGTATTAAAAGTATTCACAAATTTCTTATTTTGATCGGATTCACCCCCTGATCCGATTCGCCTTGGTCTACCCTACATATATTTTATAATTTTGGGAGTTCACTGCTCCAGCGCTCCTTTGAACGAGCCGCCACTGGTTACAAGTCCAAATTCTTATAGACTACAGGCCCATGTCCAAAATGGATGGGTCATATGAAGGTATTTTCTTTTCTGACAATTTCCAAAAAAATACCGACTTTGTGGCGCACCATTTTTTTACGGCACTGCGCGCTTTCTTATAATTTTTCATGGATCTATCATTGGACAGCTTACAAGTGACGGCATAGTGCTGAATCTTATTCTTTTATGCTCTTATATCGTCCTATATACGTCACCTGGTGGTTCATATGACCCATCCATTTTGGACATGGGCCTGTATTCTATTATGTTCAGTCAGACAAGTCGGCGGTGGATCAGTTTTAAAAAGTTTCCTTTGGCGCGCTCATTGAGTCGAGGCACACGCACTTACACAAAAACACGCGTCTATATAACGTTTGACCAATAATGACAGTTTTAAGCTGGAAGCGACCATGTTTTGCTGAGCGATTCTCGCCCTTATGGTGTACTAGCGGGCAGTTGTTCGATTGTACGTTTGTAAAACTAAAATAAAATAAATAAATCTAACATTTTCAACTTCATGTTATTGCAGACGACTTGTCCTGGCTGACATATCATCTCTGTACCAAGACTACTGATGATAAAAATATGAAATTTGGACAGCGTTTTCATTTTATATCGTAGACGCCAACTTAGAGAGGATTCTTTTAATATTCTACTCCTAAAAGAGTAACATTTTGCATGAAATTCTACTTAAAAAGCTGATAATTCTGAATCGGGCATATTACCAGACTCCGTGCTGCTACTGAGAATTTCCTCTTTGCCCGACCCGGGAATCTAACCCGAGACCTCCCAATCCCACGCGCACATTTATGCCGCGAGACCAACGAGGCAGGCTCGCCCCCTATTACCTACGTGACTTTAAAATTAATGACGAAATGTGGGTGTAATATTACACCTCTGTCTACCTCTTCGGGGATACAGGCGTGAGTCTATAAAAAAATATAAAATTCTGAAGCAGTGAAAACTCGGACAACAGCTACTATGAAAATTAAAATACGACATACCTACCCTCATAATGAAGTGTCCTCGGTAAGCACTCATTACTTCTCTGAAATTGCGCTTCAATAAAATACCTCGTATTTATAAAGCTATATATGAAACACATAAGTAGATTAATTTGGTCGCTTTTATTACTGCTCGTAATATCCGGCTGGCCTCTATCGCAAATACGGCTCTTGAAATATAATAAAATATGCCATCTCCCCGGTGTTAACTACGACACCATATAACTTTAACGGCGTAAGCAATAACTTAATGTAAACATTCTAACGGTTATTTTTATTTTCTCGTGCTACTTGAAGGATGAATGTGTCTAATACCTATTAGTCATAACTACGTTATTTTAGGTAATAATAAAGATCTAGGTAAGATCCATTAGGACCAAGACCATTTAGGACTAGCTAATAGGACAAACTGCTATATACCTATGGATTACCTATGAAGTAAATGACCTAAGTATTTTATTATCACCCTAGAGGACGCCAGCAGCTACGCCTGCATTTTTTTAATCCGATTGGATTGGCGTGTCCATTTTATTTGGCCGATCCCGTGGGAATTTCGGGCAAATCCCTTCTTAGTGCACCCCTACGGTCCCCAAGGAACATGCATGCCAAATTTCAGCTTCCTGTGCCCACTAGTTTCGGCTGGAGCGTGTCTGTCAGTCAGTCAGTAACACAAGGATTTTATATATTAAGATATCTATGGATTACCTATGAAGTAAATGACATACTTTATTATAAGATTGGTTATCAATGACCTACTCCATTGAGTGAAGTCAAGAAAAGCAGGACGTCGAAAATGCTACACAATTTCCATAACTTCTGAAATCTGCTTGTTGGCGAACGGGCTTTCAAATATACATATTTCAACTAGCCTGAAAGCCTTTGAGTCGTGATCTATTTATGTTGAAAACGCCTTAAACAATGCCTTATGCACGTCTAAACTCTTTGAAACTATCCGTAAAAAACTACTTATTATGAAAATAGTAATTTTATGAAAACCGTTACATTCACAGCGATGTTATGAAAACGTTGAGCGAACAAATTAGCCGTCCATAGCGAATGAGACTTGATTAGTCTTACACACCGGTTAGTTTCGTACATTTACTTTCTTTATTCATCTCTAATATCCACAACTGTAATATTGAACATTGGTGTTATTATATTTTACGCATTGTTTAAATATATTTATCAAATGAAGCGATATATAACTTAGCCTAGTTAAATCACATCTGTATGAGTCTGTAATTCTTCATTGAGACCCGTAAGTTTCCTCTAACATTTTTTTATGTTTGCACTGGCACAGGATCTTCTTTACAACAATTATAAGTTTGGAATTATTCTAGACATTTAAATACGGTTCAAATATCGTGACATAAGCTTCAGAGTTGAGACTTTGTATTACAAAGGTATCTATATTAGCGCTTAAAGTTTCATATTTAGCCAGTACATCAAACGTAAATGTCTATATAGAATTCCAACTCATTCATAAATGCAGGATCGTACTCTTAAATTATCAAGTGTACAGCAACTTGCGACGGCAAAATTCGCATGATGGGAGCGTCTTAAATGTTGTACGAGTGGAGTTCAATGTATTCTCGGTATAGGTATGAAGGAAAAGGCGGAAAATTCTGAATAAATTTTATTTTTCAATATACTCCCCTAACATCTCAATACATTTATTTGTTAGTGAAAGTAACTTTTCAATTCCCTCAGAAAAATATTTTTCTTCATGGCCCGAAAAATGTTCGTTTATTGCTCCCTTCAACTCTTCATCGTCCGAAAAATGCTTTCCACGAAGGTCTTTTTTAAGATAAGGGAATAGATAATAATCACTAGGGGCCAGGTCCTGACTGTAGGGTGGATGATTGATTTCTTCAAATCCGTACTCCCGCACAGCAGCCTGGGCAAGGCGCGCCTTGTGAACCGGCGCGTTGTCGTGAAGCAGCAACACACCTGCGGTTAATTTTCCACGTCTTTTTTCTTTAATTGCCTCCTTTAAATTACGCAGGGTGGTTGCGTATGATGCAGCAGTAATACTTTGACCTTTTTTTGTGTACTCGATTAGCAAGATTCCCTTAGAATCCCAAAACACCGTGGCCATGAGCTTTCCTGCGGACGGAGTGACTTTGAACTTCTTCGGCGGGTCTGATCCTTTTTTGTGCCACTGCATAGACTCTTGCTTGCGCTCAGGGTCATAGTGATGAACCCACGTTTCATCACCAGTAACAATCCGATCAAAAATACTTTGCGGATTTTCACCACAGAGGTCCAAAAACTCCTTATAACAGTCAACTCGCACTTGTTTCTGTAGCGCGGTGAGCATTCGCGGCACCCATCTTGCACTGACCTTTGACAAATTCAGGCGCTCATGAAGGATTGTGTGAATGGTACCCACGGATAGCTTAGTCATTTCTGCTAATGTTTTCACTCTTACACGGGCATCTTCAAGTACAAGTTTTTCGACTAATTTGACGTTTTCTTCAGTAGCGGCACAAATTGGCCCACCAGCGCGGGGGTCGTCTCCAATGCTCTCTCTACCCCGTTTGAATTCACTTGACCACTTCTGAATTGTAGATAATGAAGGCGCAGAATCTTGGTAAACAGCCACCATTTCTTCATGGATAATTTTTTGAGTTTTTCCTTGTTTTGTGAGGAATTTTATCACTGCACGATGCTCGATTTTTTTCATCATTGTCGAATCAGTCATCATAGTTGTCTTTTCATAATGATATCTTGAATACTAATGGTGTCAATTAAATGAAATTTTGTATTTATACCCTGAAAGAGTGTCATTAACTAATGAGATTATTAAATTACCCTTATCATTAGTATATCACCTCGATACCGAGAATACATTGAACTCCCGTCGTATAGAATGCCAGTGGACATAGCGGGAGATAAATGAGATGTCCCTTCACGCAGCCGCCGTCGCCATGTTCCAAGGCATCTGACCCTTCCACCTCACGGCGTCGGCTAATAAGACCGCTATCATCACTATATTTTATCATCTGTGCACAAATCAACGGTTTGTTTTCGTCCTGAATGCAACTGTTCGTAAAGTATTACAATATACGAGGCAAGCTGAAGAAAAATCGTTTATAAGGAATTTATTTCTTTGGCGAATCTGCTATCACTAATAATAAACGGTTGTTTATAATTTCGTTTGTCACAGTGGCAACCAATAGTGTTTTTTGATACGCCAAATTATACTTTTAACACGTTTACGCATTCATAACCACTTATTACTAATTTGTGCGTGAATGCGCGCGTATTGTATGGTTTCTAAATAGTAAGTTCTGTATTCTGTAAATAACTTCGGCTAACTAAGCGACAGGCAGAATCCTTGTGAATTTTCAAAAGATTACAGCCATCTTACTAAGTTGTCTGCGATTCTAATTTATAACTCTGAAGTAGGCACGCAGACAGCCTTTAAAAAGCATAATTAACAACCACACCAATGTTTAGTAAACAATTTTGCACCAATAAAGCTGATTATAACCAATCTTCACTGCCAGAAATATCCACGAGTAAATCAAACATCCATTTTTAGCTCGATCGAATTCAATTAATAATCACGTATCAGGATGGTTCGCTAAAACAAATTAGCGAAACGTTCACTTTAAGTAGCTACTCGCAGTTGTGGCAGAACCGTTGTACTATCATCCTACGAGAGCTGACGACGGAACTTTTAATGGCTAATTAAATGGATAAGTAAGTTGCTATCAGAGTACGTGGCGAGGTCCAAGTACCGTCTGACTCGATCCCATTTCCTATTTTTAACTATATTTTACGGTCAAATGATAAACTGCGACGCCGAGAGGAAACTTTAAAAAGTTTTTTCAACTCCAACTTGCTCGAACGTCTTATCGAACAAAGTTTGATACATAAAGATGTGTCGACCTAATGTTATTATGAGGGTATTCTTATTCGGTTCGTGGTTTGTTTGGGTTAATGTGATGGATTCTGGCGGATAGTTTTTGAAACTTTGAAATATTGGTGTGTGATGAAATGTGAAACAAGAATGATAACATGGTATACACGTTAAACGGTCAACGAGTAAGGCAAGCAGCATAAATTGCTGTGGTATTTTTGTGGGAGGCAATGTTCAACAGTAGGAAGACGTTATAACTGCGTTTGTACTCTTATTATAAATATTCGTAACACTTCTGTTCCACAACGAAATGCGGCATATACATGACTTCAGTTCGTTTATTGACACACCGATAAAAATCTAAAACATACAATCTTTAATTAGATCAGGCCACCGAACTTCTCCGTCACTTTGCCAGCAATAAAGTAGTTAGCAAATATAACTATTAAACTAACGATATGTATTTTTGTTTTCCTAGAATCTAGAGCTATCATAGAAATATAATAGGTCTGTGTTGTGGCTGTTGTGGGACAATCACGTCGTTTCTTTATATTGCACTACCGTGCCGAAATATTGCCTCTTCATCGCACACATTTATTGTTCCTTATTCTTTATGGTTACCATAAAGATACAGCTTTTAATTTTATTGTTATCTTATGTTATAGCTGCATAATTTGGACATGCTGCATTTTATGCTAATAATATTTAGTCATTTTTGGACGAATCATGCGATAGTATTAATTATACAAGGCACAGCCGAAGCGACAAATACGAAGGACGGCTGAATTTTTTCAATCCGCAGTGCCGTCAGTTGCTTCGATTTATAATTTCAAAAATACGCTCAATATACATAAGTGACATACAAGACTATGCGTGATGACGACGTAATCGCTTTGATTGTTCAACATTTAGATAATTGTGTATGGTTTATTTCGGAATCGATGGATTCGAGTGAATTTCTCCCGGAGGTAGCATTCAGAACAAAAACAGGTCACCGTAACTGTAAAAGTGTGTCTTGTTAAAGCATTTTGCAGGCCATACATGGCGTCACGAAATTTATTAACATAAGATTGGGTGTGCTTGTCCGTATCCTCGGATGCATCTACATTTCGGTTGATTTTGATTTGTGTCTCATTCGACTTGTTAAAATACTTGTGTACGTATGTTATATTTCACCAAACTATAGTTGGAGAGGTCACGATAGTTTGGTGAAATGTCAATCAAAGGTACCTATTATGTTTAGTCATTTTAGTATGCAGTAGGTTACCGATAATTATGAAATCTGTTTATGCTTTTCATCCTTTTATTAAATATTGCATTTTTTTAGTAATTAGAGCGTTTTTGAACCGACTAGCACGATTTTCCAAATCATTTACGAACTTCTCTAAAAAATAAATGATAATTTAGAATGTAAGGCAGACGCTCCGGTCTATATCTGTTCTAGCACGATTCAGTGTGCTCGACTCGGCCGGCATAGCTGCACTTCAATTGAATATAATTCTTTTTTTCCAAACCTCAGGGTAGTGGCTCTCGAGCGGTTGTGCCGCTTGATTTGCGAATGGCCTGTTAAGAGCACGCGGGCACCCTTCACCCCGCACCCCGCACTCTGCCCTCACGGCTATTTATTAGAAAGCCTCCCATTTATTTACGATCGACATTCGCACACCGCGGACCTGCCGCACATGATTCACTAGTACTTAGGTAGTAATATTACATACATACATACATAGACTCACGCCTGTTTCCCCGAAGAGGTAGGCAGAGGCATATTAAACGCCCACTTTTCGCCAGTGTTTTGATCCCACGTAATAGGTGGCGAGCCTATTGCCGCTTATTGGGACATTTTGTTTGCCAGAGCCTCGTCCGTTGATCGGCAGGTGCACCACTTGCAGGTGAGGTTGGCTTGGGACCCTAAGTTCTTGGTGGGAACCCTATGCACCCTTGGTACTAATATTTAGTCGTTATATTATTGAATAGGATTTTGTGTTGCTCGATAAACGTATCCCGCACTCGCGGGGAGATAGATAAAACAGAATGAATAGCTTATGCAGCATGGACTAGCACATACATGATAAAAGTCTGATGCTAAGTTACGTACGCCCAAAGCTATGGTACTGTTAATCATAAGTTGGTTTATTCTTGTAAATAATTACGACGGTCATGAGACGAACACTTCTGACCTAGTATCATGATATGCGACGAGCAATAAATGCTGTTAATTGCCTGTTGCACAATTTGCAGTGTGATCAAGACAACTACTGACGTGCTATTTTAAGCTAACGTCTTGTAATTTATTGAATTTCATACCGTTTTCGAATGTTCTGCATTCATAAATTGCGAGACTTTGAAGTTACGAGTACAACTTCCAATCTCCATCCAATGAATTCGTTATCAGATTAATGTTACAAGTTCAATTGGAACTTTGAAGTATCTTTCATCGCAAGAACTCGACGGTTGCAAAGAATTGATTTTTGCATTGCATTCAGAACATAGATGTAGTGGTTTAAAGTATAATTTTTGTTAAACTGTCACCGGCGAAATGTCTTCTGTGTCACATCCTTAGAATATAAATCAGAAGCTGGCTTCGTATATACCTAATCGCAGATATTAGGTAGGTACTTCGCGGTGAACAAAAATTAAATGTTACTAGGTAGGTATATCATCTACAGAAAGAAAGCTATTTATTTCTTATTCTGGTTACTATCTTTCACTGTTAGAAAGGAGCTTGCGGCGGTGTTTCACGAGAGTCGTATATCGTATACAGTTTTATAGTTTTTAATTGAAATCTTAGGTATTCTCCTTTAAATTGATTGATCCATCACGAATCTTGCGCGTACCGTAAAATGGGGATACTTTGATTAATTTTAAAATTCAATTGATCATAACTTTGCCAGTTTATGCTAGAAAAAAAACAAAATAAATACTGTATTGCCAACTTGGGACCTGCTATCATAATAGGACACTAAAAAGAAATTAGCGTTTATAGTTTTGGCGTAAAAATTCACTAAGTGTCGATTCAAATTTATACTTGCAATGGGGTTATTTTGATAGGCCACGACTTTATGACGGAATATCATAGTATCCCTTAACAGGAGTAAAAAGCATAAACAAAAAGAAATATTGATTACTTAGATTTCAAATAAGAGCAATTTAAAAATCGGTGGGGCGACTTTGATTACAGGGGTTACATTGATAACAGATTTTAAGCAGTTTGCTAGGTTGAAAAATAAAACAATCGTTTTAGGATAATCGAATATATGACACAAAAAACAATCAAACTGTGACAGCATATACTAAATAAAGCTTTAAAATCTTTAAAAACTTAAAATCTTTAAAAAACTCAAAATTCCTAGGAAAAAAGAAAAATCAAAAATGTTTCATTACTAAATTATTACTTAGAATAATCAGCCCTTTTTAATTTTAATTAGAGAAAATTATCAGCTTTACTTATACATTTAGTTACGATATCAGGAACTACACAATTAACAGTCTTGTGGAAGAAATATTGAGATCATTACACAATTATTTTCATCAATGTAATTTGCTTGCTCATAGCTCTTTTATATCGCTTAACTCCATCGGTAACTTTTTGCTACACTTCTGCAAGTATTTCTTCCGTATAGTTCCTATAATTGGGGTACAAGGCGTTTTTTATAGTTTAGCACCATTTTATCTGTAAAAGTGGGTATCTTTGATAAACTGTACTTATTACATTCAGATTTGTTTAAATTAATCTTGGGGTTACTTTGATTGTATATCAATGCGGGGCAACGTACCACCTATCAAAATAAACCCAGGAACAAATACTCATAATAAAACAAAATATGGCCACCATCTACCCAAGGCAGTCAATTAATTTTACTCGGAAGATACCATTTCATCATTTGAAATAACTAAAAAATCGACAAAAATAATACCAACTTTTGTGGCATTGAAGTTATCCCACACAATATTTCTTAGGTTTGCACGTACATGAAATGAATATTTTTTTAAACGAGGACCGTTATCAATACCAACGCACACGCATTAAAGAAAGATAACTGAACAGTCAAAGATGCCAACAAAAAAAAATATAATGCCTGCGTTCCATATTAAATTATATTTTAATGAAAAAGCATCCATAAAAAGTAATCATCAAAGTTACCCCGCTATTTGAAAGTAACCCCATTTTACGGTAGTTAAGTTAAACTACGTAAATTTTTTTTGACACAGCAAATACGTTATGAATTCATAAGCATATAATACAGTTACTTATTCGTCACTCAATGTATATGAAAAACGCAGTGATTGTTCCCTCAATTTGATTTGTACGAGCGACCGAGTATACCTAAAATTCCGTTGATTTACCGTTATCACAAAACTAAATGGCATCAGTGAAATATCGCAATTATCAAAACACAAAAGCCGCAAACTGAATATAAAACGGGGCTATCATTTATGACATCGTTACCACACACACACACACACACACATAATGTTTTCTATAGTTATGAGTACTTATGTGTGCAGCCGGCCAACGGAATATTATTAGGAATAATGATTGTGACCTACTATGGCCATTTCTGCACATGATATCGTTTTATGCAAAGTTCGAGTACTGAGAGGATATAACCGATGCTGAATAGCTGTTTTTAATACTCTTATGTCTTTAAAGGTCACGTTATTTGCTATCGCACTTGCTCTCATTGCCAAACGACATGTGTGAAAGAGACGTTAACAATTTTTTGCCAGCGTTGTACCGTTAAGTTTACGTTTTCGGAGAGTACGTATGACGAGTTAAGTGGCTGATTCCCGTCGAAGCTGCTTATGTGGGTGTTCTAGTGAGCAGTTAATTGTTTCGTTTACATCTTTGTGCCTTTGACCTCTGAGATAATACGTAACACGCGACTAGCTGTTTATCCCAGTTATAATGGGTGTACCATTTATGATACATGGTTTCTAAAAGCGCTGCTAAGCCTGGATTTAAAAATACCTATATTATTTGTCCGTGTGGTGACGGATTAAGAATACGAAATGTCATCACCCCATATCATCCCATGGGTGTCGTAAGAGCCGACAGAGGGAGCATATTATGCAGAGAACAGCACTGTAAGAGAAGGAAATCTTGATACAAACCCTATACAACCCGTTTGGCCAGCGTGGTATAGTAGGCCAATTCCTCCTTTCTAAGGTGAGGCCTAGTCCAGCAGTGGACTGTTAAAGGCTGATGATGATGATGATCCTATTTATAATCAGCATAGTGTCCAGATGAGTCTGTTAATACGCCATATTTAGAAAGAGAAGTACATTTTGCAAATTGCTATCAGGAATGAATGTACGTATTATTGCTTGCTGTCTATTACTATCTGATGCTATATTTCAATTGATTTTTGATGGTTATCTTTTACGTATTCGCACCTCGTAGGTAACCCTTGGATTTATCATATTTCACTACTATCTTAGTAAAATTAACTTCATATGGGCTTAAGTTTATATCTGACTAGAGGACGCCAGCAGCTACGCCTGTATTTTTTTTTTAATTTACCCGTTTTGGCCGATCCCGTGGGAATTTCGGGAAATCCCTTCTTAGTGCACCCGTACGGTCCCCAAGGAACATACATGCCAAATTTCAGCTTCCTGTGCCCAGTAGTTTCGGCTGTAGCGTATCTGTCAGTCAGTCAGTAACGCAAGGATTTTATATTAAGATAATATCAATTCATAAATTACCTAAATTTCCTAATAGATACATATAACTTTATACTCGTAAACATAGAGTATACTCCATACAGGCCAAAGGTACACAGTACAGGCAAGAAGTCCATAGACCCCAAAGGATTAGTCAAAAAGCATTTTAAAATTCTACTCGAAGTCAGTAAGAGGAACCTTAGAATCTTGCAAAGGTACAACTCGAGAAGACTCACCTATTTATCACTGTAGCTATAATTATTAATATAGAAACAGGATCTTCTTTTTTATTTTACAAGTGGTCCATGATAATAAAATGGTTCGGAACTCCTGATATAAGCGAACCCGATCATCATCAGCCTTTAACAGTCCACTGCTGGACTAGGCCTCTCCTTTTAAAGGAGGAATTGGCCTACTATA
This sequence comes from Euclidia mi, assembly GCA_944739405.2. Classification (NCBI taxonomy): domain Eukaryota; kingdom Metazoa; phylum Arthropoda; class Insecta; order Lepidoptera; family Erebidae; genus Euclidia; species Euclidia mi. The sequence goes on along the minus strand of OX123197.2, from coordinate 698,177 downwards.
CCACGCTGGCCAAACGGGTTGGTATAGGGTTTGTATCAAGATTTCCTTCTCTTACAGTGCTGTTCTCTGCATAATATGCTTCCTCTGTCGGCTCTTACGACACCCATGGGATGATATGGGGTGGTGACATTCCGTATTCTTAATCCGTCACCACACGGACAACCCGCCAATTCAGTGAGCATTCAACCAAGCGATCCCGATGACATCGAATAATATTATGAAACCAAAATAATCGTCTATTTCCGTCACCCCGTGTTATGAAAGTGGCCGCGTCACTTCATAAAATCAGACTCCCTGAAAAATAATTGTACCACCGAGTGTTGCATGACGATTATTAAAATATACCCGGTAAAGTGCGTCACGCCGGCGAGCGAGTGACGTTATTTGCTAGAAATACACTCATTAATAAATATAAGTGTTATTGAAATATATTTATTTTGAACGAGTGATAGAGAAATGATTTCAGATGTGAAGAAATCGGCTGTCGGTTTTAATTGATGTGTAAGATAAATTGGCTATGATTTATAGTTATTTATTTAATCTTGGGATCGTAAAGAATCGCTTTAGAAATATTTTATCATAAGCATTTTTCGGCGCACCATATCCTCGGTTGTTATACACACATCCATCTCCCATCTCCGAAACGTTACTTCATGATTTTTTTATCCGAATAATCGTTATCAGCATTTTTCGTTTAGTTTATTTCTCAATTATAATCATTGCTCGTAATTCAATATTTAAATACCTGCTGTCTTCCAATTTGACAAAATAGTAGATCTGCAGCTGCCTAAATATTCAAAGCAATCCTTAATAGCAGTCCAAAATCTTTGAACGTTCTTTTTTTACTTGACGCCCTTAAGCTATGTAACTAATCTGTTTGAGTCGTGACTCGGAAGTGTACCACTGGTAACCTAGTGGCAGAGGTCAAGAGTATACCTACTTAATCAAATCGGTCCGATTGTATGCCACCACTTGCCTAATTACTAAGGCCTTTTTCGTGTTACATTACGATACGATGAGCACGAATGCTGCTGTTTACAGAAAGGAAGTCATGGGATACAGGTTGGCCGCTGCAGAGCAAACGTGTTGGTTGGCTTGGATCAGTGTGAATGTGGTGACCTGGAGCGGACAATAGATAATTTGCTGATATGTCCTTCTTGCCCGAGCACCCGCACTGTGACTGAGCTTTGGGAGGCCTCTCCTAACGCAATTAGAGTGACCGAGTATCATGCAGGTCTCAAAGTTGAAACCACTGACACGAAGAAGATGGGATATACCTTCATAATAATGAGTTCACCATTAAAGAAACTTCAAATCGTAACAATGATCTCCTATAACACTCGTATATATCGTATGAGTGTTGAGTTAATATTAGGTCAATGTCTAACAATGTTGTTCGTGATCTATTCATGTCTTGTGCGGCTATTGTATAATATGTAGTAATGTTTCTAAACATTATCTATTCATGAACATACATGGGTGTATTCATTCTGTACCAGTTCGATCTGCTCACCCACAGATGAGCCTCTGACGATTGTTTTTTGACGACCGGATATACGATAATAAGGTAAAAAATTATTGTACTTACCGATCGTATATTTCTATGTTGAAATAATAGGTCTATTTTGAAGACATGTTTGCAATCAGATTGTTTTTTTTTATTGATTGATGAGTGTAGCAAAAAGTTTTATAGAAATCTATATTCGAAGGCACGAGGCAGGTAATATTTTTGGGGATCATTAAGGCGAATGCTAGTTTCGGTTATTTTATTGCACATTCATCATATTATATTATTTTACCAACGCATTAAATCGTAGACTTAAAAATCAAATAGGATAGTAAACAGACACCAGAAACATAGTTTCGCCATCGCTCCTCGTATTTCTAATACCTGAACAGAATATTAATTAAAAAATCAAAGCCACGGAAGTCTTCAATGGCATTTTTTGCGTGAACAAAGTCTGCGCAAGAAACGCAGCGAAACCGGCGCCATCACAAAATCTTAGCTGTTTCATTGAACGTGCCCAGCATTGTCCGTTTATTTAGTACCTATTTACCTTTCGATGACTTTGTTGTGGCTGCTGATGTAAACAGCGTAACATGTTGACACTGTTGACACACCTATCTTGTATTAGGTGGATGTTAGAAATTAGTTTATTGATTGTTTGAATGTCTCACTATTCAACAATTGTGTTTTTGTGGTCAGTCAGAATTATGCAGGATGCAGTTTACGACTAAAACTATCATTTTACTGATGCAAACAGACAAATGTCAGAAATGTTTGAATTGATAGTGTTATTTCTTACGTAGTATTTGTATACTCTTTGGTGTTGTTCACATTCTGTATTATATTATAATAGGGTTGTTTCCAACTAGTCAAATCAAGCACTTTTAATGCAATGTCAAAAACGACCTTTGCCAAGGGTTTTGTATGAAATATGATATGACCAAAGAGATTGGATAATAGATATGACGTAGTGACGTCATAGTGTTTTGCTGTCAAGCAGAATACTTATTATCAATAAATTGACGATAAAAAAATTTAAATAAAGTTTTAACATGAATTGATGAATAAAACGAATATTATTTTGACATGTTTCACTAGATAAAAATACTTATATAATTTATTTCATTTGCAGTAAACTTCCCTATTATGTGGCCAACATTAACGTAGTTATGAACATGTACCTTCCGCTCCCGAATAAACGTAAACGATCCCGTCCAACAGCTCGCGAGTTCCTCCCGACTCCCGAAACGCTTGATGATATATTCATGTCCTATTTGGACGGAGAATGCTCATCTACATTTCTATTAATCGCATTTTGTATTAACCCATGCACGATCTTTAAATTTTCACCACGTCGAATTGGAAACTTTATTAAAGAAAGTTGTAGCTTTGTCATCATCAGCCCTGTATAAGTATAAACGGTCCCACTGCTGAGCACAGACCTTTTCACGCTATGAAAAGTTTATGGTCGAAGTCAGATTACAATCCACACGCTGGCCAAATGCGGATTGACAGACTTCACACGCCATTCCGGAACATGGAGAATATTTACAAATTTACGGAGAACAAAACAAATAGCAAAAATATAAGCTTCCTTGGTATGAAGGGAAATAAAGTCATCTAAATGACAGTGTAATGGCGGCTATAATGTTAACATTAATACCGCCATTTTCTTGATACCATAGAAAAACCATTGCATAATGCTAATATTCCTTGTTAAGCCCGACACTGTAATTTGAAAAGTGTCGCAGGCATTGCCCGAAAACAGAATAATAGGTGATTGGCATCCATTCACATTCTTTTATTTTGTTTATTATTTCATAATTATAAACTGAAAACGCGTAACATGCCAACCGAGGTATCAACCAGCAATTTTCATACGCCGACCTTTTTATTGTCTCTTCTTTTATTTAAATTTGGAAAGTTTGGCATTGTATGCATTATGGCCGCTGAAGGACGGTTATTGGCAATTTTCTATATCGATGCACCCACAGAGTACCTTTTGATGCACCGAACATACCGGCCGGCGGACAGCGGGACTGCAAAATTGAGAACAGGCTCTTGTAGCGTGTAAACATAAACATTATTACGGTATTTTTGGGGTTACGTCAACTGTTGCCAGCGTAATACGATTTAAAGTTTATTTTTCCTTTAATATAAACCCGTTATTTTGAAGTTGTATGATGACTTTTGACCGTGTAAGCAAAAGCACAAAGGTCAGGTCATTCAACTTCTTTGAATATAAGAGTGCATTCATCTGATATATTGAATGACTTTATTGCAGCTCACCGTTTTGTTAGTCGTGTGCCGAACTATAATAATGCTTTATTCATCTAAAAGTTATTGTTGTGCTGACGGCATAGAATACAACTGTCACCACCCCCTATCTTCCCGTGGGTGTCGTAAGAGGCGACTAAGGGATAACACGATGGAAATACCATCTTTGCGTAGAGACGGAAAACTCGACATCAAACCCTATACGACTGCCTCGTTGGTCTCGCGGCATAAATGTGCGCGTGGGGTCGGGAGGTCCAGGGTTCGATTCCTGGGTCGGGCAGTGTTATTGGGTTTTTCTGTCACGAAATTCTCAGTACCAGCGCGGAGTCTGGAAATGTGCCCGGTACGGCAATAGGCTCGCCCCTTATTACGTGGGACTAAAGTATATCTGGCGAAAAGTGGGTGTAGAAATACACCTCTGCCTACCCCTTCGGGGTTAAAAGGCGTGACGATATGTATGTATGTATGTAAAGGTTTGCTGCACGGAAAGAATTTTGATATTCTAAAACATCGTCTTTTCTCGCTCGTATATTTAAATCTTTTCGATCGAATCAAATGAAAAAGAAATATGAAAACACATAGCATGATACTTAAACTCCTAAAACCAGTCAAAGCTTTAAACCAAACAAAATATTAGTAAGTATTTACAGTAAGTTCAAAGATTACAGTAAAACAAAAATTTATTTGATTGAATCTCAAGGTAATTGCAATTATCGGAGTTTACGTATATTTGATAAGGTACAAATTGGTTATATCCGCCGCAGTTACGGCGCGAGTCGCTGCGACGTGCGACAGGAAGACGCTGCGACTTGCGACAGGAACTCGCGAATTGAGGAAACGCTAACTTTGGTGTTTATTACTTTATCAATATTTGCTATCGATGTTGGCAACTTATATTACAAGTTCTCATCATATTACTGAGTTTTCCATAAATTCTTGCTTGAAATGTATATAGGAGTAGGTACATTTTTCAGATATATATAGCATACTAAGCAAAAGACATTTTAGATCATTGACGCTAAGCAGCCTTTAATTCTGTGAGACTGCCTGATATTACCCCAAGAAATCATTAAGTTCAGACACAAGCGTAAACACTGACCAAGTGGCCATAGATACTCTAAGCAGAGCAAACAAAAAAAAATTCGGGCAAGTGCGAGTCTAACCCGCGCACCGAGGGTTCCGTACGCATTTTACCTTATTGAATTTTGAGGTTGGTGCTAATTACGCTAGTCCTCTAAATCTGTATGAGCGCCCATACAACTTGAGAGGACTATCTTAAATGGAGTCTACTATGTTTGTATGAGGACACCCTTAAATTTTCCACTTTTTTATTTTTTGTAACTTTTCCTTTATTTGTGTTGTAAGACCCTGCTTTTGGCCAAATTTCGTGATTCTAGTTCAACGGGAACTACCATTTAGGTTTTCGACCCAAAACCTGTAGGGTACTTACGGTTGACCTAGAATTGTCAATTTTGGTCAAAACCAATGTTTTACAGCACTAGTAAAGGAAAAATTCCGAAAATTAAAAAAATTTGAAAATTAAGGTTAATTTTGGTACTTACAAGTTTCCGCAAAAATCAAATTTTGACCATATCTCTTTATCGGGTTGACCCAGGACCCTGATTTTTATACACCTAATAGGAATCATAGACCCCAGTATCTGGTATAATTTTTCAATTTGCTAGGTCCACCCGTTCCTGAGAAAATCGGTGGTGACACACGGACAGACAGACAGACAGACAGACGGACAAGAAAGTGATCTTATAAGGGTTCCTTTTTTTACCTTGTAAGGTACGGAACCCTAAACATACTTCAAATAGCATTTCATGGGGGAAAGCTTAATCTGTATGTATAACTTTCTTCCGTATCTGACTGACTGATAGGCAACCCACAGCTGAATCTAGATGTGAAGCTGAACAGGGATCAAGAAGCCTAAGTAGGGATAATAACTAAGAAGGGAATGCCCGAAATTTCTGCGGAATTGGGAAGAACGGTGAATTGAAAAGAAATAAGTATGCAGGCATAGCTGCGGGCATCCGAATATGAAATAGATTAAGCTCTTACACTAATATAATACGTCTGTTTAGATATTATAATTGGCACAGTAGTTATCTAGAATCCTGTGGAAAAGCAAAGTTTACCTTTGTAATAGACACCTTGAGGCTAAACCGACTTTGATAGCCTCGTTACACAAATGTAACCTGGAAAAGCAGTGTAGGTAACTATGTTTGTACAATTAGTGGCACCGATACAGATACATGCATAGGCTTGTTATTTTAGGCTCTCAAAATATTGCTCTATTTGAGCCCTTTCGACCTTTACCATTCAATGTTTGTCCTCTAACTTGTTAGTGTGCACCAGTTGAGTGGTTACTTGCTCTTGTGAAGCCTTTGTGGAAACGAATTCTTGGAGCGAGTTCGCAAGCAGGAATGCTACGTTTCCAAGGCTCGGTGCATTCCTTAAATATTGAAACAAAATTTGATTTAAAAGCTTTTGAAGCTTTCTTCGCGATGACGTCTTTTCTCATTAATTTGCGAATGCTTTCATTTCGCTGTTTTTATTTTCAGATTGAATAAAAGCTTGTAAAATGGGTCGATTGCGTAAGATATTATTGCTTTCATCGATATAATTCGTGATAAGTTTTTACAAGAATGTAAAATAGTTAAAGAATTATTAGAAAATGTTTAAAAACTTATTTGTTATCAACATAATATGTCAATGTATGTATAATAAAGCTTGTCGTAACGCATTTTCGGATTGTAGTTTAAAATATACCAGTCAGTTGTTTCGTCTGCGTCAGTTGCAGTCTCGCAACCGCAGCGTCACCAGAAAACCCTCGTCGACGTATTTCTTATGATAGGTTATAAATTGCTGTCCCTAAGGTTTTAATTTAAAACACCACAGTGAAGCCAAATTTCGACATAAAAGTGAAAAAAAAAACAAAATTCTTAAAGCTATTCGGTTTATTTTTTCAAGATTCCGATGATACATGAAAATGATGGTGATGATGATTCCCATACATATAAATGGTGTGGTGGCATTTAGAAGTTATGGTGAGAATAAAGTAACTCATTCATACATATACAAACATGACCCCAAAAATACTAAAAAAGGCTACACTTCTTTTCTTAGACAGACAAGTAATAATATCATTACTATGAAGACATTTTGAAGTCTACGCGCGTCAGCAGAGAGACCATTAACACCTGAAATGTCACCTCTTTGTGAAGAGTCTTCCTTTGTGTACATTATCAAGAATATAAATTGACTTCATATTTCAGAATAAAAAACACAAAGTACAATGCAATAAAGTACACAATAGCTTGTGAATACTTTTGAATAATGTGAAGGAGACGAGAGACTATAAAAGTACGTTAAGTAACAAATATTCGGTTACATGTTTTATACAGAGATATTTTGCTGAAGCGTTTATGGCAATTTCAATTTTAACCATAGCCTTTGAAATTAACGAAGTATGTGTTATCCTTCTTTAAACTACTGATATAATAATTCAGTATTCATTTTGGCCGTTTTTAACAACAATATGGCAGCACAACGCATTTTCCTCTATTTTGCGAGTCTGAAAATATTATAGTAGACAGTTTCGTTTTTTATCGTCGTTATTGTGGACCTTGACTATTCACTCAAGTGTAAGCGAGCTAAATTAGACATAAAATACGTATTCTATTATTTATATGATTTCAAGCATCGGTCCTGGTGGAGAGCCTTTGGGTAGGCCTATATCAGTGCTACCACTGTGGACGTGTTTCGGCTGATATGATGATGCTTCGCTCTGCTAAGACCTCATGTTGTAATTTTATGAATGCCGATTTTTATGTATATTAATGTTATGTACGTGTTTGTTAGAGAAGGAAAACTTGATACAAACCCTATACCAACCCGTTTGGCCAGCGTGGTATAGTAGGTCAATCCCTCTTTTCAAAGGAGAGGCCTAGTCCAGCAGTGGACAGTTTAAGGCTGATGATGATGATGATGATGACGTGTTTGTTACAGGTATACATGAGATGAACATCAACAGACAACATCTGTTATAAATTTTGACATAGTAAGTATTGTGTGATAATATGTAATTTACTATGCCGTCTGCCCTTTATCTTTCCTACTTCTAGGTTAAAGTTGCAAACTAAAATAAAAGACACTTCTAATACTTACATCAAGTAGAAGAGGAATTAAGCTATTTCTTGTTACACCTATCTAATAAAGAAATGACAATAATAATTAATTTTATTTTTATGTATAGACTCACGCCTGTATCCCCGAAGGGGTAGGCAGAGGTGTAATATTACACCCACATTTCGCTATGAATTTTTAGGTCTCACGTAATAGGGGGCGTGCCTATTGCCGTACCGGGCACATTACCAGACTCCGTGCTGCTACTGAGAGTTTTCCTAACGGAAAAACCCAATAACACTTTGCCCGACCCGGGAATCGAACCCGAGACCTCCCAATCCCACGCGCACATTTATGCGGCGAGACCAACGAGGCAGTCGATATAAATTAATAATAATTAAAATTAATTTTTTTTTCGAAAGTATGCGTTGTTGTATGTATGCGTGAGTGCCAATCATGAATTATAACCATTTTCTTCAACAGATTTTTTGTTCGTTACTAAAGTTTGGGCTGTTTAAATTGCAAGATTCTTATGTCAAGTTAAGTGTTTGTTACGAATGTGCGCAGTAGCATGATACCGCTGCCGGTATCAGTTGTTCCCACGTTATCTGTACACCTCGTGTAACACCGTGGGAACTGTTCGTACGTTATGAAATCTTAACTGCTAAACTTCTAGGAAATTATCTTACAAGTTGCAATCGGAAACGTTGTATCTGTATATATAAAATCCTTGCCTTACTGACTGACTGACCGACAAGCTACAACCAAAACGATGAAGGTGGAATTTGGCATTGTATGTTTCTGTGGGACCGTAGGGATGCACTAAGAAAAGAGTCCCGAAATTCACACGGCATCGGAAAAAAATGTGCGGGCGTAGCTGCGGCCACCTCTTATATTGTATACATTTAAAGTTCTTGCGTTACTGACTGTCTGATAGAAAACATACAGCTAAAACTATTGGCCGCAAGAAGCATTATTTTGGCATGGGTTCTTTAGTGCACTAAGAAGGCATTTTTCGGAATACCCACGGGATAGAGAAGAAACGGTGAAATAAAATAAAATGCGGGCGTAGTTGCGGTGATCCTCTTTATTTTATAAACAAAAATACAATGTTACTAAACAGGCAGGTGAGTAGCGAAGTCGAGAATACAGCGTTGAGATGCGGAGTAGGCCGAGCTTATGTAACTAGTGTCCTTTATCATCGTTATCGTCATAGCCTTGTTTATACTCTGTCCCACTGCTGGGCACGGGCGCCTTCTCTATATTAGATGGGCCACAGTCCACCACGCTAGCCACTGGGCAAAAAAACTTTTGAGAACACTATATAGAACTCTGATACGTGCAGGTTTCCTCACAGTTTTCCCTTACAGATTTTTCAGTTAACCTATCATGTACAATTTAATATGCTAATAACCTTCAGTGCTTGTTATTTGGGATAAAATCCTTGAAATACAAACTAGGCATAAAATATTATTGATTATCAGACCGTCACTAACGAATATTGGTAACCCATTTAACTCGAGGTCCTGTAAAAGGCGTTTTAACTAAAAGCAAGGAGAAAACGGGCCGAAAATCGATCACTTAAAAGAATGAATATTCATTAAAGGTCGCTGTAGACCGCATCGTTATCCCTGACTGTGGCTAATTAAGGCTGTCAGGAATTACTTGGCATTCTCCAAATGAGTACGTAATGAAGTATGGGGGTAAGAACTCAAGAAGTTCTGTGGAATATCAAGCGAGGAGGTAGTCCGACTGCCGATGCCCGCTGTGGTGATGGTGACAAGCTTTAGAATATCATGAACTCTTTTTGTTACGTTGTTCGACGATAAAGAAGCTAGTAATGTCGCGAATTTAAATAGGTATTTATTTGTACAAAATGGTCTTGTTAGTACCTAGGTATTGTTTAATATAATGTCTATTTTTTTTATGTGATGCCTATCAAAATGACTCCATGCCGCCTGTACCTAAGCAGTCATGGAGTCCCATAGCAAAAATCATCACGCTAATAAAATATTAATAATAATATTGGCAGGATGGCCCTACCTTGATGGCCTAAAGAAAACCTTTTTCACACCATGCTTAAAGGACCCTGGATCATAGGAAGAAGAGAACACGTCGTGGGCAAATAATGAGTTCCACATCGTTTCACATACAATATTTCATAGTTTCAAAAACAATTATGTAATTGGCAATTACCATGCCTATAATTACTTTTTAATGTTTCATTACTTAGATTGGTATTATTTATATAGGTAAATAGGTATAGATCGGTTCACGAAAGTTAACCACAAATGGCGGCCGTCGCGCATCTGTACATTCGTGCACCAATGGCGTGGCTCCATTCTTGACGCATTTAGGGAATGCGTAAAGAACGGAGCCACCCCATTGGCATTCCACCCGCGCCTCACCCCGCACCTCCACGGGGACCTAAAAAATGATTTCTGCGCAGTGGTCATCTTTCATGAACCGACCTATACTTATACTTTGTACTAACATTTATATTCGTAGATTGACGTACAATTGCCATATTTGTTTTGTACAGAAAATTTGTGCTGCAGTGAAATCATTATTAACAGCGACTATGATAATAAAAGAAGCAATACATTTATTTAATAACTGCGTAGCACGTATGGCATAGCACAAACTACCAAATTACCACATAGCTAGGTAATCTAAGTACCTACACATCTATTCACAGTTGCATCAGTACTAAAGTACCGATATCGTAAAAACTTCGTTTTCGCTCGATGTTTGACCCAAACTTTAGGCCATCCAACAATCGATGCTTCAGGCCCTCGAATGTTTAGCGAAGTTTGTCAATAGTTGAGTGCAGTGCCAAGCCTGTGGGGAGTGGGGTTAGGGATGTCGGAAGTGAACTAAAATATCGATATATCGATGTATCGATATTTATAAAAATATCAATATCGGCGTCGATATCTACAGGAAAAAATATCGATACATCGATATATCGGTGCATTTTTAAAACAATTGGGTGTTTTATAATAATTATAATTTAGTATTTAGTTCAGGCCTAGTCAATAATATCAAAAGGTATTTTTAAACATAACATCTTCGGAAGCGGCTCCACCCTCGTGAATTTTAGATACATCTAAACCTTCTTCAGGAATCACACTATATTATCTATTGTTGAAAATCGTCCGTCGCTCAATTAAAAACCTAGACACTGAACACAACGGCGCCGTTCGACTAGCGGCCTGATTTCAGCCATGCAGTCAACAGTACAGTTTTTATAAACAATACATTTTCTTTTTGCTTTCTTACTATATTTAGGGCTTTGGATGTAGTAACATAAATAAAATATATCGTTTTTATACGATTTTCGATATTGCATATTTTGTATCGATTTATCGATATATCGAATTAAAATATATCGGCAATAAATATCGATATATTGAATTGAAAATATCGATACATCGATATATCGATACATTTTCAACAAGCCTAAGTGGGGTTCGATGCGCCGGCCGATCAGCACTGCTAGATAACATCGTGAGGCACTTCAATATGTATTGAGGTAGAGTGCTTACGAGGCTGCTCGCTTGACGTTTTCTTATTGAGACAGAAATAGCTATCGAGACGAAATTTAACGGCAAATGTTTGTAATAAACTGAAGAGTTTGCAACTTTGGATCAATGCTTTGAATGCTCTTATCTCTGGCAAAAAATTGCATACTTGTCTTAAAATTGAACATTAAACGATGAGGCATAGTTATGTCAATGTGACATTTGTAATGAACATAATTAGTTTATAATCAATGAAGCAGAATTACCACTTACCTACAAATTAAAACTGCCGAACATTTAAAAGGAATATTAGCGCAAAAGTAACATAGTTCCATATAAAATTTCCAAATTAAAACCACAGGCATAATTTTCTAAAATGAAAGTGATTTATGCAAAACAAATTCCCTACTAATGAATTTCAATCTTGTAACACGTCGCCATTTTCCATCACAAATATACGCGCGAACAATAAAATCTGTAATTACAACGTATGTGTTATTGCTAGTTAATAGAAGTCTTCACGCGTTTACAAATTTACAAAGTAATTAAAAATAATGGCTTCGATAAGAATGCGATAGTCCCGCTTGGTTTTTATGCGACGGAGTTAGTTAGCTGTAACGTATAGGCGTAGATCCTTGCTGGGCAGCATGAATACAATGGCTCAACACACAATAAGAGATGAATCACTCATTCTCTCAAGGAATAACCAGGCTTAAGTGTATAGTGGCTTCGAGCAAGAACTGTTAACTGTGGTAAAGTGTTCTGTCAAATCTGGTTAGACTAGAAAGCAAAAGGGTGCAATGCGAAATAAAATCGATTATTACAATGCGAAAGTCTTAAGGCCATGATCGACGGGCGAGTAAAACCGTAATTTTATGGCTCGTCGGTAAAGCTCGCCCGTGGATCATTGCAATACTGCGGTATTAAAAACCAACGAGCCCGGCTCGCGGCTCGTTAGTTATGTTTTGTTTTTTGCTCGGCATGCTGTGCAAGACCGCGGGTTGATCACCACTGACGAGCCGAGTCTACAGTTTTCCGCGATAGCGCTAGCGAACAGACCTACGTGCACACTTTTTTAATAATGGATTTGCGAACCTGTAGTCACGATTTCATAATAGAATTTATAAACGCCTTCAGAGACTGCCCTTGCTTATGGCAATACATTGAATGAGTACAAAAACAAAGGAACCCGTCTTAATGCCTACAATAAACTGTTGGAGATTTAAAAAAATACGAACCAAACTCATATATATGTCATTGTGAGCTTTAAATAGAAAAGAAATGAAGTTACTGCAAGCATGAGGACGCGGTTGCGGTTCACACTCGACAGTTTTGCTCACTAGTCGATCAGCACCGGCGAGCCGCGACTCCGCGAGTAAAAACCGTAGTCTCCAAAACCGCGGTATACGGCTCGCCCGTCGATCACCCACTTTAGGTGCAACCGTGATAATATTAGGACGATGACGAAGATGAAGGGGCCAGTAGCCAAGCGGCAACGACAAGGTTAAGCGCGGTCATCATCATATAGTTTATAGAAAGGTCTTTGGCAGTTCCTAGTACCTACCCACAAATATTCTGGTCAAATACACTAATCTAAAACATAGAATTATGTATCCCTTTGGGTTGCGCCGGTGAGACGGCAGTCGGCCCGTACATACAAAGGCTAACTTTCAGTCAATCTAGTTAGACTAGAAAGCGGACCTTAGGTTTCAAAGCGAAAGCCTCAGGTGCGACCAAATGATGATGATGATAGCGTATCTACTTATGCTGCCGGACACATGCACAACTTAGTGCAACCATGACTTATGTCTTTGAGTATACCCTTAATCGATTTTCTGTCGATTTAACGCACTCATACAAGTCTGCCACAAGTGATAATATGTATTCACTCGTTTCTAATATTTGTATTTTTTGTATAGGTCGTGCTATATTCAGCTTATTTTACTTGATCGGAACAAGATCAACAATTGAGTAACGCACAATATGGTCAGTTTACATGTAATTCACGCCCGCAACGCATACGCACATATTATGTAATGTATCCACGCTGCCGGCGCAACCGAACGGTGTCACTGGCGGCTATCCGGTTACCAATTATATCGCTGGCCGGATTCTGTGCTGATAGGCAACTCAATACGTTACTTATTATATTACGAATCATTAGTTGACGGCCAATACGCAGAATTACATGTTGATATTATGTGTGCCGATGTTATGTTGTAATCTTCTTAATATATAAAATCCTTGCGTTAATGACTGACTGACAGACACGCTACAGCCGAAACTATTGGGCGCATGAAGCTGAAATTTGGCATGTATGTTCCTTGGGGATCGTAGGGGTGCACTAAGGAGGGCTTTCCCGAAATTCCCACGGGATCGGCCAAAACGGGTAAATTAAAAAAATAGGAAGATAGGTTTCTTTAGGTTTATGAATCGGCCTTTCTTTGGAATTGAAGCCATATGCCATAGTCCGTCATCCATCATCATCCTAATGGTATCCTGGTTGCATCCAAAATTTTTACCTGGAAAAGCCCGGGGTCCGTTTTCTAGTCTATCCAGATTTGACAGAATAAATTAATGTTGCCACAGAGCGAATGACGTCGGAAACTGCAATTAAAAAAAAAAAACAGTTAAACCGTTTGCCTCCTCAAACACAGTGGCACGAGATTTTTATCCTATTAGATAAAATTTAATAGTACTTCACTGTAACTACGCCTTGCTGACTTCTTTCTCTATTAAATATACCGTTTCATATTTTATACGCATATAAAACTGGTGAAGTTGACGAGTGCGTGTCGAGCACTCAGCCGAAGTTAGGTACAAGATAAAGTTGCAGATGTGTGGCTAAAGGGGAAAACCATGTAACCACTGTAGGTATCTATGAAATTCGCAATCGCAATAGAAGAAGTATTTTGTGGAAATAAGTTTTGTGACATTTGAGACGTTTATGAAGTCGCATTTTTAAATGTCGTTTTGTACCAGCCTCATATTCTTAGTGCTTGCTTCAAAATGAGCGAATTTTCAATCAAACTTTAAAACTCTAATTTACACCTTTAGGAGTGAATTCTTATATAGGTATATAGAATCACTATAGGCAGATATATATACTGACTGACATAAATATTAGCTTTAACAGTGCTCAGTCAGTTCCATGGATGACATAGACACTAACTATGAAAGGCATTTTTCAACTACTAGTAAAGAATGTATAATCGTTAGATATTCTGCTCGACCAATGAATAGCTACAGGGTATCTCTCCTGTACATCCCTGTCTTGTCCAATGATTGCCTGCCAACAGCGTTACAAACTTTTGTTGCCAACTCCAATGCGGATTAGGATACCCCTTACCCTGTACAGTGTAGTCTACTCTGTTTAGTATTGGGTCGAAACAAGTGCATGGCGTAGTTCGCTCGTCGAAACTGACGTACACTGTCCGTTTTTGGATAAAAGGTGGCAATGCAATGCATTCTGGAACATATTACAAAATATTTTTGTTGTTTTTATTTGCTGTAGCATTCTTTCTGTGTTTTATTTAACCGAAACAATAGGTTAATCCCTATGGTATCGGTTAAATGATACAGTGAAATAATGCTACAGCACTGAAAATAAATAGTTGAGTACACCAAATTGATGCGACGTAACTGGTTTTGTATTCAGTTTCGTTTCGACTTGAAATACCTCTTATCTCGTACTTGATTCGTATTCGCTTCCACTTGTAATTTACATATCAATATACAATTTGACGTTTTATAAAGAAGGCGAAAGATAAGGTGTATTACATTCAAATGTAGCCAGTTTTTAACTACGCTGTTTTGAGGAACAGGATAATAATTACTGTTCCTGAGTGTCGTTTTGCTTGGCGCGGTGGTGCTATCCCTTTCAAACCTAACCTAAACGAGCGTGCGCATGCGCAAAAAAAAAATTTTTAGGTACAAAACTTCTGTTTTGCGAGACGAAACCTATATCGACCGCTCGTGTGGGTTGTGTGTGTTGTATTATAACAATTATAGGCATAGGACGATCAGTCAGTCGTGCTGGCAGTGACGGGAACGATGGCTGCATATTTTAGCGCCCGCGACTCGACAGGTACGTAATGATATACATTGTTTATTTATTATAATTGTTGTTTTATAACTAATATTGAAAAGTTTATGTTATAATTAAAGTGATTACGTAACAAGTATTTGATTCAAAAATGGTATTTACCTGATTTTGAGGAGTTAAAAACAATACGCACGATCGTAGCAGTTCGGTTTTTAATCATGTTTCAATACACAAAAATGCACGCTTGTGCATGTTCTTATGTTACTTACTTTTAATGATAATTTATTACTTAAATACAATACAATATCGTTATTTTTAGATTACAGAAGTAAATCTACCGGATGACACTATACTATCCATATTAGGAGATGGGAATGACTCTGACATTGAAGATATTTTCTGTTGGCCCACTCGTAGATGTGGCCAGCCCATTGCCACTTCAGCTATGTCGGTAACACTAGTTCTCTTCTGGTTGACCTCGTTGCGAATTCTATCCTTTAGAGTGTCTCCAAGCATAGCTTGTGCCATGGCACGCTGAGCAAAATCTATGGACCAGCCCGACCATGAGTGTCCAGGTTTCGGCACCGTATGTTATTACTGGTAGGACGCATTGGTTGAAGATTTTTGTCTTGAGGCTTCGCGGAATAGGCGACGAGAAGACCCGACGTAGCTTACCGAATGCTGCCCATCCCAACTGAATCCTTTTATCGATTTTCTTCTCGAAGCTGTGTCTACCCAACTGTATTATTTGCCCTAGGTAGACATACTGTTGCACAACTTCGAGCAAGGAACCGTCAATGCAGATCGGTCTCGACACGACGTGTTCATTAAACATGACCTTCGTTTTATAAAGGTTCATGCCGAGACCAATCTGCCGGGAGGCTTCATTAAGGTCGTATAGCATTCTGCTAAGCTCCTCCGACGTCTGTGCTATTAGGACGATGTCGTTAGCAAACCGAAGGTGTGAGTTGTACTCGCCATTGATATTAATACACTCTTCAGTCCAGTGTCTTGAAGACAACGAAGTTTAATTGTTATGTATTATTAAAAACCTGGCGATGAAAAAGAGTGACCGTGAGTTTTATTGCCCGTTCTTTCTCATGGTTCTACCTATTGCATTGCGAACGTGGCAGTAAATGTAAATGTAGAAGCATACAGTAATAATGTTTAAATTTGACGTTCATAAGTGTCACTTTGTGATCTAAATGAATAAAGGATTTTGAGTTTGAGTTTGAGTTTGACATCCTCAAGTGCATTGATGAACAGCTAGGGAGATATTACATCTCCTTGCCGGATTCCCCTACGCAACTCTATGGTATTTGTCCTTCTGTCTTGGATCTGAACGGTTATCGTCGCGGTTCCATACAAACATCTCAACACCTCGATATATCGCCAGTCAATGTGACATCGTTGCAAGCTGTCAAGAACTGCCCAGGTTTCGATAGAGTCGAAGGCTTTCTCGTAGTCCATAAATGCCATACACAACGGCGGCCGGTTTGACTCGTGGGTCTTCTGTACAATCTGCCGATCTGTAAGGATGTGGTCCACGGTGCTGAAGCATTTCCGAAACCCGGCTGGCTCTGGTGGCTGGAAGTCGTCAAGTCTTCTAACGACACGGTTTGTAACAACCCTCGAGGACAACTTGTAGATATGAATCACGAGTGAAATGTATCTGTAATCCTTCAATAAGGTTTTGTCGCCTTTTTTGAAGAAAAGAGCCACCATACTCCCGCTCCGTGCTCGTGGTGTTGAGCCTTGGCGGATGACAGTATTGAAAATACTTGTTAGCTCTCTCCGGATTGTGTCTCCACCTGCTCTGAGGAGCTCTGCAGTGATACCATCATCACCAGGTCCATTTTTCTTCCTAAGTTGCTCAAGGGCGGCCGCTCGAACCACGCTCTGGTCGACTCTATCTCTAAGAGTATGTAAACTGGAGACCTGCTTTAGTAGTTGAAGATAAAGTGCACCAAGTGCAACCTATACTTATGCCTTTCCAAAAGCAAAAACTGTTTTGCTGATTATCACTGTGTGAGTAAAAAGTGATCATTGTTCCTGTTATGGTATAACTAAGATTATTAATTTGATTAAAACCAGAAGCAAATTGATCTTATTTACGTTTTAAGTACTAATTAATAAAAATTGTGAAAAAGAGGCTAAGACTGACAGATTTTTATGTTTATGTGATTAAATTTTATGAGAAAATATGCTTTTTACTTTCATTTTTCTCCTGTTTATTTCAGGATGCACGAGCGTGCGTATAGTGTACTTATGCCGAGAGCGCACGGGCGTGCGGGTACAATTGCGAAAAACCTTGAATACCTAGATTTTTTATTTCATTTTTCTTTGGTCTTCTAGCGTCTATTTAGTTGACTGAAACCGAAAAACACATAAAAAGGCAAAAAAAATATCTTCGGTCTGAAAGGGCTATAGGCGTACCTTACGCAAAAAACAATAACACCTAACGATTAGGAAACCGAATACGTGGCGTTAAGAGCGTCCTTAACTGTTAGTACAAACCAAAAGTCAATCATCATTTATGTATCACTGTCACACAGCGCTAACAATTTGATGCAACCTTTTCTTGACTTTGATTCAATTGATAATTTTCGCTTGCCCCGTATCTTGACGAACACGTTAAAAGCCGTTCGTCCCGGCTGTCATGAAGGTCTTTGACGGTCGAGTACCCTTGAATGTATTGACACTGGGCTAAACCATAGAGTATTGCTATCCCTTTGGCTTGCGGAAGTTAGACGGCAGTCGCTCTGCTGAAGAGCAAATATTTAGTCAAATCTTGTTAGATTAGAAAGCGGAGTCTTTGGCGATAGTCTTGGACGTAACCGGGATAACGATAGGACGATGCTGATTTGTCTGACTTTGATGAGTTTTATGTTACAACTGTGGGATTTTCAGGACATCCCTTCTTAGTCCACTCCTGCGCCCAATAGTTTCGAATGTGCATTGTCTATCAGCTAGTCAGTATCGCAAAAATAAATATATATACAGTTAAATATTTTTCGTTCGGCACCTATTCAAATATTTTCAATACTAATAAAACAACAGTATAGGTAAATACGTATGCAATTGTGAACTTAATTACAATAACCTCAATATCACCTTGAATGTGTTTCCTTGAATGAAACGACCTGTAATTTTGTTCAGAGTTCTTATTTAGTATTTATTGTATCTAATTTATTCTCACGATGCGTTTCCATTGTAGCGTAGGACGCCCTCCCGCTAGGAGGAGTGACGATATCTGCAAAGTGGCTGGTAGCGGCTGGACACGAAGAGACGGGAATCAAACTCAGTAGCGTGTTATTGTAGAGGCCGATGTCCTGCAGTAGATTACGACAGGTTGACTGACTGACTTCCATTGAAATAGAATAGTATATTCAGCGACATTATCGTTCGTGACAGTCACGCCTGCATTTGTCTTTGAAAACATAATTACCCTAGACAAATGATTTGTATCGCTTAGAGCAGAGCGAGACCAATCATTAGTCTATGATAATTACGTATAATGCAAAGATTTAACGTAAACTAAGATAATAATTATATACTTAGAAATTTTGAATATACTTTTAGCTTTAGCACATATATAACACAGCTAAGTCTGTAGACGGAGGCTGCTACGTATCCCCAGATAAGCCAAACGTTTTCCACCGCAATAAAAAATGTCTTGGGTTGAAAAATAAACAATAATATCACTTTTGTTTGTTACGAATTATAACAAGTGTTTCGACAGATAGCATATTTATAATATTAATGAAACTATAATGGTGAGCTTAAAGTTTAATTTAATTCGCATCCAAAAATTTATACTAATTGACTAATGAATATTCATTCAAGGCCTCGCCAAGGGGGGGCAGCTGAAAGAGATTCAAAAACCCCTACAATTCATACTTTTCTCAGTACTTTTCCCATTTTCCATATCTACTCGGGGGGCAAGTTGATATGGATAAGGCAATCGGCTGGCGACTTTGCGTATACCCGAAACGAAAAGGTATGCGTTGCGGTACATATATGTATATCTCGATAAACAATCAAAAATAGTTTTTACTGTACTTAGTTATGAAAATTGTGATATTATCCGCTTTACTTTCAAATATTATTTTCATGAATAATTTAAGGATTCCTTTATTTAGGATAAGGATTTAAATAATAAGGTATTTCACCAATATTTAAAAATAATTACGCGACATACCTAGATCCATTACATACCTATATATTTATCAACATTTGTGGTGCCAAATCAGTGATTAGATTTTACTTTATTTCTAAATCGATACTTTGTGTATATATTTTACTACTTACTAGAGTGCGATACATAAAAGCCTATACCTTAAAGTCATTGTCTTGTTGTAAATGATAAGACGCGGCGATGTGTAGAGCCCTCGCGGCGTCTTGAAACTGAACGTTGTTGTGAAGAGGCACCGTGAGAGACTTCGAGGGGGATCGTGCCCTGCTACACACGGATCCCCCGTGTGTAGCAGGGCACGTCCCCGTTACCTATGTGTGGAATACTAGTAACTCTAGGCTTTATGAAAACTATATTAATTTAACGTGTTGTATGACAGAATTATGAGCGTGGTGGTTTATCGAACGGATAGGCGTTCGATGCGTTGCTAGACTTTCAATAGCCATTTTTTTCATTGTCCTAACGTTATTCTAGTTGTATCCAAGACTGTGAGTCTTGGATGCAACTAGAATAAAGGTAAGGCTCTACATTGATATGTGTAGATAAAGCTGAAATACTACAAAACCTGTCATATCTGGTTAGACCACCAGTAAGCGGACCTCGGGCTCCGGCGTGTAAGTCTTGGATGCAACCGGGATAACGGTAGGACGATGAAGACTACAGAATCAGCTTTGATTTGATGGCATAGAATATAGGCTAGTAATTATGACTAACAGTCATTATGATCAAGGAAAAATAAGTTTGTTGCCAACTAGTTAAATCAAGCACTAATGAAATGACAAAAACGACCTTTGCTAAGAGTTTTGTGCTCCTTGGTTTTGTATGAAATATGACGTAGTGACGTCAGTGTTTTGCAGTCAAGTAGAATACTTATAATCAATATTGACGATAAAAAAAATTAAATAAAGTTTTAACATTAATCGATGAATGAAACTACTACTATTTTGACATGTTTCACTAGATAAAAATACTTGTATAATCTATTTCACCTGCAGGAAACTTCCCTATTGATGGACATATCGCCTAGCGAAACTTTGATTAGCATAACCAATTACCAAACCTTAAAAGAAAACTACTTACCTTAAAATGATCAGCATCGTTATTAACATGAAACTAATTAAAAACGCATAAAAGCAACAAAGTTTGAAGCGTAACCAATGTTTTTGTACGCTACATGCAAATGCTGCGATAAGCAACGAGAATATAAACAACTTATTAAATCATTTTAAAAGTAACTTCGCAGGAAGCCCTCTGTTTCGAAACTGAGTCGTGAAATGTGATTCAGCAACTTCTGATAGTATGCGGCAGACTGAACTTACTGTCATTATCATATATCATATATCATTGTATATAAATAAATTGATCCGCTGCTAGGCCCAAGGCCCTTTCTCACTGAAGGGTTAGGACCTAGTCTGCCAAGCTTGCCCTGTGCGGATTGGCAGACGGCTTACTATATAAACTGCCAAAATTATAACAATTCTTACTTGATTTAATACGTCATTCGTACTTTAAATGTTGTAGTTTTCTGCTACGGTATATCGGTATATATATTGTGAAACCATATAATTTTCTCAGTAATATTTAGATGAACTGAAAATTACTAGTAACATGTATTGTCCCACAATGTCTGCTTTAATGCCGTCATATGCCGCTAAATAAACACATAGATTTATCGTCTATTATCCAGATGCTTACTATTTAGCATTTGAGTAGCAGAGAATTGATACTGTTTCATATCTCAAAAAGGAAGCGTTACATGTCGTTGGTTGCGAAAAGCAAGAGCATGAAAACAGATAACAGAATATGCTTTTAACACTTGACCGTTATTGCAACACAGCGTAAAGTCGGTCAATTGGCGGCGTATTTTCTGTAGAATGTACGTGAACCCTTAAACACAAGAAGGTATTATTGAGCGCAGTTCTGCACGCATTAATAACGTTCGCCGACGACAACAGCTGATTTGTATTCATGCTCCACCCGACAAGTGCTCCTTTTAACTGGCCGAGGGACGTGCGTAGATAACCGATACTTTTCATTCTACTCGCTACCGGTTAAGTGCAAGTGTTACTTTCACTTAGAAATATTTGCTTTGATAGTCTAGTTCTTATGGTAAAGCCGGGCTTACTATTCTTTGCAGAAACATGAAGGGACTACCTTTAGCGTCGAATAACCCTGAAACAGAACTTCAAGGATTATAACGGCTTTCTTACTAGTGCGTATCCTTTAATGCCGCAGATGCATTTGCTTCTTCTTTATCTCATAAATGCAAGTTGGACCATCTCTTTTTACCTTTAGTATTGCTACAGAAGATGTCAGTAGAAGAAGAAAACACTAAAACAACGTGGTGTATTATTTATTTATTTATTTGAACTGTCGTGATCTTAACGTCACTGCAAGCGCAATGTCATCACCTACCAAAGTAAACAAGGCACAAACGAACAAGCAAGAAGTTATAAACTTACCTACATACAGGGTGTAAAAAGACCATCAACGAAAACTGAAATCCCATGTTGTACCAATCACTACGAACATTTTTTATTTCGGCACCATACCTGGGAAATTACTGGTTCAGGAGATATTGAGGCTCAAAGTTAGTATGGAATTTTTCTAATTAGGTACATAATCGATGCATTTACTCCGCCAACATGTTCTTTAGATGCCCTATGACTCCATGGATGAGGAGATATTTCGAGCATTGCACGCACGCGCTTTTAATCGCGGTTCAATGAAGGAGAAAACTTAAAAAAAAATCGTTTCCCAGGTATTATTTTTGGTTAGTATGACTTGGCATAATGTCCACAAAGAGTAGACTTCGGCTTGGTGATAGGTCTTGTTACACCCTGTATATTTCGCTCGTGCTCAATGAAATCAAAAGTATCCGTCGTCTCCCATTCATGCGATCATCGTTATTTCAATTGTCTGAACATTTGCATTGTAATAAATGTAACATGGTTTGTGCCAGGACATTCACATCGATTACTGTGTATTTAGCCGCCATGTTGACATTAGGACCGTCACAAACGAGCCGCGAGCCTATTGATTATATAATGGCCAACATTATATTCGTTTAATATCCAATTAATCGATTTTATTAGTTCTGTTCGTTTTACAGTGAGGGAGTGCTCTAATTTGTTGTTGTGGAATTAAATGTCGGACACGTAAAATGGTATAATAAAATCATTATAGGCAATTAATTGAATCTTATCAACTCTGGCCGACAGCAGCTAGTAGAAAAGACTGCTATTTTGATGAAATGCAATGTGATGATGTCGTTTTGTGCTGCGCATATTGTACTTTAAGGTTCTATAGGTTATACTGAATTAATTTGTTTGACGTCGTCTTAGCCAGCACATACCTAATCATTTTCTGAGAAATTAGTGCGTCTTAATATTAAGTAATACCTATTTATAACTAAAAACAAACGCCAACTATATGAAAGATATCTTTAAGACTGCCTCCGTGTCCAGTGGATAGCGTATGCGACTGCTGATCGGAGGTCCCGGGTTCGATTTCCGGGTCGGGCAAACGTGTTACTGAGTTTTCCAAATTCTCAGTAGCAGCACGGAGTTTGGTGATGTGTCTGGTAACGGCAATAGGCTCGCCCCCTATTACAGGGGACTTAAAAATTCACGGTGAAATGTGGGTGTAATATAACACCTCTGCCTACCCCTTCGGGGATACAGACGTGAGTCTATAAATAACAAAAATTTTAATGCTGTTTGAATCGCAAACGAGTAACAAACGTTAACGTACCCGATAATGCATTCGCAATTTCCAGTTGTCATGATGCCGATATAATGGATGTTACTTACTCTGTGTATACATACCCGTATGCTATCCTGCCGGGCTATTTATTAGACGATTCAAAGGATATGGTGGAAACATCAAAATTCGCCAGCCCGTCATGCCTGCCCTCCCTCAGTTTAGTATTTACATGAAAGCATTGAAAGTTGAAATAGCTTTTATCATATTCGATTCATAAATTGCCATGGGTTTCAATAAAAAAAAAACATTTTGTATCGAAACCTTTTTTAATATAAAGCGCGTGAAAAGTTATAACATGGGTTGTAATTAAAATTTTTGATTAACGAGTAAAGCTTATTGCCTCTATACATATATGAATTATTGTGTATAGCATATCAATAGAAATAACAATATCATTTCAAATATCTCTTTTATTTTTCGGCAAATGGTTGTAGGATGTAAAGCCATGCTTTTTACGCTTGAAATTATTCTCTCAGTAATGTGGCACCCACTGTCATCAAAGTATTTAAGAAATAAATCCATAAAAGCATGAACGAAATATAAAAATATATATATTTAGTCTTTCGACTGTGGGCCAAGGGATTTTGGCTGCAGTTCATCCATTTTCTCCTTCTACTATCATTTGATTCTTCGAATTATGGGCGGGTGTAGATTTTTGGGCGAGGAGATGGTAAATAAAATATCCTTTGTACATCACTTCAGTTACTATTGTAAATACTCACAGTACAATCAATAATCATAGAAAACAATTACAATTTCTATCAAAAACTAGCGTCTCCTCCTATATACAAAGATACTCTGTGCTAGCGTCCACCGTTCACGTGGCTGCGAGTGCCTCTTCAGCTGTTTTCTGTTCGAATACGATTCAAAAAGTGCTCACCTCGCCAGAATCCGGTGTTCGCTATGGGAATCTAATTCTTCTATTCGGCCTGTGTCATGTAGCAAACCTCATTGGTACCAATGAGGTTAGCTTACAAATATTTAAAAAACCCAGCGTGCTCGTACGCATGTGGTCATACCAAGCTAGTAATCTAATCACTTAATCGTTAATGGTAGATAATATAATTAGTCATAAAATTATTAGCGATAAAGTATCGTAATCCACTGAAAATTATACTTATATATATACCAATAGACAAAAGTTCTTATCAACGTGTAAAGACTAACCTATCATATTATGTGATTGATAACTACTCTAGGTATCGTATATTACTCAATTTATCTTTTAATCAAAACCAATACATAATAAAAAAATGGTGTAAGTTTCCGTGAGGTATAATATTTTCTTGTATTAATTACTTAGCAAATCAGGTGGCACA
Source organism: Euclidia mi (assembly GCA_944739405.2). NCBI lineage: Eukaryota > Metazoa > Arthropoda > Insecta > Lepidoptera > Erebidae > Euclidia > Euclidia mi. The sequence goes on along the minus strand of OX123197.2, from coordinate 673,414 downwards.
ATGCATTTCTTTATCGAGTGAGCAATGTGCGCATGCAGTGAGCGCTAACCGCACGGTGCGGAAAGGGGCGCATTAGTAAATTGAATGCACCTCCATTCTGTGATTAATTGCAGGAATATACTTTTGTGTATACGTACTTTTATAGAAATGTACTTTTAATATATTTGTCTTAAGGCAACGCCTGCTCGCCAGCTAGGTGGAGTGACTATATGCAAAGTGGCTGGCAGCGGCTGGACACGAAAAGCCGAGCTCGGTGGCGTGCTATTGGAGAATCCTATGGACTAGCAATGAGCTAAATCAGGCTGGAGCTGATGGTTACGAACGCCCACATGTGTAGGTATATATAAATATTATAAAGAGGAAAAATTTGTATTTTTGTTTGTAATGGATAAACTCAAAAACTACTGGACCAATTTTAAAAATTCTTTCACCATTAGAAAGCTACATTATCTGCGAGTAACATAGGCTATATTTTATTTGAGAAAAATAGGGGACCGTAAGATATTTTTGTTTTTCGGGTATGCGAAGTAGTTCCCTAAGGACGCGGGTGAAACCGCGGGAAACGGCTAGTGGTAGTGTATTTATAAAATTATTGTGTTACTGACCGACTGTCACCGCACAGCCAAAAGTGCTAGGTGCAAGAAATTGAAAATTGACATAAAAATTCCTTGTGAACCGTTGGCTAGTAGATCGGGCAGAAACGAATACAAAGATCCCCCAAATATAATTTTATAATTACGTTGATACAATATAAATAGCCGAGTGAAGGCAGCGATAGCCGAGTGAAGGCAGCGATAGCCGAGTGAAGGCAGCGATAGCCGAGTGGATATACCAACAGACTGCCATGCAGAGGGTATCAGGTTCGAATCCACGGCGCGCACCAATGACTTTTCGGAGTTATGTGCGTATTGAATTGTTAATTATCGCTTGTCCCGTGCCTCAGAGAGCACGTTAAGCCGTCGGTCCCGGTTGTCATGAAGATCTTTGACAGTCGTTACAGGGCGTCAGTACCTTCTAAATAAACTGACACTAGTCTGAACCATGGAATATCGCTATCCCTTCGGGTTGCGGAGGTCAGACAGGCAGTCGCTCCGTGGAAAAGCTAATATTCAGCCAAATCCGGTTAGACTAGAAAGCGGACCCCAGAATGAAACTGGGATAACGCTAAGAGAAAGAAGAGAATTACGTTGATACAATATTTCCTTTATTTACTCACAGTATAACTGTGTATAGATTCACACATCTTATCTTTAAGTATCTTATCTACTAATATATAAAGCTGAAGAGTTTGTTTGTTTGAAAAATTATTTCAGTGTTAGATAGCCCATTTATCGAGGAAGGCTAAAAGCTATATAACATCACGCTATGAGCCACGGGAGCGGAGCAGTAGCCGTAAATGACGACAATAATACACTCAAAAAATAACCTCGGGGATTTTTGTCTTGGTTATAGTGTTGATATTTGTTCCATTAGCGCTCGCGAAAACATTGTGATGTTTCAATGTTTTAACACAACGGGATTAATGTATATTTTTAGCTTTACAATACGCAAAAAGCTGCACATATTGAAATAGCTTCAGTACATCAGTGGCATGGATATCCGCGGATAAACAAGTGTAATATTTATATACAGTACCTTTTTTAATATACCTAGTCTAAACCGTAGTCAGTAGTACACCTTTGTTTTTTTATTTTGAACCTCTTTTGTTCTAATACAATGCCGAAATCGCGAATAAAATTGAGCTGTTTCATACAGTCCATGTCTTGAGTGTCAAAGTTCAATTTTGTATGGAACTGTTGATTTGGTTGCATATTACAAAATCAAAACTTTTCTGAGCAAATTTCAAAAGAATAACGTACAAATCAACAAAGTTTAAAATAACGATGGTCATTTGATCAAAAGTTCAGCTGACCAAAGTCTGGAATATCAATGTTTATATTATTTATTACACTATTGACCAAATCGTTTCAGTACTAAATCCTTAGTGCTAGTGCCTAGGGTTAGGTGCGACGAACTAAATAAATAGGTTTTGTTAGGTTCTCTTTTGACCCTTAACCCAAAAATAGGAGCCCTGCGGAGCAGGGCTCCGTCAACTTAGGCCACATCCAGTAGTTCAATAAAATGACGTTGACGGAGCCCTGCTTCGCAGGGCTCCTATTTTCGGATTAAGGGCCTTATCATACTAGCGGTTTGGGAGCGGTTGCGGGGCGGAGCGGACGCGCAACGACTTCGTTACGGGCTCACAGCGAACACGCCACGCATGCGCAACGAATTCGTTGCGGACGCACAACGATTAAAAGCGTCGCGCGACGAGTAAAAAGCGTCGTGCAACGAGTAAAGCTGATTTTCCACCAGAGTGGCGAGACGAGGCAAGGCGAGGAGAGAATTGAAATTTGTAAGTATGGCAAATTTTCAATGCTCTCCCAGCGCATCTTTGGTGGAAACAGTATGGATTGGCGAGAATATGCGAGGCGTAAATTGAAATATTTGTTTGTGTAAAAATGAACCGTATTGCTTCCGACATAGCGTATAAATTAACTTTGCAACAGAAACACGCTTCTCGCGATAGAAATTGCGTGTGTATTGCAAGACGAACTCAAACAGCACTGTACCTATATCTTTATCTAATGAAGCCTACGGGCGGGGCGGCGCGGCGGTCACGCGCGAGCTCGCGATGGCAATTTTTAGTGGAAAAGGGTCAGTGCGATTTCAATTCTCTTCTCGCCTAGTCTCGTCTCGCCACTCTGGTGGAAAATCACCTTTAGAGTAATATAGCCAACAGCAGTGTTTCCTCGTCGGAATTTATTTAGTTACTGGATGTACTTTACGTCGATAATTTGCTGCAAACACGCGACGAAAACGTAACGTATTCGCCACGCGTCCGCGGCGTCTTCGCTGCGCAGCCGCGGCGTGTTCGCGACACATTCGCTGCGCGGCCGCTCCGCCCCGCAACCGCTCCCAAACCGCTAGTATGATGAGGGCCCTAAGGGTCAAAAGAGAACCTTACATAACCTATTTAGTAACTGGAATTACAGTCGGACCCACGGGCGTCGCCAAGTCGTCTATTTGTATTTTAATCATAATTTTTGGACCAATTAATGTGTTAAAATGAATGATGTACTTCAAATATAAGTATACCTACATTTAAATTAATAATTCTTAATAAGAAATCATTTGATATTATAAAATTTGATTAGTTATGATTTGATATTTCAAAATTACATCTAGCAACTTTTTATCAGTCGTTCATTTGATGTCACATACATTGGGATTCTAACATTTTTCTAAATAAAACATTTGGTCATTTCAATTTCGTTATTTCGTTTATTCTTCTTTTGAAATTTGCTCGAGAAAGTTTTGATTTTTTAATATGCAACTATTGATTCATATAATAATACTGCATAACAGATGATGATGCTCTTAGATGGTTTTGAGTGTTAACTTTGTCAAACCAATAAAAATTATATTAGTTGTGTAACATTCAGACAGTAGCTATTAAAAGAAACAAGATTGTTTTTACGAACCAATTAAAACTACGTTAAAGTTGTGAACACATACTACACATGTGATATAAACATATTTTAATGCCTATTAGCACAAGTGATAAAATGACATGAAATTAACATTTAAAGTACCGGAGAAATATTAGTTATAAACTACAGAAAATGTGTACCTTGATCATTTCTACGGAATACTGAGCAAATAAGTAGCAGCTGTGTAAATTGGAACAACTGTCTATTGGAATGGTAAACAATATGGTTTTAAGAATGCACGAAAATTTATTGTTCTCAAATATTTAATTAGATGTGTAAGTATGTGGTGTAATAATACGTAATTTACGCAAATCATTAAACAGGAATATGATTGGCTGTTGATTAGTTGCCGTAACTCTTAGATCGATTATCGATTAAATACTCGATACATGATTTGTTTCTAATCTTAATATATAAAATCCTTGCGTTACTGACTGACTGACAGACAAGCTACAGCCAAAACTATTAGGCGCAGGAAGCTGAAATTTGCCATGTATGTTCCTTGGGGACCGTAGGGGTGCACTAAGAAGGGATTTCCCGAAATTCCCACGGGATCGGCCAAAACGGGTAAAAATGCAGGCGTAGCTGCTGGCGTCCTCTAGTATTTAATATGCGTCGTAAATACTCCATTGAAAACCTCAGTACTGTTGAGATGGATATAGTATTACGGCAGAATTAGCAAAGCCATTGTCGCACTTAAATCTTTGTTAAAATAATGCCAAGTTCTTTTCGCTACCATTATCTACCGATAGAAGATTTCGCTCCTACTCAGTGGTTCAGTCTTGATAGTGGTGATCATTTTTTATTTATGAACATGCCTTGTGCCTGGAGTAATCCCTCGCTGTGATCTTCCATTTATTTTGGTCTTCATCGTTACAGGAACTGTGGACCTTAGTGTCGCATACTTTATTTGGTTGGTAGTAAGCGATCAGATGGCCACTTACCTTCTATTAACCCTTAGACAACTAATCGTGCCATGGAGTGCCTAGAACTTAGTTCGAATTTAACTACCTCACGTCTTACCATGACTCAATCAGCGATTGACGCACTGATTGGTTGATTCTGACGTCTGAACACTCGACCCGAATATTGTTTAGAAGTTAGCTTAAAAATATCTCGTTGCTATGTTCATATCGAGTACCAGGCGATACGGTTTTAACCTTATATCGACCAGCATCGAATCAGAAAGTCTTCAAAATCGAGTAAACAAGCAGTAACAATTATTATAATATCAAAGTTCAACGCTAAAATCATTCGTTATGTTTTTCGTATCGTGTTCAGTACTAAGCTAGTTTCTAATTATAATTATTTATTGATAAATTAAGAGCCTGCATTATTGTCCAAATATATATATCCCCCTTTTAAATTTTGTTCAGCAGAAACAGTGGTACCAGTGTTCTTTCTTTTATCTACATGTCAAAATAGTGGCAGTTCCATTTATCAATGAATGTTAAAACTCTATTTTACGTTTATCATTGTCAATTTTAGATGATGACATGACTAGTGCTTATTTCATACGAAATTCATAGAAAGATATTATAAAGTGCCTGATTAGACTATTTGGAAACATCCACCTTACCTGCCGCAAAATAGGTATTTGGAGATCATAATCCAGGAATTATTACAATCTGTAGGGTACACAGCCGTTCTGGAGAAAATAATAAGTATTTATTTACATTATACATCATCTTGATGTATATGTTTGACGCTGGTAATATCTAAACAATACAATTGTTTTTTATTCCATGTAATACTTAAAATGTGACTGTAATCACTCCATCGTATCGTATATAAAATTCTAAATGTTCAACATACCTGCCTATCTTTATATTATGTTAACATCATTGCCTTTTAACATAACGGTGTAAGCGTACTAGATTCCATATAGGTAATCTCGATGGCGATCTCTCAGCTACATTAACCGACGCATTTTCATGGGCCGGTGCAGAGGTAAATGACAATGAGCCAATTTTAATGTTGCTTCTCTTTCATACAAATGGCATATGATAAAGACAGATAATATTACATTGTAATTAACTATATGTAATGCTATTCCTCGAATCATTATAATGTACAAAATATTGTAAAAAGCCTCAATAACTCTTCTAATACTACTCTCTTCAAATCTTAAAATAACGAACATTTTAGTACTTTGCAGCTGTTTTTGTTTTGTTTTTCGTGTGAGTGTGTGGCCAACTCTAGTGTCGGAGTTTTCAGACCGCCTTAAGGCCTCCGACATGGCGTAACGATTCTTATCCTAAAACAAGAACCGGGATCGACAGCTTTACGTGCCCTCCGAAGCACGGTAGCGCTCAGATGGAAATGCCACACTTGGTCACCCATCCAAGTGGCGACCTGTGCAAGCGTTGCTTGACTTTGCCGATCTGTTACAAACAGCAAGCCAAGTCTCGCCATGAGCGCTGCTTTACAGCTGTTTTTCCTTGATGGATTTTTGTACCCATGTGTACCAAGTGTGAAAGCTACATATTTTACGGTTGACAGATTTTTTGAGAATTTACTGGTCTTACGATTACTTAGTTGGTAAGATTCAAAACATAGTTAAACCTCGACATTTGCTTTTTTGTAAAAAATTGACTGGTAGAGAAAGCCTTAGTACCTACTTATCTAAGCCTGTTTCTAATAGAATTACCTACACTTTACCTAAAACCTTAAATGTTTGACAAGGAAATGCAATATAGTAATAAATATAAGTATTTTTAGTTTTATTCTGTTTCGTTTTTTGTACAATAATGATTGTAAAGTGACGTTTAAGCCAACACTCCTCACATCCGGCTGTTTGCGTCGCCGGCGGACAGGTGGCGCTATTTATAACTGTAAACATTAATGACAAGCCTTTGTCACCATCCGAAATACACGCACTTTTTATTTGTTCCTCTGTATGACATTCCCGCAAACGGTATATAACTTGATCTTCCTGTATATATGTATCGCTAAACTCTGTTTTTTCAAGTTTCGTCGTCTGATACATTTTCGTCTGTAGATATACAAGTAATATCATCATCTCTTCATCATCGTCATAATTCAGACCTGTATCTTTTAGAGGTACTGTCCCACTGCTGGGCACAGGCCTCTTCTCACTATGAGAAGGGTAAGGCCATAGTCTACCAGGCCAAGTGTGGATTGGCGGAATTCACAAGTCTTTCGGAAGCATATTAGTTACGAAGAATTCTCAGACATGCAGGTTTCCAATCTCAGACATGCAAATGGAATTAACAATAATTAATACGCATTACATAAGTCATAAGTGTAATCTTCGAGAAGTCAAAGTCTATCGCTGCCTTGCCCCATCACTTAATCAGCTTTGTTTATAATGTCACACTGCTGATAAAAATAACGATGATATGCATAAAATCAACAGAAGATACGATTCGATTACATTTCAAGCACCTCTGCAGTACGGCTCTCCTGTCCCATTGACGAAACATGCCTTCGTCTGTAACTGCATAACCAACCAATGAACAATGCCTACCATACATATAATACGTAGTTAAACCAAATTCTCTAATATAATCAGCTTAATTACCCAACCACGTGAAACTAAATGCTCTAGAACAGCGTTCCTCAAACTATGGATCGTGACTGGTCGTGATGAAATATTGAGTCGGTCCTTGTATACGGCCATTCCGATTCTAATTAGGATAAATAAGGGTTGAGATACACCTATCAGCACCGCATCGCACTTTTATATGCTTCTATCCTTTTCTGTCACTTAGGACCGTCATTTACTAGAGCGAGAAAGAGAGAGGGAACACGATCGCCTTTTCGATTCCGCGGCGTGCTGAAGCGTTCCGTCTCTCTTTCTCGCTCTAGTAAATGACGGTCCTAAGTGACGGATAAGGATAGAAGCATATAAAAGTGCGATGCGGTGCTGATAGGTGTAGATCAACCCTAACACAGTGTTGAGCGATGCCGCTACTTGCCACAATCACATCTGAGCATTTAACCAATATTAAAAGACCCCTATTTTCTTAAACGACTGCCTCGTTGGTCTCGCGGCATAAATGTGCGCGTGGGATTGGGAGGTCTCGGGTTCGATTCCCGAGTCGGGCAAGATTTTATTGGATTTTTCCGCTAGGAAATTCTCAGTAACAGCACGGAGTCTGGTAATGTGCCCGATACGGCAATAGGCTCGCCCCCTATTACGTGGGACCTAAAAATTCATGGCGAAATGTGGGTGTAATATTACACCTCTGCCTACCCCTTCGGGGATACAGGCGTGAGTCTATAAATAAATAAAAAATAAAAGACCCTTATTTTCTTAAACAGCTCAGAGATGATACACACTATTGAAATTTTTGTGTGATGGGTCGGAGCTCATACAACTTTGGGAACAGCTGCTCTAGAATAATAATACAGACAGGATAAACCTGTTTCACGGTAACTGCTCTATATGATACATAATTGATTACTTTACCGTACTGATAAACTAATTAGTGATATTATTTTGAGCGTTTCATTTGCAGTAAATGTTATTTAATTTTTGGCGATGAGAATGCTTATCTAATTTAAATCATTGGCAATTGTGTAGGTTTGAGTTGATCCCTGTACCAAAATATATAGACGATTAGATATAGATTTAAAATTGTATCTGCCTAATTAAATTGTTATCACTTGCCCCGTGCTTCGAAAAGCACGCTAAGTGTTTAGCTCCGACTGTTACGTAGATCTTATATACTGTCGTTACGGCTGACTCGCCGTAACGACAGTATATAGGATCTACTCTTGGATATACTGAGAATGGTCTAAGCCATGGAGTATCGCTATCCCTTTCGAGGTCAGACGGGAGTTACTCTGTGGAAAAGCTAATATTCTGTAAAATCAGGTTAGATTAGAAAACAGACTTCGTTTTCCCAGCCTTAAAACTCTTGGATGCAACTAAGATAAGGTTACGGCAAAGATGATGCCTTAGGGTCGGTTCCAATATTCGATCCATACATGAATTTTGAGATTCGAGATTCGTGTTTGACATATTTTGTATGGAGCTTATGTCAAAAACGAATCTAAAATCTACAGATCTATCTATAGATCGAATATTGAATTCCGCAGTTAATATATACTTACTATTGTGTATCTTTCCAATCTAATTTCTTTAAAATCTGGAAAGCGGAGACATCCCCCGAATTATTATCATTCGCTTGTTCTTTTCTATGGCGGACAACGCGTAATACTTTTTGTTAAGACATCCTTGTTTACCAAAATTGCCATTAGTATGTATCGTTTAAAACCAAATTAAAGTTAACGAGATAAACTCGACGCGGATGAAATATTAAAATAATCCCATTATTTTAAGATCCAAGGTGCATTATTATTTCAAAATAACTTTGGTGTTTTGAGAACAAAGTTGGTACTGTTTATAAAGGTCCTGTCATACTAGTGTCTTAGAAACAACATTATCTCTTACTTATTTTTATCCTTATCTAGAATCGTGAATTTGATCCCAACATGGGACAACGCTTTGTTTAACTTTTTTTTTTCAGTCTAGTTTTACTTATTTGGATATGTCAATAGATTTTTTTGTAAATCTTCACAAACTGCGGGCGCCTATTTTAAAAAAAAAGTATCCTTTCCTATATCATTAGGCTAACAAAATATCTAATAAAAATAGGTTGCTCAATATTTTTATGAGTACCTAGTTCTTCGCTTTTCTGTCGCCATCTTAAAACTACAATAAAACCACCATCGCACCTTATAAATTAATTTTATTTTTCAATACGTGTTACATCTTTGGTTGCATTACATCGACTACAAATTCGTGATATTAATATAAATATACTTACGTGCCAAAATATACTTAGGTAAAACATTTACAAAATTATTTAAATTGCTCTACAAAATCAGAAATGTACCTAATTAATATTATAATTAAATACAGGTAGGTAATTATTTAAGAAAACTATTATTTTCACAAGATCGCAATATAGGGCGATCATAACACGATCAACAGGGTCGATCATAACATGATCGACCTATGTGAAAAAATAAAATAAAAATAAAATAAAATAAATAAAATCATCAGGTATTACGCGCTTATTGGGTTTTCTATACCTACCCGAAAGGACCTGATCAGCACCAAAAAAATTCTAACGTTTTATAATCGCCCTACAGTATTCGTTGTTCGCAATAAACAAAATGTGAAAATTTCAAATTATGTGATCACCAATATTAAAACTAAAATTTTCAGGCTATGTATCATGTAAGTACCTTTGTTTCAAGTATATCATAGTTTGGAATCTGATAAAGATACGACCACGAACGTGATGATCCTGATATCCAAAATACCGTATACTCATAACAAAAGTACATAGGGCATAGACACTGAAAGACAAATTAAAATTTATTAGTTAATAAGAATCATAAGAAGTAAACAATCTTAATTAATAGAAAACTCTTCTACACTTATTATGCTGTAGTTCTGCCTTCCAATTATTATCATTAAGGCGTCTCTACGTCGCTTGACAAGCGTCAAAATACTCGACCATAATACTATTAATAATTATTATTTATTATCCTTATACTATTCATAAGATTCCGTCTGAACGTCTTAACAAGACATTGGTCTGGTAATATAAGATGTAACAATATTAATGAACATAGTAGTTCTGCAATTAGCGAATCTGGCTGTTTCATGAAGTAAAACCAACGATGTTAGAAGTAAAAAGAAGTAGATACGTTATAGGCGTACCAAAAGCAGGACGCTAAACATAAGCCAGTTGGCAAGTCTGACATATGTGTGTGTGACGTCGCGAGCCGGCGTCAAAGTGAAACTGACACATCTGGTCAACCGAAATTAAAATAAAATATGGAGTTATCGATGTGTGCGTTAGTGTACCGTTTCTACGGATTGATTACTACGTAGGTAACGTATCTACGACTTTTCTAATATCATTGATTGACATACTCGTTGATATCATAATTATCAACTCGTACTAATTTCACTTGTAGTTAAGTTATTTTAATGATTTATACTCTTTACATTCATGTATTTTTTACTAAATTAAGATCGACACGCACTCACAATCAAAAAGTTACTTATTTGCGCACTGTTACCATATTTGTAGTGGAACAAGGAATATCGTTCTTTGAAGTAATCATATTCCTGGCATGAATGATGAATGTCGTATTTTGCTTTGTAAGTTTTACAATATGTTGCCTTTGTGTAATGTGACATGTCCTTTTGTATTTTAGTGATATAAAAGTACGAATCGTAATAAGTAACTTGCAAAATAATATAGATCGTAATTGTCAGAAAATATGTAATGTTTCTGACAAGAACGTCGTGTGTAATATTTAGCTTGTGCTTGTATAAATTAATTTTTTTTATTATTTTAAACCAGTATTCGCATTGACATCTTCGTCTGACAAAATCAATTGACAAAAACTTTCACACTATAAACTTCACTTTAATTAGTACATGTAAACATGTCATCTGTTGTATTGTAATTAATGAAGACCAACTACAAAGTCGTAATTAATTTAGTGATTTAAATAGGGTAAATAGCAATAAAAGTTATTAAACCTGTTTTGTTTTGGTCGTTACTTGCAATTTTTTAACTTATATATTTTTATAATTACTCTTCAAGCTTACTAATCAACGAGCTAACTATACCAAAAGGCACGAGTAATTCCTAAGGCTCTTACTAAAAAATAAACAAATATGGCATCCGAAAAGTCTGCTTCAAATATCTATGGGTTAATTTCTGAATTGCAGCGATACACTAGAAGCTGCTAAATTAATTAATTAATTTTCTGTCATCATCACCAAACTTTCTGGGCAAAGAAAATATATCTCCATCAAGTATTCTCGAGAAGAATCTAACACAAGTTGGTACTTTTATAAATAGCGTGAGTATAGGTAATAAATCAGGGTATAAGAACGTCGGATCTATCTCTACGTCCGAACTGGACGTAAAAGCTGTACATCTGTCATGTTCACGAGTCATTTGTCACATTAAGAAGATTACTGAACGGATCGAGAATCAGTATTCTCTACGAATGTACTGCTATGATCTTACTTCTTTGAATGGACGTCCTGGAATTGCTTCGCTGAAGGCATGGAATGATATCATTCTAACAAGAAAACAAGGCATAGATCGTAAATAATTTTGAGAGGCTTGGACCACTGATTTATATATTGGTAAATACATATATACAAATCGATGTGTGTACTAACCTATGTACCCCAAAACTCCTAGACCGGCTTACATAAAATGTTTAGCCAATATTCTGATCAGCCTAGCGGCTATTTAAACCTGTTTACTATCAAAATGGCTCACGAGAATCCTCTTTCCTAAACTGTCAATAAGAAATAAAAATAATAATTGTTCAAACTAAAATTATCATCTCTTAGTTTAGATCAGACATCAGCTCTTAGAGAACGAAAGTATTTATTGTTTAGAAAGTAGAGTGCTAAGTTTATAAGACTAGCTTCTTCCAGCTATTGTACTTTTTCGAGACGGCTGAGCAGTAACTGAGAGTCTCTTTGAACTGGACTCTTTTCACGACGGCTCAGCGCCAGCGCTGTGCCCTTAACTAGCACCTACTTACAAAGGTAAAACATTCAACGCTATGCAATGAGACAATTTAATCTGAGATACATTTCAATTAAATAAAGACTTTGAAACTAAACTAAACTATGTAACGGATCACAATTGCGTTTTTATTTTAAGTAAAAGACACAGGACATCTACTAGTCATACTGAGCACGACTGGTGTAACTTATGCTGAAATTCCGGGGCAAATATAGGTAATATTTGCTTCGATGGCTGACGTGCAATTTAGATCTGTTGTACAAATACGAGCATGTTATAATATTCTGATTAAGTACAAACAAACCTGTCACAAACTCACATGTAATCGCAACGGTTTTACAGTTAGTATTGTGTATTTATTTTACTCATAATATCGATATTAGTTATTTGTCATGTTTATAACACTCGATAATATCTGTGACTTCACGCCGTGCGAACGCAACCATAATTACATTCTGCTGATTATGCCTAGTTTAGAGCTTGACGAATTATAAAATGCAAGTAATAATATAGAATATTGAATTCTTTACAGAATTAATATAAAATGAAAATTCGCGTGTGCGCTTTTGTTCTTCTACAGATTTTTCATGAATGTATGTATGTACGTTGACAAAAAGTTGCATTAGCTACAGCCGCATAAGTTTGTTACAAGATTGAATCGTTTTCATTACTATTACAATACTGTTAATGAATGCCGTTTCTAATTAAAAACAAATTACCTATTAGTCGTTTGTGTTACACTTTTAAAACGCAGATGTAAATATTTTTTTCTGTATTCTACCACTTAATAATTAATGTTGATTTCTAATTAACTAAAGCCACTTGTTCTTCGCAATCCCGTCATAAAATAATTTGGTATCCAATGACAAATTGAATATTTTATCTTTGATCTTTCTAAAATTTAAACTTTGTGATGGTACTTTAAAACATGTAGAAAAATAAAAGTATTGATTGACATTAAGCGCATATAAGTACTGTTGTCTCTTTTATTATATAAACTAATGAATATACCTATGAACAAAAATATAATTATGGCATTCAGGGTTGGCTATACACAGTAACACGCAACATCTTTATTTACATGCTTAGACATTAAGAAATAATATAAGTACCTACCTACAAGTGATATGCGGAAAATATGATGTTTTCACCAAATTGCACTGTAATGGACGATACAGCCTTTAATCGTGATATATGACATAGTTTAAGACACCTATACCACAGGTCTTATTATCTTGTAACATGCGATCACGGTTTAGTAATACCGCCATAACTAAAATGTATTCTTATATTTCCTTTAACCCAACGTAGGTGATGATGACTCTTTTCCACAAAGGTGTTCGCCTGTTCAAATGTACACGCATGTTTAACAGATAACATAACATAACATAACATAACTTCACGTCTTTTATCCCCGAAGGGGTAGGCAAAGGTGTATTACACACCCACACTTCGCCAGATATGTTTCGGTCCCAATGTAATAGGGGGCGAGCCCATTGCCATCTACCGGGCACATTATTAAGCGAGCGATAATTTTTAATATACACATAACTTCGAAAAGTCAGAGGTGTGTGCCCGAGGTACCTGGGGATCGAACCCGAGACCAACAGATAACTAATGTAGGTATAATGAAGCACATCCTTATTCACCGAAGTTTCAACCTTAGGGCGGTTTCAGATTAGCGTATTTTTCTGCGCGTACACGCGCGCTTCATTACGTGCTTCAAACAACCGCACACGCATAAACAGGCATATTTCGGCGTGTTCGCTAGAAACGGTAAACATCGTGTCAGTGACAACATGGATTCTGACGACTCGCGCTTATACGAGCTTTGAAACGCGTTAACGGTCGTACGAGTTGCGCGTTTGCCAAGAGGCGCGCCTATACGGGCCTACATGCGCTTCCAAAAACGAGCTTATACGCGCGTATAAAAGGCTAATCTGAAACTGTACCTACATCGTTCGTAAACACGGGCAGACTTACGATCAGTTTCAACATTCCATCTATCCAGGTATTTAAAGATATGAGAAAAATATTTGTCATCTATGTCAAATATGCATCTAAACCCTCAAAAAAAAAATATGGATCAAATATTGAATTCAGCGATTAGTTATCCGCCTGTTGTTTGATTGTGTGTAAGTCGGCGTAAATGATTACTTTTAAATCAAAAGTATTGAAACAAACATTAATTGCAAATAATTTCACCTCGTGCATTTTTTTTAACAAGACAAGCTCGTGGTTGCACTATAGCACTTTATTCACATAATAATTACGTTATTTTACGCTCATTACATTAATTATAATCAATTCTGCTGTGCGCTACCTATACCTATCGCTTATATTACGCTAATTACGATTATACAGCGTGGGACGATACAGTATGGCCAAATAAAGAAATTAAAAAAAATATTTACCCGCGACACAGATCTTCATAAATTGTAGTTAAGATTCTTAGAACTATCTCAATCACGTCCAACTATAAAATAAAAGAAAGTCGCATCATAGCCTCTTCATTGATTTATGTACTAACTAGATAACACCAGGTGCATGCAGGTATAGCACCAGGAGCAGCTACACCTGCATTAATTTTTAAATTTACCCGTTTTCCCCGATCCCGTGGGAATTTCGGACAATCCCTTCTTCGTGCACCCCTACGGTCCTCGAGGAACATACATGCCAAATTTCAGCTTCCTGCGCCCAATAGTTTCGGCTGTAGCGTGTCTGTCAGTAAGTAAGTAACGCAAGTATTTTATATATTAAGAAGAAGAAGATTAAGATATGCTACAGAAGGATACACAGGTACTTCAAAAAATTGCCCAGCAGAGAACCGGTCGATTTTATTTACGACAAAGTAAAGCAAAATACATTTGGCTTTTTTATTCCTTTTCGCTCTTGGTCTGTATATTTCTAAAACTCATACCATTTCGTTACACGCTATAAAAATCAACTATTCCATCCATCTTAAGTGCTATTTACATATAGGTACGTTGGTGTTAGGCTGTTGTCCTGAAGGCATTATAACTTGGTGTCTCGCAGCATCACGGCGGCTTCGTACGAGGGTAGTCCGGCGTCGCAGCGCTCCCCGGCCTCGCATTTTGGACACTGATCCATCATTACCTCCTGGAAAAATAAAATTAGTTTTATCACCATTCATTTTTTTTTAAATAGTAATAGGCGGCAAAGGAGCAGACGGATCGCCTGATGGTAAGCAATTACCGCCGCCCATGGACACGAGCAACACCATAAGAGTCACAAGTGCGTTGCCGCCCCTTGGGGTTGGAAAAAGGGAGGAGTGGGATGAGGGAGAAGGAATAAGGGATAGGGCCTCCGGCACTCTCACTCACCGTACGAAACGCAACAGTTTAGGTACTGCTACTTTACGTCGATCTTCTGTGAGAGGGTAGTACTTCCCTAGTCGAGCCGGCCCATTCATGCTGAAGTCAGCAAGGCTTTACTACCATGAGGCGAAAAATGATGAGATACGGCTATTGCTTTGGACCTTGGTCTATTAGCAGTTCAAAATGCAAATAATACGCTTACGTTGTTGTATATTTTTGAAAAGGTTTTGGCTGAAAGGGAAATATCTACTATAGAAAATCTAGTCCGAATTCGTCATTTTTTTCGTTTATATGTTTGCTTATTACTGGAATCGGTTGGGAATTGTCGTATTGACACATTAATTGGTGTTTTGTGTGTTTTGATTAGGCAGTTGTTCTAAAAAGTGGATGACATTGTAATGGCGACTGTCCCATCCCTTTAAATTGTCTACCTATAAAGGCTTTACTTAGTACCTCAACGAAACACCTTAAAACGCCAAAACTAACATTTTCATAAAAAAAATGTGTTACGAAATCTGGTAAAATGTTCTAAATATGAGTGAACTTATACATATTTGATTTTGCTATCGCAAAATTCAGCAAATAAAATAAAATTGGATTCACCTAAGATACACAATTTTACTAATGCATTTTAAAATTTAAGGTAGGTCAAGAAGTGGTTTTATTTTTGTGATTCTGTCAATAAGTGAAACCATTTTATCTATAGCTTCAGCAAAAGCTGGTTTTATCTTAAAACCAGACTTGCTATATAAGCTTTCAATGAGACCAGTGATTCCCTCCCAAGCGTTTGCTGGGAATTACTTAAGTTATGAATATATCATATAAAATCTACGTAAATGCATTTTCACGCAGTTCGCAACTCGCTTTCCAATCACATCAAACTCTTGGCCGTAGCGATATTATTTTTATGGCAATAGCAATAATAGTGCAGTGCTATAATAAATATAATTCGATACATATATACTCATATACTCGACGACATGGTAACTGTATTGCATTAGATAAGTGCAATGTTGCAAGTCGTTTCCCGTCACATATTCTGAAGATATTTTTTTGTATGGCAGACAAGACCATATAAGTCAGTCTTCTTTGTGGCTGATGAAAATACGTATCAGGGTTGAGATAAAAAAAAAATCACATATTATGTATCTCTCAGCTTTTGATTACCAGATTTAATAGGAATATTTTATAGATCATGCTCTCAAAGAAATATTGGTGCTGTGAAGTGAAGATGAACTCTCTACATGCTAGTCAATCGGCCTCCTTACTGAGCTATCAGACAAAACGTTAACACGTGTAAATTACACGTGGCACGGGTGGCATAAAAAAAGACAGACAAACACCGTCCATAGTACAGAAAAGCAACAAATCGTAGATTTTTCGCAGCGTTCCTTTTTGTGAACCAATATGGACCAATTTTCACCTAGGGGATTAGGTTTTCCGTACAAAGCAGACAAGTGAGCAATGCAGCTCTTGTGTAGTAATCTGATGGTTCACGGAATTTGCAATATTCCAGCGTTACGGCCAAATTTACTGACTGCGTATTCTGGTGTACAAGGCCACTATGCTATGATGGACTTTAAAAATGGTGAGAGCTTATCTGGGAGCAATTAAAATCTAAATAGCCCATTAAATTGATCAGACTCGTTGCTAATTATAGAGTCGTCTGTACAATAGATCGTTCAGTTTCAATGAAGTGTAATTAGCATTATTTTTTATATCGATTATTGATTTGATATACCTATATCTTAGTGACATTGCACATAATTTATTTATTTTTAATTTATACTTATTTAACATTATCATATAATCCTCTTATCACTTAATTTTATTTCTATCTCTGACTTGCCTAATTTTCATATTTTATAAATATTATCATTGTACACGGACCATACAAGACAGTGACATGATAATATTACTATACCAATCAAATGATCTATTTGGACATGCAATTATTATTTTGAAACTGTTGTTAACTACACTGTAAATTCTTAATTAATTTATTGTAGTATAATATAATATGTTTATCACATACTGCCTAGCCATTATGGCTATAGCTGAAAATCAACGCTACAGTTCTTCAATTGTAGCATATGTTGATCTATGGCCTTTTAGACACAATACTGCACCGAACCTAGCGAGACCCGTGTATCTAGTGTATATATATAATTATATATATTAATTTATATTAATTATCGCTTGTTTTAAATTAACTATGCTACCTATAACTAATAATTGTATTGTGATCTAATAAACTTTTTTCTATTCTATTCTAGCAGTGCCAAAACAGACGTGTTTTGCCGACGTGTTTCATAATATGGACTATCCCGAACCGTGACCAGCTATAAAAAGAACAAACGAAATATTTTGATGGCGCGAGCTAAAAGCACGTCAGAAATATGCTGATGTCATGATACGCCGTGTTCTCAATACTTAATTGGGTCACAGTAGCCATGAGAATGCAGTGGAAATACGAAACGATATCGTCACGATATTAAAAGTAATTTAAAGTGAACGGTTGGCGATATGGTTTCTGCATTACCGCTTCGATGCCAATCTATCAAGACTATTTATTAATTATAAGGCATATAAATATAATATATACGACTAATATAATGTATTCTAAAGCGATAGCAATTAAATTGTGTAATGTTACACGTACTTCGTGTGGTGACGGGTTAAGAATACATACTGTCACCACCCCATATCATCCCATGGGTGTGGTAAGAGCCGATAGAGGGAGCATATTATGCATAGAACAGCACTGTAAGAGAAGGAAAACTTAATATAAACCCTATACCAACCCGTTTGACCAGCGTGGTATAGTAGGCCAATTCCTCCTTTCAAAGGAGAGGCCTAGTCCAGCAGTGGACTGTTAAAGGCTGATGATGAATGTTACACGAATTGGCTTGTTTTGAAGTGTTGCTTATAAAATTCTAACATCATCGGCCCTGTATAGGTATAAACCCACTGCTGGGCACGGGCCTCTTCTCATTATGAGAAGGGTAAGGCCACAGTTCTATATGTGAATCTTATTAGTAAATCGCCAGAAACTCGACATTTAACATCCACGCCTCTAATAAATTGTTCTATTTATAGTACATCGGTTTAGTCCTTTGGATTTCGCAGACCAAAGGTACAGTTTCACTTAAATACGGGCACGGATGACTTGTATGAAATTTCAAATAATTAGTGTTAAGTGCTAATGTATTACACTAAAATACAACGCGAGCGAAGCCTTTTATTATTTCTGCATGCATCATCACATAGTATTAAACAAAGTCTGTCTTATGTCTGTCCCTATGTAGGTATGCTTAAATCTTAAAAACTACGTAACGGATTTTAATGCGGTTTTTCAATATGATTCAAGAAGAAGGTTTATATGTATAATTGACGCGGGCGAAGCTGGTCGCCACCGCCTTCGCCTAGTGTATAATAAAAAAGAAAATTATTTCTAATTCTTAATTCATATATATCATGTACACATATATACGTTGTAGTTTACGCTTAGTATAAGTACTTATAACCTATAGATACATAGGTTTATTTGTACTTAGTAGCGAACCTAAATTATACTAAGGTCACAAATGTAACTCTGTTCCACATTCAGTCAGTAAAAATTGGATGGACTCAGTAGCCGAATGCATGTTAAAATTCCACTAATATCTTCGGTGAAGATAAGAAGATACAAGTACGTTAAAAACGACCTTGTTATGAAAGTAATGTCATTAGACGTTATGTCAACAATTATTCTACTACTTCATATACTTCAATCAACTAAGTAGGTACTCAGTTCTTAAGATAAATTATTAGAAACACTTGTATTTTCGTACCTGTTGTAACGTGTGGCTGTCTTTATGGCTCGGGGGTGCTTCCACAACTGTCTCGTAAGCAGGCGGCGGACCAGGCATGTCCAGAGGTTCCTGGTAACAAACATACATTCATTAGTTAGAAATATGGGTTCAGGATATCGGTATCAACGTTCACGAGCCTGTTATCAAACCGAGCAAACTGCCTAATAGACGGCAATATGTCCATCCTCCTTGCGTCTTGTCTAAAATGTACCTTATTATGAAAATTGCTTACTTTATTTAGAATTATACAAACAAGAATTAACATCATCTTCGCCTTAGCGCCATCCCGGTAGCATTCAAGAATTTCACATCATCATCAGCCCTTTATACTGTCCCACTGCTGGGCACGGGCCTCTTCTCACAATGAGAAAGGTAAGGCCATAGTCCACCACGCTGTGCGGGTTGGCAGACTTCACATGTCTTTCGAGAACATTGCGGAGAACTCTCAGACATGCAGGTTTCCTCACGATGTTTTTCTTCGCCGTTTAGCAAGCGATATTTAACAATTTAATACGCACATAACTTCGAAAAGTCATTAGTGCATGCCGTGGATTCGAACCCGAGACCCTCTGCGTAGCAGTCTGTCGGTCTCTCCACTTGGCTATCGCTGCCTTCATTCGAGTCTTTCGCCTTGGAAAAATCTACTTTCCAATTAAATTGAACAGAATATTTAGCTTATCACAGAGCGACTGTCATTTGACCTTCACAACTAAGGTATCGACATTTCATGGCTTAGGGAGTCAATCCGAGATAATGAAAACATCTTGAGGAAACCTGCATCTCAAAAGACATGTGACATCTGTCAACCCGCACTTGGCCAGCGTGGTGTACTATGTACCTCCTAACTGTTCCCACAATGAGAAGAGGCCCCTGCCCAGCAGTAGGGCAGTTTTTACAGGCTTGAAATCACTACTGCTGATCCGCATTTGTATTCAGTACTTTCTATAAATATAAACAGATGTTGTTTCCTGAGAATATTCAGTGCGCTTCCCTTCATCATTTACTATTGACGTCGGCGCGCCTATTAATTAACGATAGTGCTCAAAATAACCCCGGTTTATTTATAGATATTGTATTATGCTTATTGATTGGACATCGGCAAATGAACGCTACTATTTTGTATTTGTGTTGTCTGTGAGGGTATTGTAGGCAGAGATTATCGACATCATACATATTATGTATGTTACACACTAACATCTTGTATGAAACTAAGCAGAGCGTTTTATTTTTTATAGACTCATGCCTGTACCCCCGAAGGGGTAGGCAGAGGTGTAATATTACACCCACATTTCGCCATGAAATTTTAGGTCCCACGTAATTGGAGGCGAGCCTATTGCCGTACGGAGCACATTACTAGACTCCGTGCTGCTACTGAAAATTTCCTAACGGAAAAATCCCAATAACACTTTGCCCGACCCAGGAATCGAAACCGAGACCTCACAACCCCACGCGCACATTTATGCCGCGAGACCAACGAGGCAGTCTTGTCAGTAAGCAGAGCTTGTACTATATAAATATGTATGTTATGTTTGGAGGAAAGAGGGATATCAGTATAGCAGTTTAAATAATTGTAACTTTAAAAAAATAGTTACTGATGCGCCATTTCGTACCTATAGGTGTCAGTATTTTTGTTTAATTTTTGCTATATTTTAATGCAAAATTAATGGCGAAATGTGGGTGTAATATAAAACCTCTGCCTACCCCTTCGGAGATACAGGCGAGTGAGTATAAATAAATAAATAAATTTTAATGCAAGATGCTCTTTTATGTGTAAGATAAGATAAGATAGTTTATTTCGCAAACATGATCTTAAATAATTATACAGGTTCAGCCATATTTTACCAGTAGGCATGCGAAAGGTACAATACCAAAAACACGAATTAAAATTACACAACTATAAATATTTATAAATATTCAAACAAATGCATTCTCTTTTTCTGCAAAAACATCTGAAATACTGTAATAAGCTTTATTATTTAAAAAGGAACTTAATTTTCTTTTAAATAATGATTCACTCAATATATGTATATGTAAATATTTGTAATCTTGTAGTTTTTGATAATTCTGGCTAGAGCGATTCTTTGTGGTGATTTTAATTCGGCTTACAATACACAAATGAACCCATACCGTCTAACTGTCGAAGTAACTTTTCGTTTTAAATCTAAATAAATATCATTCATATAATTATATTCACAATCAAAACCAGAATTAACATAATGTCATACATGAATCTATAGAGTAGGTGTCGACTGTCGATTTAAAGAGGCATTGACCTCATCAATAATATGGTCAAAATTGCGTCATCTCGCTGTTTTACTCGCCCGGATATCATAACACCGTATAAAGATTTTTGAACGCTCGTAAATTTGATATCGAATTGGCAATCCGTAGAATATCAACATCATTATGCAACTGTAAAAAGGGTATTACAAAATAGCTATTGAAAAAAAAAAGTAGTATTACGGGCTGTTGACCGAAGTAATAGAAATATTTATATTTTTCTTATAGGTCGACTCACGCCTGTATCTCGGAAGGGGTAGGCAGAGATGTAATATTACACCCAAATTTCGCCGTGAATTTTTAGGTTTCACGTAATAGGGGCCGAGGGCGAGCCTATTGCCGTTATCGGGCACATCACCAGACTCCGTGCTGTGCTGCTACTGAGAATTCGGCAAACCCAGTAACACTTTTGCCCGACCCGGGAATCAAACCCGGGACATCCGACCAGCAGTCGCATACGATATCCACTGGACCACGGAAGTATAATTATAGGAATAGATAGCAGATTTTTTACTTAGGTAATTCTCTCTAGCATTCTTTATGCGCTTTAGCATATTCTTAATCTACCTTTTTGCAGAACCTCTGGTCTGTTCAGCAAGTATTTCTGTCAGTGTCCCTCCTTCAGGCCAAATATCTATTTCACCATGTCTAATTGCACACCTTACACCTTTGCTTATTTAACCTAAACTATCAAATAAACGTGATTCGAAGAAACCTCAGCAATAATAGTTCCCTTTGTGGGCACAAACATGGAAATTAATTATGTTATCAAAATACGAGCCGAAGCCCTAAAACAATAGTAGTGGGCAACTCAACAGCCGCGAGCCTCTAACTCGTAAGTTATCAGGGACAAGACGGGTGCTTATGTTGAAAGTCGTTGCCATGGCAACCGGCTTATTGTTTAAACCTGTGTCAACCCCAAGGCAAAGAGATCAGATATTTACATAGAGGCGCATTTCCTATGCGCGCTCTGTAGACAAACTTTCTGTGACTCAAATTGCAGTCGCGCTGCGGCAGCTGTCTCTCTCTCTCCTCCAGTGTATCTTAATTACGAGAGCGAGAGAGACGGAGAACGACGCCAGCGCCGCCAACGGTGCCATCTACGAACTAAACTGGAGACAGTCCCCACTTGGAATCGGCACACGAAATCCTTAAGAACTGCGCTTCTATGTAAATATGTATTCATTGACCAAGGTTTGGAAGTTTAGCTGATAGGCCGTATTGCTATGACCAATGGCTGGGTAAGACAAGTGCCAGATGGCCAGAGAAAGTACGCATTTTACGGCAGATTGTCCAGCCGACTGTTATAAAGATGCGCTGCATCCCAACCGACTAATGCGAATAGGCCTAAGCAGTGATCACCTATATTTTGAAATTCATTTTCTTAAACTAGACAGAGTAAATTTTTCTGAGACATTAGCCCAAATAAGATTTCACTCGGGATTAAATGAAACTTTTAAACACAAATAACAAAACCTTCAGACATTTAACTCTGTAATAATACCTTTTTTTAAATAATTGAAATTAGTCACTAAAATTACTTAGTAGTAACGACATTACTCAACATAATTAATATGATAAACATTATCAAGGACACCATATGTATGTACAATACCATTTATAATACATACACGTGTCAAATGAATCAATCAAGTCGGTCCATGGGTGTCCACTATTAAGGAGCTTGCCACTTTTAGCTTCTCTGACTAAACTTGAATCGATATTTATTACAATAAGTATTTTTATTTGAACGTAAAGACACGTGCATATAGCCAAAGTAACATCACGGTACTATCCCTTTAACTGTTAGAAAAAAAATTAGAAGGCAACACACACTTTTATAAAATTTCGACTCTACCTTCATGAGATAGTCCTTCAATCAACGGAGCGCAGAGATTGTGTATGGAGCTTATGTAAAATATGTATCTCTGGAAGCGAAAGCAATGGATAGATCAAAAATTAGGACCGGCCAAGTAATAGCAATATTCAATTATATATTTTACTAGATGATGCCCGCGGTTACACCCGCGTTATTTTAGGCTAATGCTCCGCTCCCGTGGCTAGCTATAACCTTCCTCGATAAATGACCTATCCAACACTGAAAGAATTTTTCAAATCGGACCAATAGTTCCTGAGATTAGCGTGTTTAACCAAACAAACAAACAAACTCTTTAGCTTTATATATTAAGTATCAGATAGATAATATAATATTCTACTAGTAGTAATAGAATACCGTAAGCACCAGCTTCGGAACTTTAAAAAAGCAACACCTTGCTTACGAAAAGTCTATTATTTTAACCAACGAAAGCTTAACATTTTGTATTTTCAAAACTGAATTAATCTAAAAGCCGTTTTCTTGTAGCAACGGAATGTCATTACAATCTTTGTTTCTCTTTTTCAGATGCTCAATGACAATTGAAGACCTCCGCGCGCAGTTCACATTGTTTTTAATAGATGTGATGGTGAGTCCCTACAATATTACTTTTTTTTACTCAAAGACAACGGCTGTATTGGGAATAAATCCTGCATCGCGAACGTTTACAAACGTTAAGTCTACTGACATAAAGGGCACCCAGACGTGAAGGACAATTTGTGGACACACAAAGTGTTGTCCGGTGTGAGAATCAAACCTACGACACTATAAGGCGGTCATATAGCTGAAAACTGCAATCGTATTGACTACATCTATGTGACTACAAAGTTAAACAGTAGAGACTAGCCTCAGAGGTGTGCTTGGTCTTCAATATCCGTTGAAGACATATTATTATTATGGTAAGTATACTTTTACCACTAGTGGTTGCAAACGGCCGCAAACAGCTTCTTACCGGTAAACTTCAACAAGATTTTGAACTTGTGACAGAAACTTACTTAGCTGCATCTTATCAAACATTACTTAAAGCTAATCGGCCATCAGCATCTGTAGTAACTTACTTACTACATATATGCATTTTCCATGAATCCAAAATCTATCTATGAAATACTATAGTATTTAACAGTCACGGGCTTATGCTGAAAGTATGATAGATCAAAACATGTACCACTATATAACTAACTAGACGTTTCCCGCGGTTTCACCTGCGTCCTGACGGACTCTTATTTTTTCTAAAATAAAATATAGCCTATGTTACTCACAGATAATGTAGCTTTCTAATGGTGAAAAAAATTTTAAAATCGGTCCACTAGTTTTGAGTTTATCCATTATAAACAAAAATACAAATTTTTCCTCTTTATAATATTAGTGTAGATATGTATGAAGACCGTTATTTTATCATGTTGTATTGTGATCAAACCAGATTCTTCACATCATACATATAATATTTATAAACATTTTCATGTATCAAATATGTATTGTACAGAATCATAATCATTATAAATTAAAGTACGTAATTAAATATTAGCGGTATGAACGATTCGTGGTAATTCCAATATAATTTTAATACAACGTCACCAACACGTACAAATACGGGCGAAACCAATGGCTTTACATTAGATTAAGCACTAATTGATTTAGTTAAATTAAATCCTATTTTTAAACTATTTCAAAAAAGAAGGAGGGCCATGTTTGTTTCCCCAATACTCTGACATTTACTTACTGATTTCGATAATATTCTTCGCGATTGTTCTTTTAGGTAATGGTCCCATCCGAGTTGGGGAACGAAGTTGAAGACGTTTATGTTGTTAAAATTTTTATTGGTGATTATTTCATCCAAAAACGATATATATGACTTACTCGTATTTGTTTCTCTTTGTCTTTCCGCACTAGGAGTTCTTTCTGAGTGACTACTTACTTTACAAACGTCTAGCAAAAGTTACAAAGAACACAAACTTGAAACAACAAATTATCGATCATACAAAGTGTGAACGAAGCAAGTGGTGTACTTGAAGCAGTGACACTTCATGAACATGAACACGAACATGACAAGCCAATTTCTGAAGACATAGCTCCAACCCAGCGATTAGCTTGTCTTTTCAAACGGATCGTTATTACTTAAGGTACGTACTATACTAGAGAATGGCGGCAGCTAAGTCCGCACTTTTTTTATTCAATCGTCTCCATTTTTTTGCGATACTCCAAAAATATTCATGACAAATTTCAGCTTCCTGCGCTCAGTAGTTTCCGCTGTGCATTGCCTGTCAGTCAGTCGCACGCAAGAATTTTGTATACAGAAACGTCAATATGAAATGCCAACGGTTGTAAGTGCTAGCCGGTAGCAACTTCAAGACAGCACCGTGCAGCAGCTGTGCCGTTGCCGGTACGGCACGAACACTTAAACCACACGTGCAGCCACGTTACGTCAAGCTTGCTAAAAATAGCATTATGTAATTAATTATTTACAAGTAGACTTGCCACAATGTAAGACACAAATAGCTAGGTACTCCAGTTAATATATTCATATGCGATCCGTACCATATTCTATGTAGTAGACTAGACGCATGAGTATGAGTCGTGAATGACGCCGTTCTACGTATTTTACATACATACATAGACTCACGCCTGTTTCCCTGAGGGGCAGGCAGAGACTATTGCAACGATCCTGACATATCTCTCTTGCTTCATTCACTCCCATCAAATTACTCATGCATGCTTTTCTGTTCAGGGTACTTCTAACTTGTCCTGTTTTTAGGATGTCTCCAATCTGGTCACAGAACGTTCGCCTAGGTCTTCCCCTTCATCCTGTCCCATTCACACTTGCCTTGTACATCTGCTTGGTCAGTTTTTCGTCATCCGCGTATTCCGCGTATTGCGAATTTTAAAGGGATATTATATAATTTCTGTGCCGGGAAAGTAACATTTCTCAATAAAATATATTTATTATGTAAATATATATATTTACATAATAAATAGAATATGTTTATAATATATTTTCAATGTTTAAAAACATAGCTGCATGATTAATAAGCATCTCAGACAGATATTAGAAATGCTTTTCAATATGATTCTTGTAAATTTATAATCGCCGCTGTAACGATTTTGATGCAATTTGATACGAAATCAGCTTTAAGCCTAAGTAAATACCTACGTTTTATACAACTCTCGAAGCAATTTTACGTAATCGAAACTGTGAAACATCGCCGTTTAAGAATTCAAACAGTAACATCAATACAAAAATACATAGTTCACAATACCATAAAGCTGTATTATTTTCCATCGGCTCATATTTCGATCCAGTAGCCAACATGATGGATGGTGCTGTCATTTAATTATAATTGGAATCGGATAAGTATAGCGACTGTGTGTATACAGTTAATGTGCGGCCAATCGGCAAATATTCCTAATTTTGAGTAATGGACGCGTGCATACGACGGCGACGGCGCGGACACAGTTGATTAATTTCATTCTGGCTGTACCTGCCGAAAACATTCACTAATTAACTAAATTATATTATTATCAGATTATTGTGTTAGAAACTATTTTGAATTGTGCTACAAAATTTTATGTGGCGATATAATCTTAATATATAAAGTGCCGCCAACGGCACGAACTAAGAACTAAACTGAAGACAGTTCCCACTTGGAATCGGCACACGAAATCCTTAAGAACTGCGCTTCTATGTAAATATGTATTCATTGACCAAGGTTTGGATGTTTAGTTGATAGGCTGTATTGATATGACCAATGCCTGGGTAAGACAAGTGCAAGCGATGTGGACGGGAGACAATGCGGATGGCCAGAGAAGGCACGCCGACTGTTATAAAGATGCGCTGCATCCCAACCGACTAATGCGCAATACGCCTAAGCAATGATCACCTATATTTTGCAATTCATTTCCTTAAACTAGACAGAACAAATTTTTCTGAGATATTAGCCCAAATAAGGTTTAACTTGGGATGAAATGAAACATTTAAAACACAAATAACAAAACCTACAGACATTTAACTCTGTAATAATACCTCCCTGTTTCCCTGAGGGGCAGGCAGAGACTACGGAACGCCATTTGCAACGATCCTGACATATCTCTCTTGCTGCATTCACTCCCATCAAATTCCTCATGCATGCTTTTCTGTTCAGGGTACTTCTAACTTGTCCTGTTTTTAGGATGTCTCCAATCTGGTCACAGAACGTCCGCCTAAGTCTTCACCTTCATCCTGTCCCATTCACACTTGCCTTGTACACCTGCTTGGTCAGTCTTTCGTCATCCGCGTATTCCACGTATTATTGCGTATTTTAAAGGGATATTATATAATTTCTGAGCCTGGAAAGTAACATTTCTCAATAAAATATTTTTATTATGTAAATATATATATTTACATAATAAATAGAATATGTTTATAATATATTTTCAATGTTTAAAACCATAGCTTCATGATTAATAAGCATCTCAGACAGATATTTGAAATGCTTGTCAATATGATTCTTGTAAATTTATAATCGCTGTAACGATTTCGATGCAATTTGATACGAAATGAGCCCAAGAAAATAACCTACATTTTATACATCTCTCGAGAAGCAATTTTACGTAATCGAAACTGTGAATATCGCCCTTTTAGAATTCAAACAGTAACAGAAAAACAAAAATACACAGTTCACAATACCACAAAGCTGTATTATTTTCCATCGGCTCATATTTCGATCCAGTAGCCAACATGATGGATGGTGCTGTCATTTATTTATAATTGGAATCGGATAAGTATAGCGACTGTGTGTACACAGTTAATGTGCGGCCAATCGGCAAATATTCCTAATTTTGAGTAATGGACGCGTGCATACGACGCGCGACGGCGCGGACACAGTTGATTAATTTCATTCTGGCTGTACCTGCCGAAAACATTCACTAATTAACTAAATTATATTATTATCAGATTATTGTGTTAGAAACTATTTTGAATTGTGCTACAAAATTTTATGTAGCGATATTCGTCATCAGCCTTTAACAGTCCACTGCTGTACTAGGCCTCTCCTTTGAAAGATGGAATTGGTCTACTATACCACGCTGGCTAAACGGGTTGGTATAGGGTTTTGTATCAAGTTTTCCTTCTCTTACAGTGCTGTTCTCTGCATAATATGCTCCCTCTGTCGGCTCTTACGACACCCATGGGATGATATGGGGTGGTGACATTCCGTATTCTTACCGTCACCACACGGACATTAAAGCGATATTATCATTATATAAAAATTACTTGTTCTGAATGTCATATGGCAGCGCTCAAACTTAATTAAAAACATGAAAGTTGAACTGTGAGTTCGAAAGGAAGGATTTTTCATATTCTACCCCTAAGTGGGTGAAATGGGCGTTGAAATTTTATGACGTACGAAGCCGGTAAAGTCATTCTTAATGTGTTGGTCAGGTGCCATTTGTCCTATGAAAACAGATATTCTATGGAATCTGGTTTAACTAAAAGTAGACTTCTGACTAAAATTCGAAAATCTTAAATGTTATGGGGAACACTTGAATAATGATGACAAGTTAATACAGAGTTATAAGTAAGTATAATTATTAGTGAATTAGCTTGAACCTCTTTGAAACTATTTCCGGTTTACAACGATAACACTAAATTAAAACTAGTTTAACTAACTTTTTACAATATGTTTTTATAATATTATGCATTTGGATTAAATACCTGCTCCATTGTTTTACATTTTAAACAACTTTCCATTGTAATCGAGAACCGGTTTATCAATAAATAGTTACTATTTTGGTCTATTTTGTTGAGGAAGCAAACATTATGTAAAACATTAATTGCTCAGTTAATTGCACAGGTTACAGGGAACGAAGCCATACAAACACATGTAAGCAAGGAAATTAAATGTGTGATTCTGCGACAGCTAATAATAAAACAGTTATTCGAAGAAAACTTTTGAGCATGTTTATATTTATACGTTACAAGACGATGCTCGCGGTTACACCCGCGTTATTTAAGGCTACTGCTCTGCTCCCGTCGCTCATAGGGTGATGTTATATAGTCTATAGCCTTCCTCAATAAATGGGCTATCTAACACTGAAATAATTTCTAAAATCCGACCAGTAGTTCCTGAGATTAGCGCGTTCAAACAAACAAACTCTTCAACTTTATATATTAGTATAAGATGTAACTAACCATGCTTTGGATAAGGTAGCCAAGTTGGATCAAGTATTTTATTACTTTTATCATGTTACTTTACATGGATTTCTCTATGCGATATTTAGTGCGAAATTATTTCATCACATAGTCTTCTTGTGCCAAATATGATTGATACAAAATATTTTATGTTGTGTACCTCGCTGGAAATCAAACGGGCCGATCCTGGTTACTTCGAGTATTTTTCCGCATACAGAAAACTAGCTGTTTGTTCAGTAACTGAACCGTCCGCCTGAACATTACTTAGAAAAAATGCATATAAACTTTGACCCTCTTGTTTACTTTAGAATCGTCTAAAATCCTCTCTCACTGCTTCGCTACGGTTCCCGAGGAACATACATGCCAAATTTGAGCTACTTGCGTCTTACAGTTTTGGCTGTACGTTGTCTTTCAGAGGCAGTAACGCAAGGATCTATATGAAATCCTTGCGTGCTTGCTGCGCGAACTTTCCAAAGGACCGGAAAATCTAATGTGCGCGCAGAGCTGCGGGCATCGATTTAGCATCCAAGTGTGAGTTTTGCAGTATGTACACCCCTTGCTTTCTACTCGTTATCGAGTAAGATTTCAAGTGAGTACGGAGCTTTATATGTTAGAATCAATTGCTCGCCGAGTGGCGTGGTGCCTTGGCTCAATATTGGCTCGGTATACGCTCGCAGTTGGCTCGAGAATGCAGCCGAGCTTGTAAGCTGCGGCTCTAATTATGCTCGCCACGTTACACACCCCATCTCACCACTACGTGAAGTCGTGTGCTAATTGAACATGTCTAATGGCGAATGCTTCGACCTTGCTGGTGGATTCTGTCTGAATAATATGCAGCGATGTCTTGCTTACATAATTATGTTAATATGTGTTTTTCGTGGATGCAAAGGTGTGTCAGGTCTATTTACCTTCCATTTCAAAGTATTACAGTAGTGTTTGATCGACTACCTAGTCATAAAAGCTATAAAAACTGTACCTATTATTTATTTCGTAAATTAAATTAAATGTGTAACATAAAAAATCTATCAACAAAAATTGAGATGGCCATAAAATAACAGTGAATTTTTGGGAGACCCCATTTTATGCTATTTTAAGTATGTAATATGCTATGTTTATTTTAATTCCATATAACGCAAGCACCGCAGCTTAACCCGTAACCCACATCATAACATTGAAAGAAATCATCTCATTTTAACCAATATAATCTACAAATAGATACCAACATCGTAAAGATCTAGTAGCTGCTAGAAAATCAGATCCGATCACTCATTAAACCAGTGGAGCATGTAAAACCGCTCGACTCGACGCCCCGAAACCAATTATCGCAAATGCTATTTTTATTTGTAGCATTTGACGGCGGGCATTAAATCGTGTGAGGGAGAGGTCCCGGGAGGACTGTCCGACACTCCCGATGAGAGTACCCTCTAACCAATAAGACATATCGATGTGGTGTTTCAAGTTTTGTCTTATCATGTGTGTTTGATGGACAAATGCAGATTTACTTTCAAAAGCCTTTTGAGTCATTGATGTTGCGCGCTGCGGATTTTCTGGAGCAATAAATAGGAAATTAAACAAGGAAGGGAAGGTTAAACTCACATTTAAGACGTATAAATGTTTGAGGTTGACTACTTAGAAGGGACTAATAAAAAAGACAGTAATATACCAAGAGGGTTGCTCGGTTTTAACACAGTTTTTTTTACTATGACGGGATCAAGATCATCAAATTCAAAGTGACCGATACTTGGTCACTTTCAATTTAAGAAATTTGTAGATTAAAAAGATATGTGTTACGCAATTTTTAAAGATTTAGGTACAGCAATTAGTGCAGCCCAAAATGGTATAAACGTAAACATACTTGAAAACCCACACTTCTAACCTCTAGTAAGATTTTAAGTAATGCAACGGTGGATATTTTTACGCAAACATTTTCAAATTAAAACAATTACAGAACAACTCTTGTGCAGGAAAAGTGTGACTAACTTTTTAAGTTCTTTGGCTACGAAATTGTTTTTATTAAAACAAGCTGTGTATAAAATATTTATAAATACAATAATGTTTAAATTGTATAGGTATAGGTACATTTCAAGAAAGTACAGGCAGATATCAGATATGATTTAGTTTTGACAGTTGTACAGCATCTGTACAGCACAGCAATTCGTACATTATTTCTATATGGTACCTGTAGTAACTACATGTGCAAGTAGGTAAATGCCTCGCCACCCTAGTCTATCGTACCTAGCCCAGCATCACAAACTACATCTGTAGTTAACGTCGCTAAGTGGCATCGTTCATTAGCCTCGCCAGTTAAACTGAGCACACTGCGGAAGCAAATAAACTGCGATTGCTCCCACAGCTTAACTTCGCTTACTTGCGATACCAGGCGCCATTTAAATCAGCATTTGGCACTTTGCTCTCTGAACCAAATGGGAATCGAATGAGCGACTCAAGTTGCACTGTCTTTTTGCGGACGTTTCTTTCTTTGAGTTTCGTGATTGATCTTTTTCTAGTTTAAACTGTAGACAGGTTTACTTTGAAAATCATTTGATCGGTTAACGATTTCTGTGTTGTGGCGGTTTCAAAGATATTTGGATATACGTACATGGGATTAATTTTTATAATTTTCGGCATTTTAGCTGAATGTTTTTAATGTATGAAATAAATAAATAACATACAAATGTTTCCTTACTGTTTAAAGCAAACAAATGGTTAGTGTCAATAAGTCAAATACAATCATTTTTTACTTCAGGATATCAACACATATGCCTGGCATAAAATGGACACCTGATTTCCACATGATTTGAACTGAATGACATCCTATAAACTTATCACTCAATGCAATATATACCTACGAGATTTATATTACAGAAAGAAAAATCTTTTCATTACAAACACTCATGCATTTGTGAAAATATCTGTATTTAAAATATGTTATATTTATTCTAATAGAATAAAAAAACATTATTTAAAGCTTATAGAAATATCAAACCAATTACATAGGTTCATGGATGTAGCTTTATCAGGTGCGTCGAGATAGTCTATCGAATGTGTGACGTAATAGCGCTGACGTCACACGTGCCCTTAGCTGCAAGCGTATTCAGTATCAAAGGATTAATTTACTCAAGCTGTATCATTAAAATAACTCAAGCTTTTACATTACATTCAAATGGTGGACAGCATTTAGTTTCCAAGTGACAAGCAGGTGGTCGTGCTAGGTTTATTTCAATTATTTTCCGTTAAAATATATCTGGCTTATTTTTTTGTGCAACTTTATGTGTTGTTAAACTGTTGTGTATATTATAAAAATAAATTTTATTTATTCATTTATAGACTCACGCCGGTAACCCCGAAGGGGTAGGCAGAGGTGTAATATTGCACCCACATTTCGCCATGATTTTTTAGGCCCCACGTAATAGGGGGCGAGCCTATTGCCGTACCGGGCACATTACCAGACTCCGTGCTGCTACTGAGAATTTCCTAACGGAAAAACCCAATAGATAACACTTTGCCCGACCCGGGAATCAAACCCGATACCTCCCAATCCTACGCGCACATTTATGCCGCGAGACCAACGAGGCAGTCAAATAAATGCATTTTCTTTCTCTTTTCTTTTCTTCTCTCTTGTACGATTTAAACCTTCTATCAGATGACTTTGTCAGCATTCAGCCAACGGATACATACAAAACCCAGTCTCGAAGCAACTATTTGTGTATGACATAAAGTGTGTTCGTAGTTCTATATTCTATCATCATGACATTTTGATACTACATATTTTGATACTACATATTTTGATACTACATATTTTGACACTACATATTTTGATGATACATATTTTGATACTACATATTTTGAAACATCGAAAATGTCAACGATCGCCACACAAAACAAGGTTGGTTCTATTCGCTGATAGTTCTATAGTCTCGTCATTCAGGCAATTTTCTGTTATCTGATGTTTTGATGTTATTAAAGTGTGGCTACTGCTATAAAACGAAACCTAACTTTACCTTACATGTGTACATTTTGTAACAATAGATGAAATAAATTGCTTTTTGCGAAAATAGTCGTAATAAATACGAATTATGTGTCGTAAAACGGAACTGTTTGCGGAGAACGCAAATACGTTTGTAGCCTGTATAATGCCTTATTTTTAATGAGGAGATAAGCAGAATCGACATGCTTCCTCCGTTATGTATTTTATTTTCAATCTCACCAACGATAGGTGGAGACAATCTCACTGAGGTTCACCACGCAGACACGGTAATATAATCTAACAGTATTGTAACTCGGCCGTCTTCGTGACTTATATACCTACCAGACGCGCCGCATGCGAGCTGCGGCACGATAGCGGCTGCGGGTACTGTAGGTACAGTCCGCCCAGTCTAATGGGTACTCTGCTCGCGGCGCGTAGGTATAACTCGAGTTTCGTGCGTTTGTATGGAGTTACAATACTGTTAGATATTATTACCGTGACGCAGAGGATCTCGCGTTCGCACCCACGGCCACGGCGCGCACCGATAACTTTTCGAAGATATGAGCACGGATAAGTTCGAGTCTTTACTATACAGATATAGCAAGGACTCTTATCCGTAGGCCTCGGGGAATAATAAAGGGTCATCATCATCGCCCTAGCGTTATCCCAGATGCATCCAAGACTTACAGCCTTGGAGCCCGAGGTCCGCTTACTGGTCTAACCAGATATGACAGAATATCAACTTTTCCACAGAGCGACTGCCGTCTGACTTCCGTAACCTAAAGGGATAGTGATATTCTATGGTTTAGACCAGTATCAGTTTATTTGAGGGTACTGACTCCCCGTAACGACTATCAAAGATCTTCATGACATCTGGGACCCACGGTTTAACGTGTTCGCCGAGGCACGGGGCAACCGATAATTAACAATTTAATACGCACTTAACTTCGGAAAGTCATCGGCGCGCGCCTTGGATTCGAACCCGAATAATAAATCGGTATCATACTAAAAATAAAATAAGTTATAATACGCAGGCACTCTTTTAAAATGAATCTCTAAAATAGCATCATACAAAGTTGTAGCATTTCATTCATAAATGATGACTTGCGATAAGAATAGATATATGTAGTCATTGTGTCAAAGGGACCTTTGCCGGCATTGAATCAAAGGTCACAAGAACTCCCACGCCAACAACTATCTGCAGATAGCGGGAACGTGGTCACTGATATCTCTGGTAGCACCAGCCACAACGGTATCGATCACAGCCTCACAGAAGGTATTATCAAATAGATCCATTACGGTTTGCTGCTAAAAATAACATTGTTCAAGTGAATCCATCATTCCGACAGGTCACTCAAATTTCAATGCATATTTTGTGCTCTTCAATCTTGTAACGCTATGTAGAGTTATTTTGATCGTGTTAAAGATAGATTGTACTTTTCAACCGCACTACTATTGAATGAGTGAAGAAAGAATGACGAATCGGTTCTATAAGGCAAAAGTATGTGGGCAAGTCGGTCGCGGCAGACCTCGTCGGACATTCCTCGACCAAATTGGGGACGTCCTAAACAAAGGCAAAGTCCGAAGTACCCATAACCGGCGAGCATGTATGAAAAGAGTAATGAGTGTAGAGGAAGCGCGTGAGGTCTGTAAGGATAGAAGCAAGTGGTGTTCCGTTATCTCTGCCTACCCCGACAGGAAAAAGGCGTGAGTATATGTATGTACTATTGAAGGGTTTCTAGCGATACTGGGGTATAAAGGGCAGAATTGAAACAGCAATTTATGTTACACCAAATATTGTCCCTTATGGGATCGAACACACGACGCCCGGCGCTTTGCCAAGTAGCCAGCGACTAAAAGCCCACCATCCGTGCAGTCACACACAGTTGAGAAATCAATTAAATCCATTCAAAGCCTCCAAATCAAAACTGAACTCCACAAACAGCTCGTAATAAACAGTTTGAAACTTGTCTCAACTGTATAACTTAACAATAACAGTTTACACAACTAACCCAGCAGTAATCCGTCAGACAATTAAACCGGTGAGTTGCATCCTGGAAAAGTTGCCCAGCTGTGGGCTATGCACTCCAGTGGACAATGCATAGGTAAACAGATTAACTGTGCTGGAATTGGAAGCGCTTTGATAGAGTTATGAGCTCTGTGGATAGTCGGACTAGCATGTTATGTAAGGCTGCCAGTCAGAGCCTCAAACTTTGAAGTATTGTACTGTTGGCGAAATAGCTGTTGTAAATGTTGAACTGATATTTCAATGAGTATATCAAAGACTTCTTGGCCTTATAGTAGTTAAAATTTGTAATAGCAATTTTTATCTGTATGTACCTACATGTACGTGAAAATTAATTGTAATTTAATTTACTGACTGCCTCGTCGGTCTCGTGGCATAAATGTGCGCGTGGGAATTGCGATAGGTCTCGGGTTCGATCCCTGGGTCGAGCAAAGTGTTATTGGGTTTTTCTGTTAGGAAATTCTCAGTAGCAGCACGAAGTCTGGTAATGTGCCGGGTACGGCAATAGGCTCGGCCCCTATTACGTGGGACCTAAAAATTCATGGCCAAATGTCGGTGTAATATTTACACCTCTACCTACCCCTTCGGGGATACAGGCGTGAGACTATAAATAAATAAAAAATAAAAAAGACCATGTTTTAGGTATTTTACCAGTAGTGTTATCACTAAATTATTATTTGTTTATAAAACAAATAGCAACAACAAATTGTTTGGAATGCAAGAAATTCAATCGATATGTTAATTTTCATTAGGTTTTATACGCAACCGCTCAACACTGTTCTACTTTGTTTAACAACCTACAAAACTTGATAATTTTACGTGTACACATATGCTTAAAGATCTAGTCCACAAACACTATTCACTTGTCGTTAATTCTGTAAATATTTTATCTAAATATAGTCATAAGTGAGGTATGTAGCGACTCGCTAACTAAGGAGAGAAAAGGAAAGCTGAAAGTGGCACCTAGTCACCAGTCATCCGTTAAAGTGGCAACAGTGAAAGTTATGACAGCGGTTATTAGCACTAAGTACTGGAACTATGGTGGATACACTATGCAATATTATACTACGGGTCTATATCGCATAATTATTTGAAAATATAGGTAGGTGCCTTATATTTCCATCGAAGTTTCGGTATGGGTTACACGTCGTGGTCACGACATCACTGATGTCCTGTATGCCGAAACGTTGAGGGAAATAGCCGCGAAAGCTTTAAAGTATTATTATACCAAAATCACACATACCTGTATTTAGGACATTTTAATGTAGATCTATAACTTCGCGATATAGAAGAAAAGGCTGAACCAGACGTATGATCATAAGGCTGGAAGATTGACGAAGGAAAACCGAAAATTTCCAATTAAACCGCCCTAACATATTTGGATCCTCGCCCCGGGATTTTATAATATACTAAGAGCGTTAAGCCTAATAATAAAACATTATCTTAGCATCTTCGACTAACCGCGACATCTGTCACTGTTTAAGGAATGTATTTATATACTTGCACTGATGGATGTTCCTTGGGACAAATGTCCCGCGTTGTTCCAGCCATCGTGGAACAAAGACCCGCTATATCGGCCGACTACCGAAGACGTTTTAAAGTCCGCCATTATGCATAATTTTAGTACTGTATCTTTTTTCTTAGCTTTTAACGGATCTTCTGTCTTTAATGTTTAGATTGTTAGTAGAGTGGTTACTGGAAGCGTTGACAAAAGACTTTATAGTCAAATTGATGTACATTTTCAGACACATAAAAACTGCTGGCTACAAGCGAAAATGGTCTTTATAACACTTGTATAACTTCACGGTTATTCCGGTCATACGGCAGTCTAAAAATTAGTCCCAGGGATGCAATATTGGGATGCGACTAATTCTTTCTCATTAGCTGATTGGAAATCGATCACTGAATTCTATAATTCAAGTAATTTTCGAGGAAGTGTAAGAGCTAAACTCTAAAGCCCTATACAGCAGTATCGGTACGAACCTACAATGAAATTGGCCAAGCGCCCTAAGAATAAGAACGACTAAGCTTTTCTACCTGTATGTGTATCTATATCGGGCACAAGAATATCAAAAGGCACTATGAGTATTTTGACACAAGACTACTCTGCCCCAAAATTTACCTAGCTCTTGCAAGACCTATTGATAAACAGAACTAATAAAAACATGCAACAATGTAAATCCATTTACCGTCATCGTAACATCCTAGTTGCATTAAGACTCACTGTTGAGCCATAGGTCCGCTATAAAGGCAAACATAATGACATATAAATACCGAAAACATCCCGTTTAGCATTGAAACTCATAATTTGGATATATTTATTAGCATTCATATAAATCTGCAGCATCTCCCAAGTATATAAGCGGTCGTTACCGACGCAAGGCACGTACGACGCCACGAAATAGATCGCACGAGATAGACATTATATCCTCTCAATATGTACTTATTACGTTGGAAATATGAATATGTTATTCAGATTCGATGGCTGATTGTAGATTGGTGTTCATGTGAATTTTTTAAGGCTTCACCGGTTCATGACAATGGTATAAATATTTTTTGGTGCTGCTGTCACTTTGGTTTGCTTATCTACGACAGGTTATCATCGTCCTAGCGTTATCCCGGGGGCATTTGGGACTTGCTTTTGAGTCCACGGTCCGCGCACTAGATAAACCTGATATGCCTGAATTTTAGCTTTTCCACAAAGCACGCCCCGTAATGACTATCAAAGATCTTCATGACAGCCTTGACCGACAGTTTAAGGTGCTCTTCGAAACACGGAGCAAGCAATAATTAGCGAAGAATACGCACATAACTTTGAAAAGTCATTGGTTCACGCCGTAAATTCGAGCCTGATATCCACTGCTAATCTGTTGGTATCACCACTAGGCTAGCATTCCCTCTAATGACTAGCAATCATTCTTTACTCATAATATAATATAACGAAAAGGAAGGAAACAAGCCATTATCTTGGATGGGACTGTACGTATGAGGTAAGTTTTCCTGGAAACTCACACGGATTGGCTTAACTGAACTTAGTT
Organism: Euclidia mi; assembly: GCA_944739405.2. Taxonomy (NCBI): domain Eukaryota; kingdom Metazoa; phylum Arthropoda; class Insecta; order Lepidoptera; family Erebidae; genus Euclidia; species Euclidia mi. Next base: position 634,793 of record OX123197.2, on the reverse strand, counting down.
TACACTACGGTAAACTTAATCAATCCCTAGCACTAGCTAATAGAGTAAACGAAGGAGTGTTTGTTTGTTGCACTTACACGCTACAAATAACGTACATGATTTCTTGCCTGACAGACTGCTAAACAGCAAGTATCGAGTTTAAATCTACGGTGCGCACCAGTGACATTTCGAAGTTATGGCCCTATTAATTGTATATTATCGCGTGATTTTCGGTGAAAGAAAACGCCGTAAACCTGCAATATTGAGAGTTCTCAATAATGTTCTCCTAACATAATAGGGTATTTGACTAAAAAAATCTAATTAGTCCGTCAGTTAGATTATCGAAAAATACTGGACACGTATATTTTCTTTAGTCACGTAAACAAAAAATGAAGACTACAAACTTCGCTGAAAACTCGTGTGACGTCACTTGCCAGTACACTTTTTACTGGCAAGTGACGTTACAAGCCCCCACTCTTAGATGTTTCTCCACCTTTGATGCGTTTTATCTTCGTAATTTTTTACTGATTTGATAAAACAAAAAATACGTATCCAATATTTTTCGATAATCTAACTGACGGACTAATTCGATTTTTTTAGTCAAATACCCTATTAGGTGACTTCTGGCCAGCCCACACTAGGTCAGCTAGGTGGAATATGGCCTTACACCCTTCTCATAACGAGGAGTAGCCTGTTTTCAACAGTAGGACAATTTATAGGTATACAGCCTTGATGTTGCATCCTTTAAATCTTCACAAATTGAAAGAAAGAAAGAAAGAAAAAATATTTATTAGACACATAACTGACATAACACAAACAAAAATAAATAAAAAGCAAAGCAAAAAGCATTTAGGTACAAAGACAACAAAAAGATTGAAATAAAAATATGAAATTAATGTGTCTAAAGGCTACCAGCTCAGCATGTGCTGTGGTTCAGATGGGTGACCACTGACCAAAGCGCTGATTTTCAGCTGAAGCCCACAGGTGACTCACGGACATAAGAACAGTATCAATCAATATAATATATAAAACAAATATGTATAAACGTAAAATAGGTATATGTACATACACACACACACACACACACACACACACACACACACACACACACACACACACACACACACACACACACACACACACACACACACACACACACATATATATATATATATTGTATATATATATACATATTAATATATAATTATATATATTTATATAGTATTTAGGTATATATAAAAGACACAGCTATTCCATGATACAAAAATAAATTATTAAGCGGTAAAATACAAACGAATAATAATAATAGTCAGTATACATAAGTAAACTATTTACTTCAATTTTAGGCTCTTGAATGGCGGCCATGTACCGAATTGACAATGCAATTACTATTTATTGTTCTAGAGCATTGCATCTAGAGCTCAATTTCCTATCCTATCCCGAACGACACGTGCTGGGTTGAGGTGCCACTCTTACACGGTAGGTGGTAGGACAGATACCGTCACGCACCAAACGGTTCGGTGCCTCTTACCTCTGCCGTACCATTAAGATGTAGAACTCTTTACCAGTCCACGTGTTTCCCTCCTCTTATGATCCCTGATCCTTTAAGCGGGGCGTGAAAAAGCTTTACTCAAGGCCGTCAAAGTGAGGGCCATCATGCCATAATGCCATGCTGGCTGCTGGGATGATGGCCATCACTATGGGACTTCACTGACTGCTTAACATCAGGCAGCATAGAGTCAATTTGTTCGGCAGAAATAAAAAAAAAATCTAAAAATAAAAAAGCCTAGGTGAACCTGGTAGTGTTTTAAAAAATCGACGTTACGCCCAAGAATATTAAAGCCAAATGTCCCATCCTACTGACAAAAAGTGAAAATTATATTAAAGGAAATTTCAATGTTACGTGGTATTCTAAAAATATCATGGTATGCCCCGTGGCCTATACGTGAGGGATGCTGCATTATACTATAAAAGATTTTCCAGCGGTATTAAACGCGTTAACTTTGTTTTGTACATGACTGTTTTACATAGACTATGAATGAACAAAGTTTATTGTAAGACTCTGGCGGGAAGAAGAATACGAGGAATAAGCTATAAAGTTATGTAGAAGAAAAATATACATTGGACTCAAATATACATGTTTATACGAGTCCCGGGTAGTATCAGTATGAGATGCTTAAAGTGTGTACCTATTATTTGTAGTGTGACATTTGTGAAAGTTTTCACAGTAAATAGACGATCAAATGCAAAAATATTTTTAGTTTGGTCTTGCAATTCCTTAAATTAGCGTATGCAAACTTACAAACAAGGGGATGCTTGCAGCTACGCCTGCACATTTTTTTGTGGGAATTTCGGGCAATCCCTGGTTATGGCACCGTCCTCAAGGAACATGATTATGTACAATAGTTTAGACTGGGCGTTGTCTGTCAGTCAGTCAGTAACGAGTTTTATATATCAAGATAGAGATCATAGACAACATCATCCTCTTAGCGTTATCCCAGTTTCTATCTGGGGTCCGCTTTCTAGTCTAACCGGATTTGGCTGAATATTAGCTTTTCCACGGAGCGACTGCCTGTCTGACCTCCGCAACCCGAAGGGATAGCGATATTCCATGGTTTAGACTAGTGACAGTTTATTTAGAAGGTACTGACGCCCTGTAACGACTGTCAAAGATCTTCATGACAACCGGGACCGACGGCTTAACGTGCTCTCCGAGGCACGGGACAAGCGACACATAACTCCGAAAAGTCATTGGTGCGCGCCGTGGATTCGAACCCGATACCCTCTGCATGGCAGTGTGTTGGTATATCCACTCGGCTATCGCCGCCTACAAGAGATCATAGACAACGCATGTAATAAATTATAACCGCATATCCGTCGCATTGTTTTCATGTAACTGCAAGTGTTCTCAAGGCAATACACATACATCACCGCAGCTTGCTTGAAATACAATTCGGCCAAACGGAAACTTATTTTGTGGAACAAACTCAAGTAAAGACATTAAAATATTTCATAATGGCTACGATGTTTAAATTTACATATGCAAACTTGGTATTTTGTTCAGTTTGCCTTCATTTCTAAGTGGATTAAGAAATACCATTTATCTGAGTGATAAACAGTTTATATAAACGGTGTTGTTGTTATTTGTAACTAGTAATATTACCTAATCTTGAATTTATATATAGACGAGTAACCCGCAAATACATGCTATGAGCTCATGGTCGATGTACTCCAACAATCAAACTATAATTGGAGTTTAAAGTATACTATTATTCCCTGTGACCTAAAAAACGTGTTTCACGTATTATACCAAACAGGCATGCATATACATTAGGCAGTCTTTGAGTCCCTTGATGATTGTGAAGTCCAAATACCAACTTATAAAAAAGCTTTACAGTGAATTTCCTCTGTATGATAGCTGTGTTACAATGCGTTTCTTTTTATTTACTGATATAGACAAGTCTTTGTAAAAGTTAATTGCTAGTTTATTATCTATATTAAACAGGCTTTTATATAACCCGTAATTTTTTACTTACTTAACATTTTACGGACATTGCTTCGAAAAATTGTAGTTATAAAAATATTGGAATGATGTATAATTTCACATATTTTGGATAAACTTGACAACAAAACAACATTGCTGTATTGTTCACGTAATCATTTTGTGGTAATTACGTCAACTATAAAATTACCCCGAAATTATGTCTCAATGTCACACCAGTGAAATGTCTGTGACGAACCACAATTTGCTTTTTGACATTTTATAGAATTGGTATTTGTGAACAATCATAAACAACATGCAGTTTTGTTGTTGGAGTACACAAATTAATTATATTTTATAATATCAGCTCGGTATATAAACTGTCCCACAGCTGGGCTTTCTTATTATGAGAACATTTAAGTCATAGTCCTTCAGGCTGGCCACCTGCGGGTTGGAAGGCTTCTCATGTCTTTGGAGAACTTTCTGGAAAACTCTCAGACATGCAGGATTTCACACCATTTCTCCTTTGCTGTTTAGCAAGCGATAGTTAACAATTCAATACACTCATAACTCCGGCCACCCACAAGGCTATGCCTGCCTATTTACTTCAACTTAAAATGAAAATCCTTGATAAGATAAATGTGCTGCAGATCTGTAAATTGACTGAAAATTATTTTCCAAAATTGTCTTTGTTCTCGGCATTAATCTTTTCAGAAGTATGAAATATTTCCAGATTCAAGACACGAAACTATTCAATTTCATTAATATAACAATAACTGAAATCTTTTAGTAATACGTAGAGGCAGCATCAGTGATTGTGTAAGTTTCGCGTTGGAACGGTAACTCGGTGTCTCGAGAGGCCAGATCATCTCGAGCACTGATAAAAATCGCATTAGTCGTAATTGGGCAGCTGCGATTAGTCGGACCGAGTGATATTACCTACTAGGTAACTTAGAGCTGCCGATCGACCATACTAACACTTCTATGTGTTATTCTTTTTGTACCTTCTATACTAAATACAAATATCTGCTGTTGTGTCTCAAAATAACGTTTAACAAGTGTTCATATTATTTTCAGTTCAGATTTTTTTGCAGAAAAAGAGAATGCATTTGTTTGAATATTTATAAATATTTATAGTTGTGTCATTTTAATTTGTTTTTTTAGTATTTTACCTTTCGTTTGCCTAATGGTAAAATATGGCTGAACCTGTATAATTGTATTTAAGATCATGTACCCATGTTTGCGAAATAAACCATATTATCTTCTTCTAATATATAAAATTCTCGTGTCACAGTTTTCGTTCCCATACTCCTCCGAAACGGCTTGACCGATTTTGATGAAATTTTTTGTGCTTATCCGGTATCTATGAGAATCGGTCAACATCTATTTTTCAAAAAAAAAAAATTTGCAAAACAACGTTTGCCGGGTCAGCTAGTATTTTCATAAAAACAACAACAGCTATGTAATGTACTTATAGGTAAAGTAGAAACAATAAAAGCAGCTGTGCAAATAAACCAAATATTGTTATTGCACACATTTAAATTTATTCAAAATATTGAAGTTTCGAATTGAATATTTTCGTAGGTATTACGTGTGTAAATAAAATAAATTTTAAATGTATACGATTGTATGTTATTTTCAAATTTTACGTAATTTTGAATAATATTGTGTATAATATAATATTGAATTCAATCTCGCCTGTAAAGCTTAGATGCCTTCACGATGAAAAAATAAAAACTGCAGATTGGCTCTTGTGGCGTACCCTGGAGAGGCAATAAATAGACTGTTTAGATGACATGAGAAACAACAATGATATTAGAAAAGTTCTAGATACTTTACCTACGTAGTAATCAATCCGTAGAAACGGTACACTAACGCACACATCGATAACTCCATATTTTATTTTAATTTCGGTTGACAAGATGTGTCAGTTTCACTTTGACGCTGGCTCGCGACGTCACCCACACATATGTCAGACTTGCCAACTGGCTTATGTTTAGCGTCCTGCTTTTGGTACGCCTATAACGTGTCTACTTCTTTTTACTTGTAACATCGTTGAGAAACAAAGACAGTTACTGATATTTTGACCTGGCATTAAACTACAAGGAAGGCTAGTACCTACCAATGGTGACTATGTCATGTAAACATAAGTTGTGGTCGATACGAGTAGTATGGCGTGTGGTCAGGTGGCTGATGTCGTGCGTGCGTCCTCGCCACGAAGTGAGCCACGCCGCAATAACACGCAACATGGACGTACACTTGTGATTCCACGGGACATACAAAATATATTTTTGTTTTTACTGTGTTTTAGTCTTTGTACCTTTTGTTGTTATTAGTTTGTTTTATAAGGGTTGTAGTTTAGAACAGCGCGCATCTAAGCGCTTAGGAATCTGTCAGGCGCTAGTTAAGTCGTTTTAATAAGCCTTTATTCGCGCGGAGAGATCAACCGCGTTACAGTATACGACTTTTACTAAAAGTGCATGCTTTGAGTTTTTTTTATAATTTAAATGCGCGTATATGACTGATTTAAATGATATTTAAAATATGCCCTAGTAACATACCTAACTATGGACGAACTTTGGAAACAGATAGACAGGAAACGTATCAAAAATCGTATTGCTCGATTAAATGCTGTTATTCAGAGCTAACTTAGCTATCAACAACAACATGTCATATCATATGACAAACTAGTTAGAATCTAACAAGTTGTTCCCTGCAATGTATGGTGGACAAATTATCTGTCGCTAACTTTTACTTGGGCCGTAACAAAGTTTTAAATTGTAAGCTAGAGCTATCCCAGCTGAGTAAATGATATTGTAGAGTGCAAGTCCATTTAATTCTAACAGAGTCTTTAGACTGACAAGCCAGTCAAGTAGGGCTACCAACAGTCCGCAATGGATTATTGGGCGCGCACCACTGACTTTTCGTAGTTATGTACATTAAAAGTTAAACCACGTTAAGCCGTCGTTCCGGCTGCCGCGAAGACCTGTGACAGTCATTATGGTGTTTCAGTATCCTTGAATATACTGACACTGGTAAAAGTCATGGAATATCGCTATCGCTTGAATTGCTGAGGTCAGATGGCAGACGCCTTCTAGAATTAATCTAGAAGGCGAACGTCGGACTCTGAAATACTTTTGATCCATTAAGCAGATCGGTGAAGGTCTTTTTTACGGGTCTTAGACTATTAATTGCCATGTAAGAAAGAGCAGGTGCATTGCTACACATGCATGCTAATTTAGATTCTGTGGCGTTGTAGCCTGTCGACTTGTCGAAGTTGTCGGACTAACACCAGGCTGCGACTACTGAGAATTTCCATATATAGTAACACCGCCCAATCCAGATTTACTGTATTGTCAATATAATTAACTGGACTTGGCCCCGGCTCTGGCCACGTGGAACTATTTTACCATCGTTGGGTGGGCATTCCTAACATCTATCTTAGTGCTCCCAGACACTACCTAAGGAACAAACATGCAAAAAAGGTTCTTGCGCCCACTAGTTTGTCTGTCAGTCAGTCAGTAACACTAGAACTTTATATATACAGATGTACCTATATTGATGTACACACAATCAAGATAGTTATCACGTAAAACATAAAATAATGAAGTCTTAAAATTTATCGTGGCATTCGATAATTAATTTTAATAAGAAACCTTGTGCTAATTGCAAATGAAATTAATTGCAAAGCTATTCAGAAAATCAGAAATAACTTCTGTTACCAAGTTACTATGCAATAAAATGCATTCTTTATCAAATTCAATTTGCAAAGTTATACAGTGGAAAATAAATAAATAAAGAGAAAACTACTAGAGAACTGACGTAAGTTATGAAATTTTAATATAGTTTGTCCTGTTACGAATTGAAAATAACGCCATCTATCAGTGAATGGGAGAACTACATGAGATTGAATGTATCGGTGGTTTGAAGGTAATTCAGCTATCCTCTAATAGATGGCGTAGGTGTAAATAGAACATTTACGCAATTCTAGAAACACCTTACACGTTTCCAGAAATATCGTGAGTCGTCTCGAAAAGCCTAGTGATGTTATCCGGCCAGTATAAATAGAGCGAGAGCGCGCGAGGCAACACAGTTCAATTGAATACGGAAAGCGATCAACATCAAGCGAAGGAAGTAATTCGGAAGTGTTTAGTGGTGTTTTATTAGTGTTGTTCTAGTGGTGTGAATAGTGTGTTTTACTAGTGAAGTGAAAATTAAGTGTGTGTATCTAGCGTTATACTTAGTGTTTGTGTTAGTGAATAAAGTGCAGTGTTTCTGGCATAGTGAGTTATAATTTATCACGAACCCCAGCTCGTAACAAATTGGTGTCAGAAGAAAGGGATAAATTATGCCGGTTATGCCGAAAGAAGAAACTGAAGGAGTACGCACCAGGAACCAGCGCCAGCAAGACCTGGACCAGAGACGCTTCGGAGACGTTCCTTCTCCATCGTCTGGTGGATCAGGCGACTCCGCGGTTGCAGTGGAGCCTGCAAGCGCACACTCCATGGCGGTGCCCGACATCGCGGCTCTGATGGCGTTCATGCAGGAGCAGGCGCGCCGCATGGAAGAACAGCGACAGCGCGACAAGGAGGAGCAGGCCCGCCGTCAAGAGGAGCACGCGCGCCGCCTGGAGGAACAGCTTCAGCGCGACAAGGAGGAGCAGGCTCGCCGTCAAGAGGAGCACGCGCGCCGTCAGGAGGAGCACGCGCGCCGTCAGGAGGAGCATGCGCGCCGCCTGGAGGAACAGCTTCAGCGCGACAAGGAGGAGCAGGCTCGCCGTCAAGAGGAGCACGCGCGCCGCCTAGAACAACAGCTCCAGCGTGACAAGGAGGAGCACGCGCGCCGCCTAGAAGAGCAGGTGGTGCTTATGAAGGACCTCAGCGCCGCTGTAGGGAAGGACTTGAAGGCGGTCAAGGAGGAACTTCAGCAGCATGAGGCCCGTATCAGCGACATAGAGAAGCGTGTACACGACCACCACGAGACCTGTGTTGCTGAAGTGGAGAAGAAGTTGCGTGGGCTCGAAGTGACATCAGCGGCTGTAGCGCCCTCACCTCGTGGATTTAAGGTTCCACCATTTGATGGCTCGTCATCATGGTCTGCATACAAGATCCAGTTCGAGGCTGTGATGCGATCGAATGGGTGGACCAAAGAACAAGCCTTAACCGCCCTAACATTGGGCCTTCGCGACCGGGCCTTGACAGTGTTGGAGGCACTCGGGCAAGACGTCACCTACGAAAAGCTCCTGGAGGCGCTGGAGGCGAGATACGGTGACGCGCACCTTGAACACGTTTATCGTGCTCAGCTGAAGGACAGGACACAACGCAACGGAGAAACTCTGCAGCAGTGGGCTCTAGAGGTGGAAAAGCTGGTCAGGAAGGCATACCAGTCGTCTCCTGCGCTTATTGACGGGAACCTCGTACAGGCGTTTACGGATGGGATCCGGGACCTGGAGGTAAGAGCAGCAGTGAGGCTTGGGCACTTCAAGGACCTCAAGGACGCCTTAGCCCACGCTCTGGAGGTGGAAGCAGTGCGACGCGACGACCGAGGTCACCGCATCAGGGAAGTCTTGTCATCACCTCGGTGCTACAACTGCGGAGAAAGAGGCCATATCCGTTTGAGCTGCCCAAAGCGTAGGCAGCCTGGTGACACCCTGTCTCCACCAAAGGGGTCGCCTGATGTGCCTGCCAGGCAGCGAGAGCAGGGAAACGAGTAGAAGCCAGGACTGCGGGGCGGGTGCTGGCTGGTAATGGAAGAGCCCCAAGTATCTCGATCTCGCAATCATGCGACGGGAACAGCCTGATCATCGAAGGCGAAATTAACAGAACACCATGCAAGCTGACATTGGACACGGGTGCTTCTCGGACAGTCGTCGGTTTCCATCTGGCAAGACGGGTTCTTCGGGGCTGCTTCAGGAACAATGAATGTGTGAATCTGAGAACAGCTACCGGTCAGCACATAACCGTCCGAGGTGAAATGGAGGTGGATCTGAAGCTAGGCAACAAAATTTACCGTCACAAAGTCATCGTGGCCGATATAGTGGACGACTGCATCTTGGGCCTGGACTTCATGCGGAAGTATCGCTGCGAGATCGATGTTAGCCAGGGAGTGTTGAAGTGTGGCTCGGAAGAAGTCTTTATGGAAGGTGCAACTTCAGGAAAAGTGTACTGCCTGAAGAATGTCATTCTTCACCCGCGGTCGGAAACTGTTGTACCAGTTTGTTTATCAGGAAATTCTGGTCGAGGGAACCGCTGCGTACTAATCGAAGGTCTAGAGAAAGAGGCCTCCTGGAAGATTGCACGAACCTTGGTAAGGGGTACAAAAGTTTCATCAGTACGCGCACTGAATGCAAGTGACAAGGAAGTGTCGCTCAAGAAAGGGACGGAATTGGGCACCTATGAAGGAGCGGCTTGGATGCGTAGATGTCAAGAGCAACCTACCAGCGCCAAGGTTCAGGGTGCACGATTCGACGTGTCTACTCTTTTAGAGGACTGCGAAAGTACCCTGTCGGAGGAAGAGAAGACCGAGGCTCAGAAGATGTTGAACCGGTTCGCGGATATTTTCTCGACCAGTGATGCCGACATAGGGAAGACAGCACTAGTCCAGCACAAAATAAACACGGGAAGTGAAGCACCAATTCGCCAGCGACCAAGACGTGTGCCAGTGGCACGGGAACGTGAAGTGGAAGCTATGATCGACGGTATGGTGAAGGAAGGCGTAATCGAGCCTTCGTCCAGCCCGTGGTGTTCTCCGGTGGTGCTAGTTAAGAAGAAAGATGGCAGCATGCGCTTCTGTGTAGACTACCGCCGATTAAACGACATCACAAAGAAGGACAGCTACCCACTGCCAAGGATCGATGACACTCTGGATACGCTGACGGGGATGAAGTGGTTTTCTACATTAGATCTAAAAAGTGGCTACTGGCAGGTGGAAATAGATCCTCGAGACAAAGAGAAGACGGCATTCTCCACAGGCAAAGGATTGTGGCAATTTAACGTCATGCCCTTTGGATTGTGCAACGCTCCGGCTACTTTTGAGAGACTGATGGAGCGAGTGCTTATGGGACTGATTGGAGACGCCTGCCTGGTCTACTTGGATGACATCATCATCGTGGGGCGCACCTTCCAGGATCACCTTCGAAACTTAGAGCAAGTGCTGTCAAAGATACGAGGAGCTAATTTGAAGCTGAGTCCGAAGAAATGCGCGTTATTCAGACGGCAAGTGAACTTTCTAGGACATGTGGTCTCGGAGAACGGTATTCAAACTGACCCGGATAAGATCATTGCCGTGAAGGAATGGCCAGTTCCAGAGAACAAAACGCAGGTCAGAGCATTCCTCGGATTATGCTCCTACTATCGACGGTTTGTGAAGAACTTTGCTGACATTGCTCGACCTCTTCATAAGCTCACCGAAGACAGAGTGCAGTTCTGTTGGAATGAGAGCTGTGACGTTGCATTCCAGAAGCTTAAGGAACATCTGTGTACTGCACCTATTCTAGGCTACCCTGACAATGAGCATGGATTCATAGTTGACACAGATGCCAGTAACACCGGAATTGGCGGCGTGCTGTCACAGAAGAAGGGTGATCAAGAAGTTGTTATAGCATACTTCAGCAAGGCCTTATCCAAACCCGAAAGAAACTACTGCGTCACCAGGCGGGAACTCTTGGCTGTAGTAAAGACATTGCAGCATTTCAACAAATACTTGTTGGGCCGTAAATTCCACCTGCGAACCGACCATGCAGCGCTGAAATGGCTACTTCAATTTAAGGACCCAGAAGGACAAGTAGCTAGATGGATTGAACTACTGCAAGAGTTTGATTTTGTAATACAACATCGCAGCGGCAAGTCCCATGGTAACGCAGATGCCCTATCGCGTAGGCCGTGTCCCGACCAGTGCAAGCACTGTAGCCGGCAGGAAGCAAAGCAGGCAGCATTAGTGAGGATGTTGAAGACAGATCTGAGCGACGAATGGAAAGAAGCTTTGCAGAGTGCTCAACAAGACGACAAGGACATACAGCCGATTCTCGAATGGAAGAAATCAGACGCTCCTAGGCCCAAATGGAGTGATATCGCAGCAATGAGCCCTATCACCAAGAGTTATTGGGCACAGTGGGAAAGCTTGGTCGTCCAGGATGGAGTTCTGTGCCGCAAATGGGAAAACGCTCGCGGTAACCAGTGCCATTTGCAAATGGTAGTGCCTAAAACTAAGGTGCCGGAAGTCTTGCAGCTCTATCACAATGGTGCTTCGGGAGGTCACATGGGAGTTAAGAAGACGCTTACTAAGATCCGAGAGCGGTTTTATTGGCTCCACTGTCGGGATGACGTCGAGGATTGGTGCCGCAAATGCACAAGTTGTGCGGCTGTGAAGGGGCCACACACTCGTAGCAGAGGTGCATTAAAGGTGTACAATGTAGGAGCTCCATGGGAGCGCATAGCGTTGGATGTCGCTGGGCCGTTTCCTGAGAGCCAGGACGGAAACAAATACTTCTTGGTTGTGATGGATTACTTCACGAAGTGGCCTGAAGTGTTTGGGATCCCAAATCAAGAAGCTACCACAGTGGCGGATAAGCTGGTGCATGAAGTCTTTTGTCGGTTCGGGGTGCCCTTGGAAATCCACAGCGATCAAGGCCAGAACTTCGAATCTGAGGTGTTCAAGGAGACGTGTCGCGTAATGGGTGCACATAAAACCAGGACCACGGCTTATCATCCACAATCAGATGGCATGGTTGAACGGTTTAACCAATCACTGGAAAGGTACCTGGCGAAGGTGGTGGAGAACAAACAAAGAGATTGGGACAAGCACATCCAACCATTTCTCCTGTCATATCGCAGTGCGGTCCACGAAACTACAGGAGTAACACCAGCTTTTGCCAATTTCGGTAGAGAACTCCGTTTACCCGCAGACCTTATCACCGGTATTCCACCAGAACCTCCACGCAATATAACGGATTACGCAACCGAGCTACGCAACAGGATGAACGACGTATACGAGCACATCAGGGAATCTGGACAACAGATGTCTGAGAAGATGAAGACTCGCTACGACCGGAAGGCAAATAACAAAGGCTTCGATGAGGGATCATTGGTGTGGCTTCATAACCCAGTACGAAGCAAAGGAAAATCGCCTAAGTTACAAGCCAGATGGGACGGGCCATATCGCATAATTACCAGGATGAACGACGTTACCTATCGAATCCAGAAGGGGTCGCGAGGTGCACCGAAGATAGTTCATGTGGACCGGTTGGCTCGTTACTATGGGTCCAACGATGTTCGAGACGAACACGTTTAAGAGGGAGGCCGTGTTACGAATTGAAAATAACGCCATCTATCAGTGAATGGGAGAACTACATGAGATTGAATGTATCGGTGGTTTGAAGGTAATTCAGCTATCCTCTAATAGATGGCGTAGGTGTAAATAGAACATTTACGCAATTCTAGAAACACCTTACACGTTTCCAGAAATATCGTGAGTCGTCTCGAAAAGCCTAGTGATGTTATCCGGCCAGTATAAATAGAGCGAGAGCGCGCGAGGCAACACAGTTCAATTGAATACGGAAAGCGATCAACATCAAGCGAAGGAAGTAATTCGGAAGTGTTTAGTGGTGTTTTATTAGTGTTGTTCTAGTGGTGTGAATAGTGTGTTTTACTAGTGAAGTGAAAATTAAGTGTGTGTATCTAGCGTTATACTTAGTGTTTGTGTTAGTGAATAAAGTGCAGTGTTTCTGGCATAGTGAGTTATAATTTATCACGAACCCCAGCTCGTAACAGTCCAAAGGAGTCGTGTCGTGACACATAGTGGGCAAGGCACATTTGTATGTAGTAATGTGTTTTGTCCAGTATCGTTCTAAGGCGGGGAACGCCATCTTGTAAAGAAGACCTTGTTACGAGTGCATTACAAACGGAATATATTATTTGTTTATGCAGTGAAATATTCAAATTCAAATGTTTTATTGCTGCAAAGGGCACGGCAAAATAGATAGGAGAGGAGAAAGGAGGAAGCCACTGTTGTTATTAAAATATTGAAGATATATTGAACACTATTTTTTTTAATTAATTAATTTTGTTTAAATAATAATAAATAATAATAGTTAAATGGTAATCATTGTATAAATTAATAAATTATGGAAATTCGAATTTATTAGTTACTGTATTAATTAAATAATGTTTGTTTAGATTATAGTTTGTCATTTAGGTACTCATTTAAGTTATAATAGCTTTTCTTGAGTAGAAATTGTCGTAATTTAGTAATAAATTTGTAGTATTTATTTTCGTCTCTTATAATAGCTGGTAGTTTATTGTATATTTTTATACACATCACAAATGTACTGGTTGATATTATTATTGTGTTGAAATTTGAAATACCTATGCTGTATATCGGTTTTAAAGTTATTGGTTATTCGATATTATTGCTGCATTAGCTGGCCTGACATCCGTCAAACTACGGAAATGTCAATGTTAAATTGTTGTCTCAAGTCTGGGTGTTCTTTGTGTATTTTGATTCAATGTTTGTAAAGGGCGCCCCCAGTCAAAGTGTTACTTGATACAAGTATGAAAACGGGCTTTTAAAAAAATACTTTTTAACCATTGTCATGTTTCTATAGACATATACAATTCTTTCTAGTTATTTTTCATTAAGCCTATAAAGCTATACAAGTAACTTACAGAACATTCTGTCATAGTTAGTCTAGAAAGTGGACCGATAGCAACGAGTCTCAGTTAAGAAACTAGGATATAACCGGGATAACGCTAAGACGATGATTATGATAGAAGATTGCACCCTTAGAACCTGGTATTTCATTTACGGTAGTTTTGAAATAACTAGTTTATCTAGTATGTCTGTTTAGCTTTAGTAGGCGATAGCCCAGTGGTATACGTAACGGACTGGCGAGACGAGGGTCTCAGGTTCGATCCCCAGGTACCCCGGGCACACACCTCTGACTTTTCGAAGTTATGTGTGTATTAATAATGTTAATAATTATCACTCGCTTAATAATGTGCCCGGAAGATGGCAATAGGGTCGCCCCCTATTACATTGGGACCGAAACATAACTGGCGAAAAGTGGGTGTGTAATACACCTCTGCCTACCCCTTCGGGGATAAAAGGCGTGAAGTTATTATGTTCTGTTTATATTATATGTGTGTGTATTGTTGTAATCAATACGAGTAGGTAGTAGTGCGAGTGAAGTCGCGTGCGACACGCGCGCTTGACGACCGGACGCCGGACCAACAATGCCCGTGGATAAATAATAAATAACTAACTAATAATACTAAATATAGTACACTAAGTGTATATACATATTTATCTAACTTTTGATCTAGTGTAATATATTACGGTACAGAATTCATTGATATCGCGACGGTAAATGAATTTGATGGGTGTATAGATAGTTGAAATTATAAAAGCGAAAGATTGTAGGTAAATTTGTGCCCCAATTTTAAATGGGTGAGACTCTAGCCTCCATCATATAGATTTTAGTTACTACTGGGTGGTACATTGTGTCCGTTAGTTGTATGTTTGTAAAGTCCCCGCGACACAGGATTTAGTCCTAATGCGGGAGTTGTCTTTTTAAGAATAAACTAAGAATAGGTATTACTGCACTAAACAATGTTTATTAAGTATGAGGCTAGGTAGAACCACCCTGCCCCCCATAGGAGCAGAATAGAAAGCGAGGTCCGTAAAGTAAAGATTTGCGGGCGAAATCAGCACAAGTAGCTTGCTGACTGACTGCTCGTATGGCATAGTGGCTTAAGAGGTCGCCTCCCCAACGAGTATTATAAGTTCAATCTCTGAGCTAGACAAACTTCGTATGATCCACAAATTATGGTACATTGTTTCCATTGATAAAATGTTAGTAGAGCCTTGCTGATTTCAGCATGAATGGGCCGGCTTGACCGGGGAAGTACTACCCTCTCACAGAAAATCGACGTAAAGTAACAGTACTTAAACTGTTGCGTTTCGTTCGGTGAGTGAGAGTGCTGGAGGTCCTATCCCCTATTCCTTCTCCCTCATCCCAATCCTCATCCTATCCCTTTTCCCAGCCCCAAGGAGCGGCAACGCACTTGTGACTCCTGTGGTGTTGCTTGTGTCCATGGGCGACGGTAATTGCTTACCATCAGGCGATCCGTCTGTTCATTTGCCGCCTTTTACCATTAAAAAATAGTAAAATCCTGTATACCGAGAGAAGCACTTGTAAAAAATATACAAAATACACTCATAATTGTCATAGGCTTCATGCAACAGATACCTACATACCTATATCACAACCTTGTCTCCCCATGTTGTCACGATGTACACACCAACTAATCGGTCGTTCAGCTATAAACCGGGTACTGAGTAATTAAGTAGGCGGTAATCGATCATTAAATCGCTTTATTGCTTCGTGCGCGTCAACAAATTAACTCCTAACTTTAACTGCGCTTGTTAAACGTTTTAAGTTTGAACACAACATTAAATTGTGTTAAACCTGTAAGAGTAACTGCTTTTGTTCAAGCACCTAATTATCAGCTTCTAATAATTTTACAACAGCGTAGTAACTCATAGCGAGACTTGGCTTTCAATTCTCAATAGGTCAGCAAAGTTCAGCAACGCTTGCACAGAGCGCCACTTGGATGGGTGACCGCGTGTGGCATTTACATCAGAATGCTTCAGAGGACACGTAAAGTTATCGGTCTCGGTTCTTGTAGCTAGACAAGAATGGAAAAGCCATTGAAATTGAAGCCAAGAAAGAACAATAAGTCCATAGACTGGCATCGACTTAGTAACTAGCTCACTGCATTATGTCCAGTATTGCGGGTTCGATGCCCACACAGGACCACAGTTTCTTTCTATTTCGTCCGTCTTTTCAGCCTCCTACACCCCACTGCTGGACATTGTGTCTTAATGCCCAGATCGTTTTACTCGCAAAATAATCAATTATCAAGAAGCGATTAAAACAGCCGATGTTAGATTTTAAAACCCCATAGAATTAACAATGGAATAATGGTGACAGTTACACCATTATAGAGTGGCACTAAAATGCAATCGGCATGAGTTAAAACAATGTAGCTTTGTTTTATCGTTATACAACTTATAACGGGGATTTTTCTCGGAGGGCAATGCACCAAACCATTTTTCTTTTTCCATTTGATTTTTCCCACAAAACGCTGAATCGAAATATTCCAATAAAAGAACCGTTATTTTTCTCTTAGATATTTTTAGGGTTCCGTACCTAAAAGGTAAAAACGGGACCCTATTACTAAGCCTCCGTTGTCTGTCTGTCTGTCTGTCTGTCACCAGGCTGTATCTCATAAACCGTGATAGCTAGAAAGCTGACATTTTCACAAATTATGTATTTTGGTTGCCGCTATAACAGCAAATACTAAAAAAAAAAATGAAAATATTATGGGTCCCATACAATAAACGTGTTCTTTTCGTATTTTTTTCTCAAAATTACTAACGGTACCAGGTAGACGCTTAAAATTTTCACAGAATATGTAGTTGTATATTACCTTTCAAAATAAATAATTAAATTAAAAAAGTAAATAATAAAGGAGAGCTCCCATACAACAAACGTAATTTTTAAGCAATTTGTTACTCGATCTTAATAAACAGGTAGAACCTTAAAAATTATTTAAGTAGGTATACATACAACAAACGTGATTTTCTTTTTTAAATTATGGTACGGAACCCTTCGTGTGCGAGTCTGACTCGCACTTGCCCAATTTTTTTATTTTATATTGTTACGATGAGTAGGTAGGTATATGCAGTTGAAAATAAAGTATATTTTTTATTATTATTATCACCTTCGTCTGGCTTGTTTATAGTCTGTCCCACTGCTGGGCACAGGTCTCTCCACATCATCGGGATCGAGAACTCTCAGAAAGATTTCATCGCGATATTTTCCTTCACCGTTAAATAAGCTGGTTTATCTTGAGGACACCTGAGAGTTTGCTATAATGTTCACGAAAAACATGTCTGCCAACCCACACTTTGCTCTGGCTGGACTGTGGCCTCACCCTTCTCATAGTGAGAAGGGACCCGTGCCCAGCAGTGGGACAGTTTATACAGGGCTGATGATGATGAAATAATACTTGTACCGATTTTGAACTTACCCGCAAATACAAATCATATTGATAACTATTTACGTAGTTTCTTGACGTTAATTAATAGCAATCACCTCAGATTGGTTAGCAAGCTGATTAATTGTTAATCAAATTAATTATCGTGTGTTGTAATATCATTAGTTGTACATATATTGATCTATGTGGTTATAAATATTGTACAGGTATACCTAAATTACCTATATTAAATTAGTAATGTGTTATTGTTTGTATGTTTAAGTTTTCACGCTAAACTACTTAACTGATCATTAGAACCTTTGCATGAATCTACATACATACATAGACTCACGCCTGTTCCCCGGAGGGGTAGGCAGAGACTACGGAACGCCATGTGCAACGATCCTGACATATCTCGCTTGCTTCGTTCACTCCCATCAGATTCCTGATGCATGCTCTTCTGTTCAGGGTACTTCTAACCTGTCCCATATATTTTTAGGATGTCTCCAATCTGGTCAGAGAACGTCCGCCTAGGTCTTCCCCTTCGTCCTGTCCCATTCACTTTCGCCTTGTATATATGTTGCATGAATGTTGTCAGAAACAAAGGGGATAATATTTCAGATAGCACGTATGGCTTAGTGGTTCAAGCGGTCAACTCGACGTTTAGTATTGCGCTGAGTGTTGTCGCTTCGAGTCGCGCTAGATCACACTTTGTGAGTTCCACAGATTGTTGGTACGAGTCTGGGTGTCCGTTGTTTCCTTTGCATGTATGTTTCTAGTCTCTCGCGATACAGGATTTATTCTGAACTAAAATGTCAAAATATGATTGGTGTAATAGGGTGCATAGGGATCCCACCAAGAACTTAGGGTCCCAAGCCAACCTCACCTGCAAGTGGTGCACCTGTCGATCAACGGACGAGGCTCTGGCAAACAAAATATCCCGATAAGCGGCAAAAGGCTCGCCACCTATTACGTGGGATCAAAACACTGGCGCAAAGTGGGCGTTTAATATGCCTCTGCCTACCCCTTCGGAGAAACAAGCGTGAGTCTATGTATGATTGGTGTAATTCCATTTCCATTACCTAGTACACACAAAGACTGATCGAGTTGAATGAAACTTCTCGTACAACATAAAAGATACTTTATCAATGTGGTCGGAGCCGCAGGTGAGAAGAAATAAAGACAAAACAGCGAAATAATCTTCAACCATGAACACACAACGTGTTCGTCATCATCCATCTAATAAAATTGTCCCCACAAAAGTAAAGAGGTTTAAAAGTAACCTTGTATTAGAAATAGCAGCAACCGCAGTATTTATTCCGCCTATTGGCAGTGCGGCGGGCGGCGGAAACGGCGCCGGAACAACAATCCCGGGCCGGAAGCGCGCCGGCTCCGGCTGTTACAGACAACACCTTGGCAAACATGTTTACCGAGCTGTTTTACTAAACGTGCTTTAGTGAGCACCCATTGCACGGCTCGGTACATGTACGGAGTGTCAAATAAATGGCATTTTCAATTTTTATTACATTTAAAACCTTCGCCAGCACTAAGTAGTGTATTTGGTGCTCTACTTATCATCTGGATACATAAAATTCTTGCGTTACTGGCTGACTGATAGACATCATCATCATCATCATCATCATCAGTCTGCAAGAGTCCACTGCTGGATATAGGCCTCTCCAATATCACGCCACTAAACCGATTTTCGGCTTTTCGTGTCCAGCCGCTGCCAGCCACTTTGCGTATATCGTCACTCCACCTAGCCGGAGGGCGTCCTACACTACGTTTGCGCGCGGCGCGGTCTCCACTCTAGAACACGACTACTCCAACGGTTATCGGATAGACAACACACAGCTAAAACTATTGGTTGATAATGTGTGCATTTAATGCGGAACTGTGCTCCATTAGTCTGTGGGAGGAGCTCTGTACGTCCGGGTACACGCTCCCGACCCGCAAACCTATCTATGCGTATCCTTCTCAAACCAACCAAGTTAATATTGTAACACATTTTGAATTGTCCTTAGCATCAGCATCTGTTCTGTAGTTCTTGTGGAAAGAGTAACAAACATTCAGACATCTATCAAATACAAAAATAAAATACATATGTACCATAATATAGGCGATTCAAGAGAGTGGCCACGAGTTTTATTGCCCGTTCTTTCTCGTGGTTCTACCTATTGCTTTGCGAACGGGTCAGTAAATGTAAATGTAGAAGCATTAAGCAATTCAATTTAAAAAATTGACATTCATAAGCGTCACCTGGTGACCTAGATGAATAAACGATTTTGACTTTTGACTTTGACTTATCCATCCTCACAAATTTTCACGTTTACACTTGGATAAGATTTTTAGATAAATGCCAAATCCACAGATACAACAGATATTGTAAGATATGCAACTATACAATGCTTGAGCGTCAATCAGTCATGTAGCTGATGTAGCTATACATTGAGTTGTCAGTTCGCATTGTTGTGTTGATCTGGCACACGCGCGCGGCATTCGATTGCGAACCTATTGGCTTGGCTCTACCTCAATGTATGGCACAAAGGAATAGCTCCGACCACGGAATAATGGGAGCGAACTCAATACTCATATTAAAATGTGTCTGCTAGCATTTAAATGATTTTGTTACTTTGGCCTTATGTTTTTATGGAAAAAGTATCAACCGATCTACATCTAATAATAATAATATTCTACCACATTCACAGAACACCGTCTAGTCCCAAACTAAGCAGAGCTTGTACTATGGATAAACATACATATATACTTTATTTTTGTAAATACATACATATTATACATAGAAACACCCAGACCAAGACAAACATCCATGTTCACGCACACAAATGTTTGAGCGGGAATCGAACCCGCGACCTTCGGCGTGGCAGTCGCTTACACTACCGCTGCGCCAACCGGTCGTCAATAATCTAATGTATAAAGTAATGGTTCAAGAAAACGTGCATTAATTCATTCTTGATTGTTTTCATAGTTCTAGAATCTAGATCGACAGAAATCGAACGGCTCTATGTGTTTCTGGATGGGGTTGAGATAAAGATAAACTAGGATAAAAGTTTAAAAGATAACTGTATTTTAGTACTATAAAAAAGGTGAATTAAAACTAATAGGATGAGAATGAGTCGCGCTCGGTATGATGACAAATTGCGTACTAAATTAATATACTAGGTAATAAATGATCGAGCGGTTCCTCGCGTTTGCGCAAGTATGCTGACTCGACTTTATACCTGACCTATTGTACGGTGATTGACCCGTACATGCTCCCGGGGGAGAGATGAGGTTAGTAGATCTTAAGATAAATGGAGGTGAAAGTAATTCTAGGATGAAGACAATGTAGTTAGACATTAAATATTAAATTATTACATGTCATTGGGTTAGTATAAAATTAATATAGATTGAGCTCAAAAGGTAAAAGATTAGGATAGTTCACAAAGAATCATAACGCAAGTCTGGCACAGAGAACACGCGAAACACTGGCGAGGAAGCTCTATCTTCCTTTTGCAAGCACTCACTAGATTGCACTACTAGTTTGGGATCACGTTTCACTGGTTTACTAAAATGCCCTTTTTCCCTAGCCTCACACACATTCACAACACGTTCCGTAACGTAGCTAGGGGTCGGCAGTGCGACCGCTGTGGTTGTTGCGGGCGCTACCGGCGGCGCCGTCTCCACGGTAGTCGCTGCGCCAGTTGCTTGTTGGGTTCTGTGCCTCCACTTCCTCCAGCAATAGACTATAGCAGCCAACAGGATTCCAAATAACAGAGTGTAAGTAACAGCGTAGTGGTGGACGTCATGGTATGACAGTTTGTCGCTCAAGGGTTCGCTCTGTTTCATGATCTCAATATCTTTCTTAATAGCCTCAAATTGTTGTAAGTTTTCGGTGTTGTTAGGATCTATTTCATTTATTGATTCAGGTATAGAGATGTTGAAGATATGGTTTATGGGAGATATCTTCGGCGCATCAACTTTAAAAGCTGTTCTGATCTGGTTAGACATCCTTCTACTGGAATATACAAGGGAGCTTTCTGTCTTTATAAGACAACCTTCTCCAACGCGTAACAGACCAGCGGCCGACAGCTTCAGGGTGGTTATCTGCTCCTCACAGAAAAGTTTCATACGGCATTCATTGCAACAAAAGTAATAGTATTCGTTCTCCGAGGACAGCTCCTTCCAGTCATTCTCACAAGGTGAAGTAACGGTTTTGCAAGTCCTTTTACCTGGAATCTTTTCACATAGGCTATGATCGTCTTGCATAGAATGGATAGGTTTTCTAATGTGGCACATTATCATATCTGGGTTCGGTCTCAGACATGACTGCAGTTCCGTTTCCGAGATGGTAACATACGAATCCTTTCTAACGTTGATTGCAGCGTACCTTGAGATAGTCTCAACGTGTATCATTTTGTCGTTCGAGATGCGTGGGATCGAGATAAGATTGAAGATTTCGTAAAGGTCTCGTTCAATCAGAGGTATTCTTATTTCTATTATCAGGTATTTTTTAGCATAGTTGGCTCGCACTTTCAGTAAGCTGTACAGGTCGATTAAACGAAAGTTGTCGACAGGAACAGCCAGATCTTGGGGTATTTGAGCAGATATTGTGCTTAATTCGGATCGCAACTGCTTTGGGGATAACAAATGAAAGTCCAATTTGCCATTGTAAATATCTGTCACAGTATCCAGGATCGAATCTTGTATTCTCCGAAGACTATACAGCAAGTTGGTAGCAGTAAATGCCGAGGTTAAAAAATCTGTAGTGATTGATATATTTTGTACCTTTTGGGTGAGGTCAATGGTCGATTGTTCGAGGTTCAAAATCCTTTGATTTATCAGTTTATGCTGCTTGCTAATAGTGTTTTCCATCCTTTTTATGAGATTTAATTCCGCTTCCACAACCGAGGTTTGGTTTTTCCACAGGTTAAGCAAATGGTTTTCATTTTGTTTTAGGAGATCGATGTCCTTCTCATATTTCTCGGCAAATCGCTGATCAAGCACTCCAAACAAACTATTAGCAACATAGCCTACACCGTCAATCAGGCCGCGCCGCTGCCGCCTCTCTCCAATTACAAATGAGTCATTCATAGTAACAATATTATTATATCGTTTTAATTCGTCGAACTCGTGCCCGAGTTGTAACATAATACTGTCGCAAGGTGTTTGTGATCTGATAGCGGCGCATATTGTTTCAAGATAATTTATATACTTTGCAAGTGCCGATATGCCTTCTTTATAGGGATAAGTATCATAATAAACAATTAAGCGCCAATCGTCTCTAATAAGATGCATGTTGGATATTTTGTCAAAATATACGCTATTGTTTTTTAGCGGGGTGAAGTTGTAGGATGCTTCGGCAGGTGCAAGTATTGACAGAAAGAAGAGGGTCAGGGATAAGACAACAGCTGACAAAGACATGCTGTTAGCTGTTTTGCTTTTAGGCACCTTGTCATCCATTTTCTTACTATCAGGTTTTTCATCATTTTTCTTGGTTGGCAAAAGAGATAGCTTGACAACTGGACGTTTCAGGATACCATTCTTGGTTTTAAGCGTAACGACTCTCACACGCCCGTCGCTGCCAGGATGAAGCTCTATTACGCGACCCATGGCCCATTTTCCTGGTGGGAGGTTTTCATCCTTTATGACAACTATGTCGTCGGGATCGAGATCCTTTTGAGGTTGTTTCCACTTCGCTCTTATGGATAGTTGGGAGAGATATTCATTCTTCCACTTTGCCCAAATATCTTGGTAGATTTTCTGGGTTAAATGCCAACGAGTTCTGAGGTCACGTTCGGTTTCGAAGATCGTCAAGTTGGGCCCGCTTGCTAAAAAGTGAGCCGGGGTCAAAAAGTCAATGTCTTCGGGATCTTCTGTCAACGGACAGAGTGGCCTGGAGTTCAAACAAGCTTCTAGTTGGGATAGCAAGGTGCTGTATTCTTCGTAGGTGAGCTTTTGCTCACCAACGACACGTTTCAGATGATGTTTTAAGCTTTTCACAGCAGCTTCCCAAAGACCGCCAGCCGACGGCCACGAGGGTGCATTGAAATGCCATTCTATATTCATTTCAGAGGCCGTGTAGACAATTTCCGGGGTCGATAGAATTTCTGATATTTCAGCTAATTCTTGTGTTAGAATCTTGTTGGCGCCTACGAAGTTAGTTCCCTGGTCGCTGTAGATGTGTCCAGGAACTCCTCTTCTTGCTGCCATTCTTCTAAGTGCGGCAATGAAAGCAGACGCTGAAAGGTCTGAAACAAGTTCTAAATGTAGGGCTTTGGTGACCATACAGACAAAAACTGCAACGTAGCCCTTGGTCGTTTTGACGCCACGTCCTTTATTTGTCTTAACTAATACGAAACCGGTATAGTCTATCCCGGTGTGGTAGAATGGTCGATTAGGGATCAAACGGGCGGGAGGTAAGTCACCCATCAGTTGATGTTGGAGCATAGGATTATGCCTTTTGCATTTTACACACATCCTCAATCGCTTTTTTGTAGCTCTGTTCCCTCCAAGTATCCAGTATTTCTGTCTTATAAATCCTGTGGTCATTTTCGCACCACCGTGAAATACAAGTTCGTGCGATTCGTCAATTATGAGATCTGCCAATTTCGATTGATTCGGGACGATAATGGGATGTTTCATGTCAGGATGTATGTTTGAATGCTTTAATCGACCGCCGACGCGAAGAATTCCGCTTGAATCTAATATCGGATTGAGATTCAAGATCTGGCTTTTGCTATGTAGGGGTTCACCATTCTTGAGCAGGGATAGCTCTTTAGCAAAATATTCAAATTGGACATGTTTAATTATCATTTCCTTCGCTATTTTTAGATTTTGCAGAGTTAGGTAAGGTTCACGCCTTCGTTTATAAACAACGATGTCAACAAATTTGTTTATGTAGGCTAAAACTCGTATTACATTTTTATATGTGCTGTACTTATTTAATAACAATCTAATTATAGAATTGTCAGGCATTGTAATAACGGTGTTAGCTAGATGTTTTATTTTGAGGTCCTCATCTGTTCTGTAATTAGGGATTTCTTTATCTTCTTCGGGGTTATATCGTGGCAGCCAATCGGGTCCTTGCCACCAAAGAGAATGTTTAGCCAACTGTGTGACCGTCAAACTCCGGGTAGCGCAATCCGCGGGATTTTCTTTCGATTTAACATATCGCCACCTGTCTTTAGGGATTACATCGCATATCTGTCTTACTCGATTGGCTACAAAGGGCTTCCATTTCTCTGGTTGTCCGTTAATCCATCCTAGTACTGCCATGGAATCAATCCAGCCGAAAGTATGCACTTGGAAGTTAGTTAGGGATGAGATAACCTTTGCTAGGAGTTTCACTAACAAAAGAGCGCCGCAAAGTTCCAAACGGGGTATGGAATGATTCTTTTTCAGGGGTATAACTCTAGACTTAGCGGCAACAAGGGTCACATGAGTGGTATTGTGTCTTCGAATTTTACAGTACACAACACACGCATAGGCTTTGGTACTAGCGTCGCAAAATCCATGCAGTTCTAGGATATCGTTTTCTTGAGATTGGATCCATCGAGGTATTTTAAATTGGGATATATAAGGAAGTTCAGCATTTATCTTGGTCCAATCTGAGGCGATATCTTGAGGAATGGGTTGGTCCCATCCTAGGTCTGATTTCCAGGATTCTTGGAACAAAATCTTGAGTTTTATTGTGACTGGTGATAGCCAGCCTAAGGGGTCAAAGATCTTAGATATATTAGACAGGAATTTTCTTTTAGTAGGGATTGTTTCAGAGGTAAAATCAAAGGGTTGAAAGAAAAAGATGTCACTTGTGGGGTCCCAGCGAAGCCCTAATGTTTTTGTAGACTCCGGCTGTTTAAAATCAAAATCTTGACTTTTAGAATCATTGTGGTTATCCGAGATTTCAGGTAAGTTAGAACGCCACTTTCTGAGATTAAGTCCACCTGACTTAAGAAGATTTATCATCTCTGCCTTGAGCTGCCTCGCAGCAACCTCCGAGTGACAGCCATGGATCAAATCATCCATATAAAAGGAATTCTCTAAGATTTGAGTTGCACAGCTGTCGGGATAGAACGGTTTTTCATCTTGAGCTAGTTGCCTTAGTGTCATCATGGCCAAAAAGGGTGCAGCCTTAGTGCCATAAGTGACGGTGGCTAGCTGGAATTCTTGTAGAGGTTGAGATTGATGACTTCTCCAAATAATTTTGTGGAACTTTTGGTGATCAGGATGTAGCCAAATATTTCGAAACATTTTCTCAATATCTGCCGTGAAAGCGTATCGAAACTGCCTCCACTTTAGGATAAGGGTCTGAAGGTCTTGTTGTAAGTTCGGTCCTCTGCACATAAGATCGTTGAGACTGTATCCGCTAGAAGTTTTTGCAGAGGCGTTAAAAACAACACGCAGTTTCGTAGTCGATGACTCAGCTCGCTGAACACAATGGTGCGACAGGTAACAGTTCGTTTTTACGTCAGTATGTGACGTAACGGGGATCATATGACCGAGCTCAATGTACTCCGATATAAACAATTTATAGTCACGTGCCAAATCGGGTTGCTTTTTCAACTTCTTCTCTATTTGAAAAAATTGTGCCATAGATTTTGTTCTAGACTCGCCTAATTTAGCCTCAAAATTTTCTTTAAAAGGTATTTTGACAACGTAGCTGCCATCCTCGCGTCTAGAGGTTGTAGATTGGAACAAGTCAATGCATTTTTGGTCTTCTTCGGATATTGCTAGGGGTTCGTGAATATCCTCCATCTCCCAAAACTGCTGAATATCTTCGATGTTATTCAAAACGACATTGCACTGGAAGGTCTGGCAATTACCGCTAAGGATCCATCCCAGCTGAGTTTGCTGAGCGATGGGTAACTTTCCTCCCGGGCGGCAAATACCATCCATTAAGATAGCGGAGTAAATGTCAGCACCAAATAGGATGTCAATAGGCTTGCTTTTGTAAAATTCGGGATCAGCTAACTTAATTTGATTTAGGGCAGGCCATTCCGGCTTAGGTAAATTATAACTAGGTAGATTGTTAACAAGCCTGTTCATAATAAATACATCCGTTTCGAATGTAAAATCAGTTATTAACGAGCAACATCTAATGTGCATCATGCCTTTACAACTATTTTCTTTATTACCAATTCCAGAGATATAACCGTTACATTTCTGTCGAGGTAACTTCAACAACTGAGCTGCGCTTTCTCTTATGATTGAGGTTTGAGAGCCTTGGTCTAAAAGGACTCTCATCCTGTGGGATGATCCGTCAGCCGCTTGTACGTTGACGATCGCAGTAGCAAGCAAAATTTGCGAAGGATGATTTTGTAGGGACGCGACAGTGTTACTTTCTTGTTGCTGGGATGAACATTTCGTAACGACGTTAGCTTTCGACCCAGATCGAGATGCATCCGAAGCCGTCATTCTTGATACAAAAGATTCATGTAACAGAGTGTTATGATCTTTGTTGCATTCCTTGCACTTTACCTCAGACAGACATTTTTTACCTTCATGATAATGTAGACAGTTGACACAAAGGTTCAAATTAGCAACTGCATTTCTTCGTGCATAAGGTTGCATTTTCAATAATTTTTGGCACGTATGAATACGGTGATCATTCGTATTACAAATTGGACACAGCTTGCGTTTTTCGTGACCGATGTTATTGGACTTTGACGATTGCGAAATGACCTGATTTGTAGAATACGTACCTTTGTGCATGTTATAATTACGTTTAAATTTATTATTAGAATATTTAGAAGATGAAGATTGATTTTGAATATTATTATCACGGGATGAAGATGCTT